>CM062816.1:1458533266-1459081189 GCA_031772625.1 Pinus tabuliformis | reverse complement strand
GGACATATTAGAGATCATACATACTGATATATGTAGTCTAGACATGGACTCACATGGTCAGAGATACTTCATCTCCTTTATAGATGATTACTCACGATATATGTATCTCTACATGCTTCATAAAAAGAGCGAAGCATTAGACGCCTTTAAGATCTTTAAGGCTGAAGTAGAGAAACAATGCGGCAAGCAAATTAAGATCGTGAGATCAGAAAGAGGTGGAGAATATTATGGTAGATACACAGAAGATGGACAAGCGCCTGGGGCATTTGCTAAATTTCTTCAAGAGCATGGGATTGTTGCCCAATACACCATGCCTGGTTCACCCGACCAGAATGGTGTAGCAGAAAGAAGAAATCGAACATTATTGGACATGGTGCAGAGTATGCTTAGTAGCTCCAATCTTCCTAAATCCTTGTGGACTGAAGCACTTAAGATGGCAGTGTATATATTAAACCGAGTTCCAACCAAGGCGGTTCCTAAAACGCCATTTGAATTATGGAAAGGTTGGAAACTGAGTTTGCGACATATGCGCATTTGGGGATGCCCGTCTGAAGTGAGAATTTATAATCCACAAGAGAAGAAGCTGGACCCAAGGACCATTAGTGGGTATTTCATTGGATATGCTGAAAGGTCTAAAGGTTACAGATTTTATTGTCAATCTCACAGCACTAGGATCGTGGAATCAAGAAATGTAAAGTTTCTTGAAAATGACTTGATCAGTGGGGGCGATCAAACTAGAAACATAGTTTCTGAGAAGGATCATTCAGAATCTCAACCTTCCACTTCAAGTGATAGATTGGTTATTGTTCATAGCACCCCTTAAGTACAAACTGGTGTTGAATAACCAATTGTTGAAGTTCCACAAGCTGCTGACGATATTCCAGTAGATCAAGGAGTTCAAGAGTTGCCAAGAACTTTTGAACAACAAGTTGAACCACATAATTCTCAGGAAGATGATGGTACAACATTAAGAAGATCTACTAGACCTAAGAGATCAGCAATTCCTAATGATTATGTTGTGTATCTACAAGAATCTGACTACAACATTGGAGCCAAAAATGATCCCGAGTCATTTTCACAAGCCATGAGTTTCAAAGAATCAGAACTATGGTACAATGCCATGAAGGAAGAGATGAATTCCATAAAGAGTAACGAAGTCTGGGATCTTGTTGAGTTGCCTAATGGTGCAAAAGCCATTGGATGTAAATGGGTCTTTAAGACAAAGAAAGACTCATTGGGCAACATTGAGAGATACAAGACAAGACTTGTTGCTAAGGGATTCACTCAAAAAGAAGGAATCGACTACACAGAGACCTTTTCTCCTGTATCTAAGAAAGATTCCTTGCGCATTATTATGGCATTAGTAGCCCATTTTGACTTGGAGTTGCAACAAATGGATGTGAAAACGATTTTTCTTAATGGAGATCTAGAGGAGGAGGTTTACATGAAACAACCTGAAGGATTCCTCTCTAGTGATGGTGAGCAATTGGTTTTCAAGCTCAAGAAGTCATTATATGGTTTAAAACAAGCATCCCGCCAATGGTATTTAAAATTCCATAATGTAATTTCTTCTTTTGGTTTTGTAGAAAACATTATGGATCAATGTATATACCTGAAATTTAGTGGGGAGTAAAATTTGTTTTCTTGTTTTATATGTGGATGACATTTTTCTAGCAACCAATGATAAGGGTTTGCTACATGAGGTGAAACAATTCCTCTCTAAAAATTTTGATATGAAGGATATGGGTGAGTCATCTTATGTCATTGGCATTAAGATCCATAGAGACAGATTTCGAGGCATCTTGGGTCTGTCACAGGAAATCTATATTAATAAAATTTTAGAGAGATTTCGCATGAAGGATTGTTCACCAAGTGTAGCTCCCATTGTGAAGGGTGATAGGTTCAATTTGAACCAATGCCCGAAGAACGAATTTGAAAGGGAAAAAATGAAAAACATTCCATATGCTTCTGCTGTCGGAAGCCTAATGTATGCTCAAGTCTGCACAAGACCTGGCATTGCATTTGTTGTGGGAATGTTGGGACGATATCAGAGTGATCCAGGTTTAGACCACTGGAGAGCTGCAAAGAAAGTAATGAGGTACCTTCAAGGAACCAAAGACTACATGCTTATGTATAGACGGACGGACAACTTGGAAGTAATTGGCTACTCAGATTCTGACTTTGCTGGATGTGTTGATTCACGCAAATCAACATCAAGTTACATTTTTATGATGGCCGGTGGAGCTGTATCATGGAGGAGAGCCAAGCAGACCTTGATTGCCACTTCCACTATGGAAGCCGAGTTCGTCTCTTGTTTTGAGGCTACTTTACATGGTGTATGGCTTAAGAGTTTCATTTTTGGGCTTAGAATTATGGATTCTATCTCTAAGCCATTGAGAATATATTGTGATAATTCAACTGCTGTTTTTATGGCTAAAAACAACAAAAGTGGGAGTCGAAATAAGCACATCAACATTAAGTATTTAGCTATAAGGGAACGTGTTAAAGAAAAGAAAGTGGTCATTGAGCACATCAGCACTGAGTTGATGATTGCTCATCCTTTGACTAAGGACATGCCACCATTTAAATTCAAGGATCATGTAATGAAAATGGGACTTGGTTCCATTATGTAGTTTCTCATTGTATGGACAATGTTATTTTAATGAAATTCTTAATTATTGTGATGTTTTTTTCTCATATTTATGTGCACCTTAAGTTGATTTGAGAAAATTCATTTAAGAAGAACCAAGAATAAACATAAGGTTTATTCATTAAGAAATTGTTGCCACATAAATTATAATAAGAATAAATACATAGTAATACATGGAAGATAATACACGTCTTTAGAGGACTTATCGCCATGATTCATGTATCTATTACTTAATACAGATTATCAATGGGTTTTAAGTTGAGACATTAAGTTTGGAAGTATGGACCAAGTGGGAGAATGTTAAGCTCCATTAATTTTTTTTAACAACTGCTGCCTACAATTCTGGAATCCAAGTGCAGTCTTTCCTTAATTTCTGGAAACCAACTGCAGTAATTTCCTTAAATTAAGATAATCAACTGCAGTTAATAAATTTATTGTTGGGAGCTACTAAAGTGGTCCATTACTCCATCTGGAGTTCTCTACCTTGATCCGTGGAACACCTGACACATAGCCATCAGAAGCTTGATGGAAGCTTGGCTATAAATTTATCTGTTTGGTCCCCAAGCTTGTATCTCAATCCCCTTCAGTTTTTTACACCATCTAGCTGAGAGAGCAGAGCTTGGAAGTGCCTTCAGACTTTCTGCATTCTTTTCTTTTTCTTGGATAGAAGTTGGAGCGTTGTTTTCAGTAAAGAAGTAAGTGGACTGTGGTTTGCATCAAGAATGTCACCAATGGCTGGAGGTAATTTATATTTCTGGGCATTAAGTTTTAGGATTCTTTAAGTTTTTCCGCATACAGAATCGCTGTTGTTAAATTATCAATAGACAGCCATGGTTATTACTGTATGAACTGCATGAATTTTCTATTTACGATGTAGACTGGCATGGTTATGAGTGTATGGTGTTGTCTACTGTGGGGACCATTTTCTTCGACGGCCTCTTTAAGTTGAAGGGTTGTTGTTTTTTTATAATAAATATGACAGTAGGGAATAGCTTTTGAAGGTTGAAAATGGAATTAGCACTAAAAAATTTGCAGGTCAAAAATTATGTTTAAAATTCTGAAGGTAAAATTTATAACTAGAATACATGAAATTTTATTATTTTTTTGGACAAAAACATAACCTATTTGAGTAACATTCTGGACCCTTCAGTACTAATGGTCCACAGAAAGTCAATGGCTAGGCTGTGAGGAAAGGCAACCAATATTTATAAAGCTATAATTCTATTAATGTTTGAGGCATTATATGTCATTTATTTAATTTGATATTTTGCTAAATCTTAAGATTGGTATATGCTAACTTATGTATTAGTGAAATTATAGTTCCACAAATATTGATAATCACCTTAATTAGACAATGTATGTCATTGTTTACTTAGGGAACGAATTTTTTGAATAGTCTTTTCAAGTTGGAAGGGTAATTTTTTTTAATAAATCTGATAGTGTGTAATAATTGTTTAATGCTCAAAATGGAATTGACCTTATAAAAAACCAATATGTCTAAAACTCTTAAAAACCATGTCTAAAGCTCTGAAGGTTAAAAACTATAATTAAAGCTCTGAAGGTTAAAAACTATAATTAAAATACAAAAAGTCTATAAAAAGTCAATGGGGACATTGTGAGAAAAGACAATCAATATCTATATAGCTATAACCCTATTAATGCATGAGGCATTATATGGGAGACTGTGAGGAAAGACCATCATTATCTATGAAACTATAAGTCTATTAATGCATAAGGCATTATATGGTACTTATTATTAAATGTTGTATTTTGCTAAATCTAAAAGTTAACCTATATAACTCTATTAATGTATAAGATATTATATGCCATTTATCGAATTTTGTACTTTCCTACATCTAAAAATTAGTATATATTAACTTATATATTAATGAAACTATAGCTAGACAAATATTAATAACTGTTCCAATTACACAGTTTTAATTGAATCATTCGATTAATAATAGATTCCGTAGAGAGGAAAAAAAAATTATTGACTGATTTCATGTCCGTCCCGACTAATTAGTTAGCAGTACCAAATCCTGACTGGTCGTCTAGATTTGTTAAAAAACTGTTGTTGTCATGCGAATCACGATGTTCGATCGATTGGTCTCTTCGGTCTATTCGTCTGTGGGGACTACTGAAGAGCGAAAAATTATCTACCCCTCCTAAAAGCGATTTGGTTTCGGCGTTCGGAGAAGATGAAGAATCGCATGGTTTCGGTGCACGTGCAATTGCGGGAGAGAATTGCTTCTTACAAGTCAATGTGGTCCAGTGTAATCAATTTCCAGAAAGACGTAATATTTTTCCAGATTTTGTAGCCGGGAAAAATTATATTGGAAACCAGAATGCACATTAATTCACATTACGATTATTTTTGCCGTATTTTAATGGTTAGTTTTTTGGTTAGGGTGTTTTTTGCCGAACGAGTTAGTTTTAATTATGTATTTTTGTTGTAAATTCAAAAATATATTTTATTAAAATACATAATTTGAGACTTCTGTGATCTATGTTGTAGATAATTTTTTTTGGATTAATTATATTATTAGAATTTAGTTGAAGTTTCGAACCAATCAGGAGGACAAGTGAAAAAGTCATTTAATCTTTATGAATAAATAGTAAGGATGCATCATAGTCCAAAGTTACCTACTGAAAATTAGTCATTGAAAACTAGCAGTTAATTTTGGGTTATGATGCGTTATTACTATTTATTTATGAAGATTGTATGAGTTTTTCACCTTCTCTGATGAAGATGAAACATATTGGTTGGTTCCAAATATCAACCAAATCTTAATGATAATTAATTTAAAAAACTTTTATCTAAAATATACTATATTGAATAAAACAAATATATGCTAAATTCCAAAAAACAAAAAACCAAAAACCAACAAATTTAAGTGTAAAATGCTAAATTCGAAAAAAAAAAAACAAAACAAACCAACAAATTTAAGTGTAAAAACAAATTTAATTGTAGATATTTTTTTTGGAATGAGTTATATTTTAAATAACTAGGTAATGCTCGTACCGATTTCTAATTGCGTGCTGTCTGTGTCAAACATCTCGGGGAAGTTGAATGCCCTAACCGATGACATATAAATGGCTGCGTCATCTTCCAAATATTAGGTGCACAAAAGAAAGACAAATATACGAGGTGTCATTTTTTCAAGTATTAGGTGATGTATAGATATATAGACAGTAACATTAATCGGCTGAATGCGGAGAGCAAATTCAATGTGATGTGAGCTCTGTGAAAGCCATGCCCGACGGCGAGATTAATCGATAGGGACAAGGAGGTGCCACCTGACTTTGGTCTAGTCGTTTGAAATTTACGAATGCCTTTTGGAATTAATCGAAGGAAAGAACGTGGGCGTGTTGTCTTACGGATGCTATACTTATGAACATTTTTAGTAATTTTGTTTGTTTGTTTTTGCGGTGCGAAAATTTAATATAATTTAGTCGTTAAGCACGAATGTTAATGTTAGATGCTTCTAGGTGCTACGTAGAAACATTTTTAGGATATAGTGCAAGCTCAATTTTTCGTCATGTTATTATGATGGTGGTTTAATTTAATTTAATTATTAACTATGAATAATTATTACGTGGATAATATGAATTTATTTTTTTATATAATATTTTTAATAATACAAAAGTTGATGTTTATTTTTAAGATAGTTATATTTTAATTAAATTGATTAATATGAATTTATTTTTTTATATAATATTTTTAATAATACAAAAGTTGATGTTTATTTTTAAGATAGTTATATTTTAATTAAATTGATTAATTAAAATAAAAAGTCATGAACAAGTATCATATGAATTGATTTATAGTTTTTTGGACATGTGGTATTGATACTCTAGGTATTAGCCTATTGTATTGTAACAAAGGTTATTTATAAACTAAAACTCTCCACAATTAAATGAGGATAAATCTCAATAATTAAGAATATTTTTCCATGTCTCTTTCAAAGTATACTTTGTAATTTATAATAATAATAATAATAATAAAGTTACAATTACGCCGATAGGCATTCCCCCTATCAGCATCAACAATTTAATCTTTTTCTTAATTAATCTTTTTAATCAGATGCCCTGAATTGAAAAATGCTAGTATATTCTTGTAGTCGTCACTAAATCAATGAATGAAATTCGCTACAATAACTTTCTTGCATGTCTAAAACACATACTTACACCATACTTGAATTATTTTTTTACAAGCATGATTAAAAATTTATTGTACCTCTCGTTGATAACCACGTATGTAGGATTAAGAAAAAATGAAATATAAAAAATCACTACTGAACACCCATCCTTCACAGTGGCTTTGATAGTGGTCTCTTTCCATTCTGAAACGTATGCATGGTTGAAGCATAAGGACACATTTTGATCCATTACAATGACGGTTGAAGAATTTATGCGACAATCATCCATAACCATGACAATGAGGTATGTAGGCATAAGTTCGAGTAATAAGGACATGTTTCATGCATTGCAATGAGGGTTGAACCTTTGTGCCTGACAATCATCAATAACCATGACAATGAGATATGTAGGCATGAATCGTTGAAACATTTCTGTAATTCAGTTAAGTATAGTCGAAATGTGAAACGTTCTGCCTATTCGTATTGTCCTCCACCAGGGGTTTTGAGTTTTAGTTACATTACAAAAGTTTGAACCTCATATTATGGCCCATTCGATATATTATAATCAAACGCTCTGTGGATGCATGCAATTCTTTGTTAGCACTTAAGGTTTTTGGAATTGTTGAAGGATAACTGGAATGCTAGTTTCCCTCGACTTCTATCTGGTAAAAAAGGTGGCAAATCTCATTTCATTTTTAATTGTTTGAAGCTCTCGTGCTTGTCTCTAATAATCTGGTGTAGTTCGTGTTTGATTCAGTTATTCCCTACTATTTTTTAAGGTTTCGGCATTGGATAAATGCTTTCTCAGTGATTGTCAAATGCTCCGTGGATGCATGCATTTCTTTGTTAGCACTTACGGTTGTTGGAATTACTATTTTTCAGGTTTCAAATGCGTTTAGAAATCGATCTTACATGTATGTACAGTTTTTCTTTCCATGATATTCTTCCACTTTAATTCAAATGAGATGACTAGCCCGTAAAAAAAATAAGGTTCTCCTCTTTTTTTAAACACTCTCCCAAAATTTATTGCTTCTCTGGCGTTGATCTTCTCCCAAAATATCGGGACTTAAAACCACTTCACAACCTTTACAAAACCTTAAATCACACATATATAAGCTTCCGCTTACAAAACCTTTGGTTACATATGTTTTTAACACATAAATCTCTTATCGGCGCATATTTACCTATACACGATTTACAAATGAAAATGCCAGCATAAACATAGTTTTCAACCCTTCTGTATAGCCTTGTCACATTTCCCGAGGTTTAACCTTATCACAATCGACCATCAGTCCTTCCACGGTCATATGTATATATATGTATGTTCATTGCCTCTTTCGCTCCAATATGCGATATCAGAGTGTTAATGTATGTTTTAGCACTAAACCACTTTAACGGAAATATATGGATTACACAGGAAACCCGCTCTGAATCATATATATAGTGGATCTCAAATTTTATAGATTCTCCACTATACACCCATTGGTTCCATGTCTGCAAGCCTTTGCATTGCGCACTTGGATCTGCGCTTCCTCCGATTGCGATTTGCGATTAGATCTTGACCGTTGATCTGATCCGTGACCCGACGCTTGAGATTAAGTCGCGCGATCACATATCGCTCAAGCTCAATGCCAGACTCCTTCCGTTTCCATATGCCGATCCGATATCTTTACGGACCTGATAGTGATATAAACCATTCCCTATAATATTACAAGTCCTACAGTTGATTCCTACTGTGTTTTTCACCATTTGTTTGTGTAATAGGGTTTTCCTCTTGCGGGAGTTAAACTGTATAATGAGCCCGCTGATGCAATATTTTGCCTTCCTGATTCAATATGTCATTCAACGGTTCAGATTAACTCGTGCAATCGCATATCACTCAACTTCAATGCTAGACTCCTTCCGCTTCCATATGCTGATCCAATATCTTTACAGACTCCATAGGGACATAAACCATTCCCTTAAATATTTCATGTCCCGCACTTGGTTCCAACTGTGTTTTTCACCGTTTCTTAGTGTAATTGTGTTTTCGCTTGGGGGAGTTAAACTGTATAATGACCTCGCCGACGTGATATTTCGCCTTCACAATTTTATCTCTACAGTTGATCTTCCCAAATCTAATGGTTCCTAAGCATCAATCTTCGGTCCTGTGCTCGTTCCTTTAACTTAGAATTTATGCTAAGTCTTCATTTTTGCTCTTCTTTAAAGGTTTCCTCTCGCTATTATTTTGCCACACACTCTTCCTCCTGAGCTTTGATTGGTCCTTCTAATGGATTAAACACCCCATCTTAATCCTCCTCTTTATGTATTCTCTATGTGATTACTGCACTTCACCTGCACACACACACACACATATATTTACAGAATGCCATAGTTCGCTCATCTTCCACCATTAGATGCTTACACTTATTCAATTTCGTATTAAATCTCTGGACATATATATAAATCAATACATAATTACAAGGTAAGTGTAAGCAATGCAATTTCTCTGTGACACTTTATAAGTATTTCATCATTACTTATGTTTCCTACATTTATACACAAATTATTAGTTTGGAAATCATAAAGTTCAACAGTCTCAACTGTTGCTTCACATATTAGCTCTTCAAACTGAACTTCATCTCCTTCTTGCATAACAATTTGTTCCTGTGTTGTCACAATTTCAAATATCAATGTATTATCAAATTCTTTCTGCTGCAATAAATCATTGCTTGTCTCATTTAACAGAAATTCTCCATCCTCCTTTACTTCATAGTTTTTTATCTTCTGAAAGATACTTCTACATACTTCTGACAACTTCAAAAGATTGGTCATCCTCTGTAAAGCACTCCTCTATTAGTGTTTCTTCTCCCAAGGTTAAATCATCTGCATAGGTTCCTTCCTTCTTAACATCTTTCAGTAGAAAATGGAAAATTGCTTTGCAAAATGGAAAATTGTGTCTGGTAAATTATGTATTTATGTTACTTTTAATTTTATTCAACATTAAATTGTTTTGTTGATATCAAATGCATTTTTTTTACAGTTAGGTGGTTTCACTGTTTCATCGTGGATCCAACTATTTGGAGTTCTCTTCCATTCGAAGTTCTTGAACTTGTCTTGCTGTGGCTCCCTTTATTAGTTGTGATAAAGTTTGGCACTATGTGTAAAAAATGGAAGAATGCTTTGCAGTACCCTTCTTTCGTTCTACATTGCAAGAATGTCTCCACAAACCAATTTGGATTTCTTGTTCGTTTCCTCAATAGTGAAGACAATTGTTTTACTACGCAATACCTTAATGAGAATGGCTACATATATCAATTTCATTTGGAATTCATAGATTCAAGATACAGAGTAGAGTGTGTTGTTGGACCAATGTTGGTTTTATCTTTACCAAGAGAATGCTCCCAAACACACAACTATTCTTTAGCGAATTCATTTACAAAGGCATTTAAAAACATAGGGCCAGTACGAATTGGAGAATTTGGGTTCTTTTCATTATTGGAAAATGTAAGCAGTAGAAAATATGACTGGGTTGTTATTAAAAAAATCTATGACAGAATGCAGTCTGAATTTTATGCTTTTAGTAGTCTTGATAAGGTATGGCAAAGGGAAGGTGTTCCATTTGGTGGCACTTCACCCCCCATGAATGTACTGTTTTATAAAAGTAAACTGTGTTGGTTGTATCTCGACAAGGAGTATGAAGATTTATCCTCGGTATGGGTATACAATCTAATGGTTTGATGTAATAAAAAATGAGTGGGGTTCTTCATTTGTTCCAATCACTAACATATGTTGTATGTCGTTAGCAATAAACATGAATCAGTTGATCTGCCTTGTCAATGATGGGTCCACTTCTGTATGGTCAATTGAAGAATTAGATCATTTCCAATTTTGTCAGTCGTCTTTTGAACGAAGAATTGACTACTTTGAAGATGATTGGGGTTTCAGACGGAAGTTGTTGGAAGAAATTTCTACAGATATAAATAGCAAATGTCCTGGCTATCTTGCGTTCCGAACAGTCCATGGTCTGATTCTATGTGGAACAGCAGTGAAGTTCCTTTCCTATTATATGACATGGTGACTCACATCTGGTTTCCAATAGATATTGATAATTCAACTAATGAGCAAATATCTCAGTTTTGGTACCCAGCACAAGAGGACTGCAATGATCTAATTGAGCATGGAGATGTTTTTGCAATTGCTTCCTGTATGGATTCTGTTGATGAGATTCCACCATTGGATATGGTGATGGATTCTTAGGATATTAGTATTCTTGGGAGTTCTTTTAAATATTTCCATTTTATATACTCTTTGTGGCTGTGGAAAATATTTCCATTTTTGCCTCTATACATACTGTGTGTCTTTATCATAATACTTTATGTTTGTATCGATCTTTGTGATGTAAAATATTTAATATTGTTTCCGCTAAAGTTTTGTTATTTACATGTAGATGTTTCTCGATGTTATGATTTTTTCTTTGTTTGAATAATTATAATTTCTATTATTTATGTTATACATTATATTTCTAATGGTTTTTTTCATTGATTCTCAAACAATTTTATATGTTTATGTTCATTTTAATATTTATATTTTGATAGTATATATAGTTCCAAATTTTTAGTTTCTTGTATCGCAATAGTATGGGTTCGATTTTTATTATAATATGATACATGGAAATTTAGGCTTCCTTTTTTGTTTGGGCCATTTTGAAGAATTCATTTGTTTGTTTTTCCATTTTGAAATTATTTGTTTTTGTTTTTAGGCATTTGGAAAAAGCCTTATACATTTTCATAAGTTTATATGGTTGGAAAAAAAAACAAGATATGCACTTTTTATGTTGAATTTTTATGATTGCATAATGAATAATTATTATTCATTGTAGACATGTCATATGAAGGCACAAGTGTGCGTGCAAGAAAAAGAACTTTGTCATCACAATCACGTGAGAGGTCTAATGAAAGTCGCCGTTTGTGGTATCAACAAAATAAGGATGTGATGAATGAACATAGGAGAGCTACATATAAGAGAAAAACAAGTGAAGCCACTCTTCAAAATGATTCTATAGTTCCTTGTAAGTATCGTAATATGGATGATATAATGGAAAGAACATTTCATGTTGATATTTCATTATCAGGATATGCTCCTCGTCAGCATAGCCTTGTTGTTCGATGCTCATATGAAAATGTTCATAACATTGGGGAAACATATTACAATCAGGAAGAATTCCATATCGATATTTTTCATGCAAATGTCCACCCTAACCCTTCCGTGTGTCCAATTGCATGTTTTGACGGCCAAAGGTCGCAAATAAGCGATGGTCAAGGTAATGATGAAATTTTATGTAATTATTTGAATGATAGTTTACTTGGCCATTTGTTTGATAATTTGGATTCAACTGCTCGAAACAAAAGACCTTCAAATCACACTTCTCAAAGTAATGTGGTCCCACCAAGAGAAAGAGTCATCCCTAATAGCATTTCGTGTGGCACAGTGGAGGTAACACAATTATATTTTAGTTTTCACTGCAATAGTCGTTGTTCAACTACATTCCAGACTGATGTAAATTTTCGATGTTTTTTGATTTGCTTTTCATTTTTAAAATTTCTAATTTGTTAGACAATGAATTTTATGGTGTCTTTTATTTTCTTTGAACAAGACAGAAGTCATTCCAATAGAGGCACAGAAATTAACTTCGTATATGTTACATCTACTGATGTTAGAAGTGAAGAGAAATTATCTCATAGAGTTCATCCACATCGCCAAACAAATGTAAATGTTGAGTGGATTTGATATTTTTCTCATTTTCTCATTTATATTTGCCTTGAAAATGTGTTTTCTAACATTTCATGGAGAAACTATGATGTCATCTTGTTAGGTTGGCCAATTGGAATCCAAAAGATCAAATTATAAAACTATTGTAGATGTATTTGATTTATTTTCAATTTTTCAATCTTTCTTTTTTGGACATTTACTTTTATAACGTATTTTATTTCTTTGAAATAGGAAACAACTCATTTGAATAGAGGCAAAAAAACTACATGCACAAATGTTCCAATTACTGTTCTTAGAATCCAAGAGAAACCATCTCATAACCCTCATCCACGTGAAGACATAAATGTAAATTTTGAATGCATTTGATCCTTTTTCATCCTTATTCATTTATAGTTAGTTGCAAATCAAATTATAAAGTCTTTTATGACAAAGATACCTTTGCATCCTCTAAGATTCGTGAAATGCACACCTTAAATTTGGAAACACATTCTCATAGATGCATCCCATGTGGTTCAAATTTGCGAAGGGAATCTCATGTTCTTGAAAATGAAGTAAATGTTAGAAGAGATTTTACTCATTGAAATGGTTTTCAACATGGTTCGGCGAGTAGAGATCATATTCATTTTGATGAAAACATGATTGCAGTGCATAAAAGGTTTCAAGCAAAGATAGATAGCTTGTCAGTTTTTTAGATGTGCCACATTTGCCAAGAATCATATCCCGAAATCCTTGTTGTTAGACATTTTGAAGGACCTCTTTGCAGACGATGTAAGAGTGAAAGAGGAGCCCATCATTTTTGTCGGTATAATAACATGGATCCTAGTGAGCAACCTCATATTTTAAGAATTCTTACTCAAGTTGAAAAAATGCTAATAGCACGTGCGAATCACATTTTGCAAGTGACACATGGTCGAGGTGGGTAATATAAGTATAGTGGTCATACAATTAGCTTTCCTCAAGATATTTCTAAAATTGTATGAAGCCTTCCCCGATGTGTTGAAGATGTTGACTTTCTAATTGTGAGGAGACAGGTGCTAAGTTTAAATATTATGAATGTTATGTCAAAAGATCTCGAGTGATGGATGCATTGCTTTTCAAAATCTAGCGTGATCAATACTATCGAGATGTTGTATTTGATTATAATTCACTGAATGCTCTGCTCGAAAGTTCAACATATGTCTCCTCCAAGCTTAAATTTGTTGATTGTCCTATTGAAGAATCTGAGATCAATGAAACTAATAATGAAGAGTTTCATGCTGAGCATTTTCCGTCTCATTGTTCTTCCTTTGTTGCTCGCCTACCAAATGAACGCAAAGAAGTAGAAGAAATTAGAGCATTTCTTTATAATGTTCATTCTTCACATGTTCAAGACATGGATTGGCCCATTATTGGAACCTCTCCTGTGAATGAATATAATACAGAGGGGCTATTTGATATGGAATTTGAAACATTGTTCCCCACTGGTGATACTGATTGGTTGCAACCTCGTGTTTGTAGTGTTGAAGTTCATGAGTATGCATTGCATCTTCTTAGGTACTATGATCAGAGATTTGGAAGCCATCCTTGGTTTTGATATTACCTATTAAACATGATAATGTGGCATCGGAGCCAAGCAACTGCTGTAGCGTTTGCAAAGAAACATTTACATGATAACTCACATACAACAGTTGAGGAGTTGCATCACCAACTATCTGATTTAACCGATAATAAGTTGGCTAAGCATCTTATGTGGTTTGGCTCTTCTCCGAGATCTACAATGGCATGTACTTGATTAAGTGTCGATCTGAATTGGTGGACATGATTACTCAGTTAGGATGTCCATCTTTATTTTTTACTTTGAGTGCAGCTGACACAAAGTGGCCAGCGTTGCATAACCTCATGCCCATACATTCACATTCTCGTTCTTCAAATGAGCATCCTATGAAAATTGAGAATGTTATCCAGTACCCTCATATTGTTGTGGAATTTATGCACCACAGATTAAATATTTTTCAAGAGGAAGTTATCCAAAAATACCTTAAAGCTAAAGACTTTTGGTACATGTTTGTGTTGAATTTTTCTTCTATACCTTTTCAAGTTTTATTGTGGCTCTATTTATATTTTTTGTAGTAACTACATGTTCATTTATTTTAGATATGAGTGGCAACATAGAGGTTCAACACACATCCATGGTTTCCTATGGTTAGAAGGTGCTCCTGACATGTAAATACTTGATTGTTCAAATAGTTCTGATGTACAACTTGCAAAGATGTTCTTCAACAAATATGTAACTGCCAAGAATCGACGTGACATCCATCGTCACAACATAATCGTTCCACAAGGCCTCAATGATAACCCTTTCCTGTTGAATACTGGTCAGATTTTCTCTTGTGATCCTCATAATGATTACGAAGAATTGTTAAACTATGTCCAAAGGCACACAAAGTGTATTGTGGGTTCTTGTTTGCGTAGAAAGGGTGCCATTCTAACATGTCGGTACAATGCTCCATGGAATATTTGTGGTGAATCAATATTTTTCATAGATGATTAAGGAATAAAAAAATATGAGCCAATAATAAATGATGACAGGCTTAATGTACATAACATTGACCTTCTAACAATGTGGCATGCAAATGTTGATTGCCAGCCAGTGCTTTCTCGCTATGCTATGTTGAAATACATTGCTAAGTATGGATTGAAAGAAGAAAAAAGGTCTGAAAGTTATCATCATATGTTAACTAGAATTTCAAATTATATTGGCCCTGAGGATGTTGCTTTATGTGCATATAGAAAGTTTCTTGCAGAAAGGATTGTTGAACGTGACATTAGAGCACAAGAAACATGCCATATGTTGCTTAAGCTACCTCTTGTTGTTTCTAGTCAGAAATTTGTTTCCTTAAATATTGCAAGAAAGGGTTTTAGGAAAATATCAAGGGATGGCTTGCAATGTTCATCTCATAATACTTTCATTCAACATTATCAGAAGAGACCTTTTTTCCTTGAACATTTATCTTTGATAGAAACAACAAGATCTTGGACATTTGATAGCAAGCGTAAACAAGATCCATGGAAGGCTAGAGATGTTCATGCTATTGTTCGGGTTTGGCCACAATTTTATTCTATTCCCAGTGAGGGTTTAGAGGAATTTGAAACTATTTGCTAGTTAGAATTGCTATTTACAATCCATTTCATGACATTTCTAAAAAATTGGCCTTTCAGCTGAAGTTATTATTGAAAGTTGGAGGAATTTTCAATATTGAGCATGGTATGTTGATTGACACCCATAAATTATAGACAATATTGAAGATGAAGAACATGGTGATTTTTCTAACCATGAAATGAATGTTGAAGATGATTTTCAAGAATGGAGGATTTTCTCTCGTTTGGTTCCACCAAATGATGTGAATGTTTCAGATCTTCACACCCTTGGTCAAAGGGACTTTGATCTATGCTTTGACTGGGAAAGTACAACTATTTCTGATGATGTTGCAGAGGAAGCTACTAATTTTATAAGGATTGCAAAATAAGTGGGTGATATTGTTGACCTTTCAAACAGAACATTTGCATCTCCAGGTTCTTTGTCGGAAAAACAATGACTTGCTTTTGAGATTATGTTAAGGCACTTTGCTGAATATTTATTTCGTGAAGTTATTCTTGTGATTATCAGGGCACTACAGGTACTAGGAAGTATTTCCTTATCCATTGTATTTTGAAGCTCTTTCTAATTCATCAAGTGATGGAAGAAGCCCTTTGCTTCTTCTTGTGCAATAGGAATAGCTACTTTTAATATACATGCAAAAACAATACACTCGTCTCTAAAAATCACAATTAAATATATGCAGCCACTATAGGGGCAGTCACTTGCAGTATTCCAAGAAGAAATGTGACATGTTAGATATATATTGATTGATGAAATGAGCTTTCTGGGATCAAGGTTATTTATGCAAATAGATGCTCGGTTACGAGAAGCATTTCCAGAGAAAAATAATTGTCCTTTTGGTGGGAGATCCATCATCCTTATGGGTGACCTTGCTCAAATTCCTCCTGTCAAAGATAAGCCTTTGTATACAGGTAACATAGCAGGGAAAGTCTTGTGGAACAAATTCAACATTGTTGTCATTCTTGACACAATATTTTGCCAACAAGGGAATAATCAGAAACAATCTTGTTTTCATAGAGTCCTTAATAACATAAGAAACATAGAACCTGTTCTTGAAGATTGGGACTTTCTTATGTCTTGGGCTGATATGAGGTTGCATCCTAAAAAAAGATATTTATTTAATGTAGGAGTTCACATGTTTCCAACAAATAATTTGGTGTCCTTACATAATAGGAATACGTTAAAATCATTAAATTCTCCAATTGCACAATGTGTTGGTGGATATTCAAGGCGTTCAAAAATCGATGGTGTTGATGATGATCAATTGGACCATGAAGTTTTGTTGTGTCATGGTCACCGTGCTATGTTGACATGTAATTAATGGGTTGAAGCTGGGTTTGTGAATGGTGCACTTGGTTTTGTTAAGGATATATTCTATGCGCCTACCTCTAAGCCACCTGCACTTCCAATGTTCACAACTGTTGTTTTTTATAAGTATGTTGGTGTTCAATTTGATGCAAGCAATGCAAACATTGTCCCTATCACCCTAGTGATAAGAGGAAATCGAAAACAAATTCCTTTGAAGATGGCATGGGCTCTTACAATCAACAAGTCACAAGGATTGACTTTAGAATGTGTGTCAGTTGATATCGAGAATAAAGAGTAGCAAGGCCTTACCTTCACAGCCATACCAAGAGTGAAATAAATAGATGGTTTACGCATTGCACCGCCTTTCACATTCCAACATTATTCCAAGATGAAAAATAATGCATATGTTACAATTAGGAAGAAGGAAGAGGAGCGATTGAAGTCCATATCACTATGAAATACAACTAATAACATTGTGGCCTTCTTTATAGTTTTGAACTTCAATTTTGTAGTGGATTATTTGATGTAGACAAAACAAAAAATATATGTTAAGACTCAACGTTCTTTCTGTGGTTGCAATGTTGGTTAAATCGTGATTATTTTAAACACTAGTGTTGTTTTTATGTGAAAAATTGTATATCTCTGGTCATAAAGTGTCCTATTATGCTGTTCTTCTTTAAATCCAATGTGTGTAATTTAGATGTGCTTTTCCGATTTATGTTGTTTTGCTCCAATGGGAGTGTTACTATTTTATATCTTTCTCTTGCATTTCTGATTGGTGTGGTCTTCTGTGTGGATCCCTTCGCTTTGTTCACTAGGACCCATAAATGAAAATATTGTTTACAGTTATAATATTATTGTTGCAATTTCATGTTCTAGGTGTTATATCAATATTCTTGATATTTATAGTATGAATACATTCATGTATTGATATCAATGTATTTATGGCCTGAATTCTATTTACTGTTTATAATGTAGTGATATAAATGCGTTATTATTAATGTAGTCATGGTTTATCATTATCACATTCATCAAAATATATATATCGCTGACATATATAATTTGAAATATAACAATTCTGAATGTTTAGAAACGATATGATAAAGAATTATTTGATAAAAAATACATATATCAACAACAACAAGTTTTAAAGGAGTGTTCATTCACATAAAGAAATAAGGCAAACAACAATGATAGAAGTACCGCGTGCATTTGAATCCTTCCGATGTGAACAACACTTCGATTCCACTTTCCTATTTGAGAAAACCTCCAGAAGATGCAAAAGTGCAAGTCTTGAAAAAGCTTCTTGGTTTGCAATGTGGTTTCTATATTGGTTTTGGTTTAAATCACAATCGAACTAATCTATTCTGACTCTTCTATAGGAAATACTAATATTGCCACAAGCATATTAAATAGCACAGTAACATTTACTTCATTTTCAAGAACATGAGATACACTTCACAAATTTGAAGCATGTGGAATGGATCTATGACAATGTCTTTATCCTAAAACTAAAAATATATAAATATTTTTATCTAAGCCGGGTGATTTATAAACAATGCAATCTTTGATTATTTGTAAAAGAGAAATAAGCATATAGATGGCTTACTTATCAAATAGAAAGATGCATTCACATAATGGTTACTTTATTTAAGAAATTAAAAAAAGTAGTTATAAAAACATTATCGCATTCATCAAAATATATATATCGCTGACATATATCCTCTGAAATATAAAAATTCTCAATCTTCAGAAATGATATGATAAAGAATTATTTGAGAAAAAAATACATATATCAACAATAGCAATTTTTAAAGAAGTGTTCATTCACATAAGGAAATAAGACAAAAATAGTTATAGAAGTACCACATGCATTTGAATCCTTCCGTTGTGAACAACACTTCGATTCCATTTTGCTATTTGAGAAAAACCTCCTGAAGATGCAAAAGTGCATGCCTTGAAAAAACTTCTTGATAAAATGTGAAACCTTGATGTAGTTTTTGATAAAAAAAAATATTTAGAAGTACAGTAGTGCAACTTCCCAAGTCAAAATTTTATACAAATTGAGGAACCCTTCTAAATACATGAAAGGGTCTTAAATAATAAAAATAAAAACTACTATCAACAAAAATCGCTATAAGGTGTTCAAACTATGACATGAAAATCTAGGATTTGGTATAAAATTAGCAGTGCGATGGCAGTTGACATTGAATCAACTTCTTCTCTTGTGCTTGCAGCTCATAGATTGCAAGCATTGGCTGGATTTTCGGAGGCTAGCTCATCATAGAATGTTGGTAGGCTGTGTAGGTGGCATCGGAGAGTTCGGGAACCATGCAGTTGACCGCGTCAGACAGGAATTTCATGGCCATCTACTGGTTGTCACTAGAAGAAACGAGAATGCATCCCATGTCAAGTTTTGAACTTCTCTGATCTGTTTTTCTCTGCTTGCCAGCTCCTGTCTCCAATGATGTTCTAGTTCCTTTGCTTTTGAGAGTTTGCGTGGAGAGCAATCAGAAATCAAATTAGACATATATAAGCTATTATTTATTGATTCGATTACACCATTCATTGTAGCTCTAGCTCTAGAAGTTTCCCTTTCGGCTTTCATTAGCTGAGATTTCCATTCCGAAAATAAGATTTCCTTGTGCAATTATTGTATTTTCGGTAGATTTGCAGCCATTCCTTCCTTTGAATTTTTCCGAGAGAGAAAGTTTTTTATTTTTTCATCTGCTTTCTCCAATTCCAATCTCCTGTCAACTGCCTTGTCAATCAATGATGCAGAGATGCCGCACAATGGGTCAGCCAATGATATATTATGGGATAGGATGTTCAATTGCTGAGACAAGGCTTTCATTATCTCCAAGGCTTCTTTTTTAAATTCAGTAACCTGTCGATAACACTTGTTTTTTTCTATTCGTAATTGTAGTTTTGCAATTTGATCATCCTTGGCCTTATTTTCTTGCTCAATCACTATCTGAGGGCTGCTTAGTTCTTGAGACAACTTCTGTTGTTTCCGGAGAGCCTGCTTATCAATTTTATGTTTGTCCATTCTTTAAGTTGCTCATTTTGTTGCCTTTGTTTTGCTAGCTGCTGTTCTAGTTGATTAATCTTTTGCTGTTCTTCTGTCGATTACATCTCAAGCTGAGTGATCCTTTGATCTTTATCCCTGATTAGTTGACTGACCTCTAAGGCTTTGTCCATTATTGCTGTTGTGTAAGCCCCTGCATACTGAGATAATTTTGTTAAATCCTCAGAAGGATTGACTTCTGACTTCCATACCACATTCATGATTTTGTTAGAGGAGTTAAAAGAGGTCCTTGATCAATTTTCCTCCTTTTCCTCTGTCTTTTAACTACATCCCTGTGCTTTGGACTGTAGAATACATCAAGGGGTGGTATTTCCTCTATTTTTAGTACAATACCTTCTGTGGGATTTTCGGCAATGATTTCTATATGTTGCTGCATTTTGGGTGGGCTGCTTGTCTCTTCAATCAGAACACTAACTGTTGTGCTATGGGCGGTTTTGGTGTAGTGAGGTTTTGGGAGTCATTTGGGTTTTTTATGATTAGATCGAATTGCTCCCATTCCTTTCTTTGTCCTCTACCTTTTAGGGCTCTTCTGCTTTTCAAGAATCTTCTTGGTAGTTTTTACTACACTTTGGCCTTCATGTTGCAGCATAGGGGTGGTATTTAATAAGTCCATTGGTAGAGTTTCCGACCTCCTTGTTCTGAACTGTAGAAATGCTTCTACTCCCTCTGCTCCCAATTTGATTTTTGTAAGTTGTTTTACTTGAGAGAATAAGTCAGTTGAGGTGAAAAAATCATCATTATCATCTTTCTCATGTTCAAAATTGGCAATTTTGACATGAGAGGTGAAGTTATAGGCTATTGCTTTTGGATCATGTTGCCTCTTTGAAATGGTTGCTAACTTTAGCGCTTTTATTTTCTCTACTTCTTTATCTACATGTTTGAAGTCATGCCGTAAGAAAGTACCACAAGGGAGGGGGAATGAAGGCCACATTTGCTTTTTGGACTCCTCGAGGTTTTTGGGCATCCCTACTTCTGTGATTTGATAAGTTATTTCCGTGGAAAATAGTTTATCAGGAATGTATAAGGGGAGAACATGTGGAGCAGCAGTGCTTCCAAAAAGTCTAATGCAGTGCTTCCAAAAAGTCTAATGTAGGTGAAGTTTTCTTCACCAAACCAATTACCAATTGATGTTAAGTCGACACTGGCTTCATCGGAAAACTGAGGAGTGGGTTTATTGAATATAGCATAATGAATAGGAAAAAACAAAACCATGACCGATTCTATAAAGGTGGTTTTTATAATGGGTTTTCCACAATTCCTTATGATAGATGTGAATGGGGTTTGAGTCTTGTGGAGTCCATTTCCAACCTAGAATGGGGTAATCAGAATTGAAACAGATAGTCTCCATAATGTAGGCACTCATTTAAAATGTGGGTATTACCCAGATAGTCACGAACCTGTTTCTTCTATAATCGAGGATATGGTTGGCCATTTTATCAGAAAAAATGGTTGTCCAATCCATGATATACAAATTAACTGCTACCTCCATTAAAGGAACCATTTCAATTGAAAACCTAGCAGAATTGGAGACTCCAAAGAGACTACACATCATAGCACCAGCATAGCAGTAAGGAGATGCTAAGGAGTCAACGGAATACATACCTGATGATTCATGCTTGTGTTTGTTTGGGTAATGCCTCCACTACCTGATAGGATCCGGTTCCATGTCATTTTCTTTGGAAAAGGCTTCGAAAAATGCCTTGTTGTAATGCTTTTGCAGTTCCACCAAATGGTACATATTTTTTATATCTTCTGCTCTGAACGACCCGAACACCCTTCCATCAGCCATAAAAAATGATTTGTCTATTATGTTGATGCTCTCGATTACCCATCTAACTAAGTCATTGTAGGGTAATGTTCTAGCACAGGCAACTATTCTGTGGAGAAAAGAGATGGCAAACTCCTTGAGAGTATTCTTTGATTTCTAAGTGGATTTGGTTGTTCCCTTTTCTTCTTAAATTTCTTCTGGATCTTTAGCTTCCAATAAATTGTATATGATTTCCCATGAAGCTTTGCCCAGGCCGATGCAGGTAGTATCACCTTTCAAGACCTTCTTTACTGGTTCCTCTGTGGTTAACACTGGAATCTTTACTTTCTTTGATTTCTTCGACATTTCTATTGTGTTTATGTGTGTTGTCTATTATGCTTCTTTACTACTTCATTGTCTGTGTATTTCACAATATTATTGATCCATTGAATAAAATAACATATGCAAAACCATGCACATGAGTGTGCAATACCTTATTAATTGTTAAGATATCATTTTTAGATCACGGGATTTCTCCTTTGCAATCATTGATAAGCATATATTACGGGGCTGTGGGGCTCCCGATATGCGGAATTGTGATGTGCGGGGCTTATTGTGCTCAGGGTCCCTGATATGTGATATTTGCCCTCATACTTAGTCATTTTCTTGGTTTTCAAGGCTTTCCAGGTGTGATCTTCAACACGCTCTAACTTTTAATCCATAAGTCTATTCTTCGAATTCTATGTATCATTGGAAATATATTTCCGAGCACTAGGAAATGGAGAGGGTCTGATTAAGCTCTGAGATATTCTGTGGCCTAGGAAAGTGGCTCTAAAATTCACTTCTCTTGGGCAACCTTGACCAATTGAAACCCAAAATGCAGTGAGTGACAAAAATAAGCATTAGCGTCGAGGCTGCCATGGCTTCTTATTTATTTTTATCAAATGGAAATCTGGATACCCATGTGCCCCATGCCTCATAAACCTAATATCCCACATTACTTCTTGGGCTTTATCATGTCGAAATGATTCATTGGGATAAAAGTTGTAACTCTTGTACATAACAGAGGGGATGCCTATTCTAGAGGAAGATTCTCCAAGATTTGACCCACAAACCTATGAAAAATTTATCTTCTCCACTTTGATGCTCATTGCAAACAAAAAAATATATATAACAATAATTTGGCAGCAATTTTCTATTTAAGCACAAAATTAGGGTAGGGTCAAGATGTATCTGCACATAGAAAAATTGATGGACAATTTCCACTGCCATTATGGCTGGATATTACACATATAAATGAAGAGATAGACATACCACGTATTGACAGAGGTGTCACGAAGTGCAACTGCTTTAGAACAATGCCCAACATCACTAGCTTTCTATTTGTCTTCAAAAGGGAAAGATATGATTCCAAAGGATAAACAACTAAAATAGTGTCCATTATGTAATCTTGGCTCTTTCCCACTTCTCACAACACAATGGGGCCACTCTACATAATTAGAAAACCAAAGCGATTGATACTATCCCCATTACTAATATGATGCAAAGAAACAATGTTATTGAATTAAATTAGCACACTGTCATCTTTTCAAAATCCCCGCTAACAAGATAAGCATCAACACCAAGGACTTCAATGGCTTCTTCTTTCTTTTGATTAATCAAGCTGATAACCATCATGTGAAGCCCAAATGCTTTTTTCATTCTTGACAACCATGTGCCCCATGCCTCCTAAATCCAGTATCCCACATTGCTTCCTAGCCTCTGTGTTAATTTTTTGGTAACAATGGTATGTTCTATGCTTAGAACAATTTTACTTCAGTTTCTTTATTATCCCAATATCAATATCCATTTTAGCAATCACATCATCATGATATAAAATGTATATAGAACATAACCAATAATAGTCAAAGACAAGCCAAGATAAGAGGACACAAGAAATGACACTAGCTAGGGATAAACCCCAATGTGGGCAAACCCTTGATCAATTCTTCTTATAATTCTTCAAAAGTTTAGCAAAGGGAGAGAGTACAATATACAATATTCACTTGAGAAATCACAGTGAAATCCGATAAGTCAAATAGCAGAAACAAAAATCTTTGACCAGAAAATCAATGTTGGTTAACGGGGCAGATTTTGACCTCTAAAACAATGCGGTCAATCTCAGTCAACTCAACCTCCATCAACTAGTCAAATCAGCCCAAAAACAGTCTAAAAAAGTCTAGTGAAAGTCAACAAAAGTCAACACTACAACAAACCCTTTTATTGTCAACGCTGGTGAAAAAATGGTCAAACACCTTGATTTATGTGCCCAGAAGTGCGGCCTATCCAAACAGAGACCCCTCACACAAAACTGCAGTGAAAATAGGTCAATGTTAGTCAACGCAAGTGAAAACAACCTCCTCCAATTTCGAACAACATTGGTCAATGACTGGAACGTAAAAGTACATTCCTTCTTTGTATGTGGAAAGAGTTGCCTTTGAATTTGTACCCAATCGAGGAAGGAGAGAGAATAATGAGTGTGAGATGGCATGCCAAAATGAGGATGAGGCTTCTTGTATTTATATGCAATGTTGTGGGCTTGAGAGTGCAAATTAGATGGCTGGCCGACCTTGATAATTTGTCCATAATCAAAATAATTTCATAATGGTTGGCCGACCTTGATAATTTGTCCATAATCAAAATAATTTCATAATTCCATTTGTACATGTCAGAATGGGATCATCTTTAGATTAATCCTACACCTCTCAGAGAGAGGAATCCAATAAAAATATCGTTTGCACCATATGAGATGTCTAAGGTGAATTTTGGCCCTAGTTACCAAATTTAACAGTTTGTCATGCCGAAATGATCCATTGGGATGAAAACTATAAGCCTTGCACATAATAGAGGAGTTGTCTATTCTAGAGGGAGATTCTCTAGGATTCAAATGACAAACCTATCATAAAAAACATTCAATTCAGACTAGTAGAGTAAGTGACAAATTACGGTCTATTTGAAGTGAAAAGGGTTTTCTTACCATGAAAGGTATATAGCCAACCATAATTATACGTGACATTGATATGATGTTGCCTCCAAAACATTGTTTAACGAGTATAGCTATGAAAGGTTGAGGGGTTTGGTAACCATTGCCTCAAAAACTCTAGGAGAAGAGCTTTCCTCTACAAAATGAAAAAAACAAATATGAAGGTGAAGCACAGCATCGTATAAGGGGTTATATGCCATGTTTCGGCTTTCAGTTGAAACTATAAAATGTGATGGAGGAAGACGAATTTTCCGATGGTAAATGATTTTTAAATCATCTAAAAATGGATATGATGGTGCCGAGTAGTGGAGAGTGGTTGTTGCGGGAGTTCTTCCCAAAAGGGATGCCTTATGATTTAACTACCACTTTAATAAAACCTGAATATATGAAGTTTTAAAGGTAGCCTCCTTTTGAGATTGTATTAATAATTTACCACCTCCATTGGAAAATAGCATAAGGGTGCTTGTTAAGTTCTGAATAACCTTAAGGTTGACAGACTAACAATAAAATAGAATTGAAATACTTGCCTTAGCATAATGGTAAAAATTTGTGTTGATATATGGAATGAAATACATGTTTATTTGTGTTCATTATTTGTCAATTTTAATTATTACTTATTTTTGTTATATCATAATTTTTATATTTTTTTACTAAACATTAAATAATTTGGTAAATAAAGTAGGGGAAGGGGAAAATATATGTATCCTTTTGCCTTCAAAATTGTGCAATCCAAAGGTGAAAATTTATTAGCTAAATAATCTTAGAATTAACTCTTTTACCTTAAAACATAAGAAAATTTTATACACTAAAAGCATGTATTATTTTTTTCTAAATAATTTTGTTAAATTAGTATATAACAAAAAAATGGATTTGATGAATACTATATTTTTAATAACAATTAACGCTCATCCATTTTAAATTAAAAATACCCACCCACAATTAAATAACATATTTATATTAAATAAAAATTTCCCAATTTACAATTAACTCTCTTATCCACCTTAAATAAAAAAATCCCCAACCTTTATATAACTCATTCATTTCTTTTTTAAACGCCTTGATTAAATAATTATATAATAAAAATAACAAAAATATCTCTAATAACAATCAACTCTCATATCCATTTTAAATCCAAAATCCTAAACCCATAATTAACTCTCATATTTACGTTGAATAAAAAAATCCTGGACTCACAATTGACTTTCAAATCCACCTAGAATCAAGAATCCTAAAATATATATATATAAAAGTTCTACGTTGCCCATCTCCTTTAAAGCATCTTAATTTGATTTAATCAGCCCACCTTTCCCCTTTAAAATCAAATTTTCAAAATTGGAGAATAATTGAGTTCGTATATCATAAACTACAATATATATTAGTTTAGATTATCAACTATTACAATTTAGGCTTATGCAGTTTTTATATAGATATTCAGCATCTTGGGATTGTGACTTTTTTCAATCTGGGTTATATGACTTGCATTTTAGTTTTTTTTAATATCTGTCCATGATGTGCAGCTGCTCAAATTTTTGAATACTTGTGTATAATTTTGAGTTTTTGGTTCTGATCTCTTGGGATCCTTCAATTCTGTTCTATATGCTGTTATAGCCGGATGTTCCCACTGTCATATGACAATGTATTGTGATCTTTATATTATCTTAATATAAATCTATGATGATTTTTCTGTCTAAAAAAGTACATTATAAACTAGTGTAAACTAATTTAGTTGGTAACTTATAAACTAATATTGTAATTTTGTGGGAACTTGTTTAACCTACCTAATGTTAAAAGAGGAACCAGAATTTCCAAAAAAGCGAAAAGCAAATTCAAGTTCTTTTGGGTTTTAGAATGTGTTAATGCTTTTCAAAACCTTCATACATTTATAAAAAGTGATTTACGCGAATACCCTTCTTATAATTGTTATAGATCACAAAAATCTTAATTCAATGACTTCATACCTTTTAAATGCACAGATATAATTTTCCCGTTACACAATTAATTCCTTTTTCTTTTAGTGATTTTAGATTCATTTCATAGTGATTTTAGATTCCTCCACGAAGGGAATCATTCAAATCCGTTAACCAGTCAACACATTGAAGAAAATCGATAATCATAACAAAGAAGAAAAAGCTGAAATTGGGGCAGGATGGAAAGCCGTAGTTTATCTGTTATATTTTGGGAGTTTTTCGCAAGTATATTTTCAGAGTAGAATTTGTTCAAAATCTGTTAAAAATTTATTGGAATTACAATGGTTGGGAATGCAATTTCTAGGTGTGACTTTCTTATGATATAACTATTTCCAAGAATTTTATGATACAAAATATATAGTAAAATACATTTTAAATAATAAAAGTTTGAATTATAAAATTTTTCCAATCAAAATGTTTTAGATATTTATTAAATAATGCAGTAGTGTAACAATTATATTTTTTTTTGAAAGTTATAAAATTTTTTGTTATAGTAGGGATTTTTGTAAATTCAGGTAAAAACTGTTAAAATTCATAATTTCAAGTGTTTCTGAGGCTTTTGATGGTGCTGAATTTATTTCCACCATCAAAAACTTGATTCAAACATTATCTGTACAATTTTTTGAATTTTTATTGTCCAAATTCTGACCACTTTTAACTATCCAACCAATTCCTCTATGTCAATAAATATATACATACAGTTAAAAATATATTTTAAATAACAAACAAAATCACAATTTAACCCACCATTATTTCACCACATTCAGGTTCTACAATATCTACAATATACGATGCAAATGAAACCAACATATTGATTACGGTTCTGATAGATATCAATTCTTACAATACCCAATCACGGTTGTTACAATTTTTACGGGACCCAATCATGGTCTTGCAACACTAGTTTTCTTGCATAATTTCGGTCACATTCTTATCTGCATTCCAACAATAAAAAATGAACTACTCTGTCTTTGTTTCCTGTAAATGAACGACTTCATCCATGCAATATGCATGCATGCTACGGCAGTGTTCTGCTATTCCTTGATTGGCAACAACTGCAAAGCTGTTAACCTTCTCCATATTATTTTGATCAACCTTTTCCATATTATTTTGATCAGAACACATGAAATCTTCAAACTTTTTCAGCTCAATGGCCGCTGTCTTGTACAACTCCTCCAAACCAAAATCTGTGTCACAGTCGGATGAAGAGAAGAGCAGATTCCAGTGGGGAAGCGATAGGTCGCTCGAATCCAATAAATGTTGAAATTATAATTTCAAATGCAGTGAACAGTTGAACAACAACAGCTATTTACTTGTTTGTCTTGATCCGACGCCCCACATTTATTCCCGATCTTTTAAGTCACCGTCATTACCATCTTTTCACCCTTTAATTATTTTTGTGTTTCCGAAAGAGAAAGATCAAATCCAGCGCTACACCTTTACTTCTCAACAACCATATTAACGTCGAGCCGTTGCAGCATTTATCAGGCATGGATTTCATCACCATCGACTAAAGAAATACAACAAAAGATCAGATCTGTTCATCATGAGCAGCAGATTGTATCAGAGACTTCATCAACAAGTTAAAGCGGTGATGGATAAGTTAGACCCTTTCCCGCACTATAAAACGTAGAACATAGCAGTGTAGAAGATAGAAAAAATAGAAACAGGGGAAATAGATTAAGAGTTTTTTGTATTGCACAACAGTGC
Organism: Pinus tabuliformis; assembly: GCA_031772625.1. NCBI lineage: Eukaryota > Viridiplantae > Streptophyta > Pinopsida > Pinales > Pinaceae > Pinus > Pinus tabuliformis. The sequence goes on along the minus strand of CM062816.1, from coordinate 1,459,052,668 downwards.
TAAAATTGTAATTTTCTGAGATAGTGAAAAAAATTTGTTTGTGGAACTGAAGCGTTCCTGTTGTAATCCCTCTATCAAGAGGAAGATGCTCTTTAGCATAATTTTTTGTGAAAATCCCTCTATGTGAGGAAGACGTATTTTTATCAGTTAGTTTATCATTTATAAATAGAAGTTTTTTTCGTGTCGCTGTTACACCGTAAGTCAAAAATAGGCTTGACGTCAAAAATCACCATTACTGTTACATCGTAAGTCAAAAATAGGCTTGACGTCGAAAATCACCGTTGCTATTACACCGTAAGTCAAAAAAGACTTTATGTCAAAATTACGTTGCTGCAACACCACGAACAACAACTGAAAAAAATTACGTTGCTGTAACACCACTAACAGCAAAAAAAAAAACTGTGTTCCTGCAACACCAGTTACAGCAAAGCGATTTTTTTTTTGTTCTCGCTATATTAAAACATAGTATTATTTTGATCAGTTTTTGATCCTGTGGCAAAGTAGAGTATTATTTTACGCTCTGTTCTTTTGTTTTTGAATTATCAGAGATTCCGAAAACAAAGTATTACTCTCTGTTCATATTTTTTTTTGTTGTTTCGGAATTTATAAGAAAATTCCCAACAGTGGTAACAGAGGATTTTTCCACTGTATTTTGTTTGGAATAACCAGAAATTCCCGACATGGTATCAGAGTTTGTTCAGGCTCTTTGAAGATATCAAAGAAGCTGAAAGAAGATTTCTTGCTGTAGCAAATTATCCAACAGAGTGAAAACGTTGTCAAGGTATTTTTCAGATTAGTTTTTTGTGTAGCTGTTGAAAACAATTAAGTGATTTTTAATACACATTCAAGTATTGAAAGAATAGCCAGCACCAACGTGGGTATGTTTAATACGCAGCTCCCACAGTTCAATGGGAAAAAATATGACTACTGGGCAATAACCATGAGAGCCCTGTTTGCCTCACAATATTTATGGGAACTTGTTGAATATGGATTTGAAGAGCCAACAAATGAAGAAGAGTTTATTGGATTAACTTAGGAAGAGAAAGAGTTGTTGAAGAGCAACAAGAAGAAGGATTCAAAAGCCCTTGTATTCTTATATCAAGCAGTGCATGAGAGTGTGTTTCCAAGGATAGCAACATCCAAGACATCCAGAGAAGCATGACAAACTCTCAAAACAGCCTATCAAGGCATGGAGAGAGTGAAAACAGCAAAACTACAGTTGCTGAGGAAAGATTTTGAGAACCTGTGCATGAAGGAGTCAGACAATATTGATTCATTCTTTACACAAGCAATTGGTTTGGTCACACAGATAAGGTCTCATGGAGAAACTCTTGAAGAAAGGAGGATTGTGGAGAAACTATCGAGGTGCCTACCCTCAAAGTTTGATGTGATTGTCAACACCATAGAAGAGACAAAGGATCTCTCAAATTTTTCAGTTGATGAACTTCATGCATCATTGATAACACATGAGTAGAGGTTGAGTAGAAATAAAAACTCATCTCTAGAGAAAGCCTTCAAGACCCAGATGTCATTTGGAAGAGGAAGAGGTCAAGGCATAGGAAACAAGAGAGGAAGAGGCAGAAGCCAATACAGAGGTGGAAGAAACAGTCCAACAAATGTTCAAGGAAGAGGCAGTAATCCAAATCAGAACCAAGGCCATGGCAGCAGCCAACAAAGTGGACAACATCATGCTCAAGGACAAAGGTATGAAAAATTCAATGTCCAATGTTATTACTGTAAAAAATATGGGCACTATGCAAATGAATGTAGGAAGAAGCAACATGATATGAGTAATAGATCTAGTGCAAATATCACTAGAGAAAATATGAGTCAAGATAATGTGTTGTTAGTTTGTAATATGGTTGAAACAAACAATGAGGATATATGGTTTCTAGATTCTGGTTGCAGCAACCATATGACAGGAAACATAGCCCTGTTTTCTTCTTTAGATCAGAGTGTGCAGTCACAAGTCACACTTGGGACTGATAGTAAAATTTCTGTTACGGGAAAAGGAGAAGTTAAAATATTTACAAAGAAAGGTGAAAAGAAAACCATAGCAGATGTCTATTATGTTCCCGGAATGAAGTGTAACCTCTTGAGTATTGGACAACTTACTCAAAAGGGTTACAATGTTTTCTTTGAGAATGATGTGTGCACCATCATGGATAGATCACCTAGTAAACATTGTATTGCTGAAGTGAAGATGACAAGGAACAGGATGTTCCCTCTCAGAATAAAGGCAGATTTGAAAAATAAAGAATAAATTGCAGCAGTGACACAAGAGGCTCTCCAAAGCATACCAAAGGATGAAAATTGGTTGTGACATTTGAGATTTGGACATCTCATCTTTGGAGGTCTTAATTTGTTGAGTAGAAAAGGAATGGTAAGAGGGTTACCATTGATAGAAAAGCCAGACAACCTTTGTGAAGGTTGTATATTGGGGAAACAACATAGAGAAAGTTTTCCAATAGGGAAAAGCATAAGGGCAAACACATCCTTAGAAATTGTCCACTCAGATTTATGTGGACCGATGCAAGCTCCATCACTTGTAGGCAACCAATATTTTCTAACATTTATTGATGACTTTACCAGAAAGACTTGGGTTTATTTTCTGAAGAATAAGAGTGAAGTGTTTGAAAAATTTCAAAATTTCAAAGCACTTGTAGAAAATCAAAGTGGGCTGCGTATCAAGGTTTTGAGAACTAACAGAGGAGGTGAGTATATCTCCAAAGAATTTTTATGTTTTTGCAGAGAAAATAGAATTCATAAGCAATTTACAGCAAGGTACACCCCGCAGCAAAATGGAGTTGCTGAAAGAAAAAACAGAACAATCATGGATATGGCGAGGAGCATGCTGAAGGCAAAGCATTTGCCAAATGATTATTGGGCTGAAGCTGTACACTGTGCAATATATATTTTGAATAGGTGTCCTACAAAAGCAGTGATGAACAAAGTGCCAGAAGAAGCATGGAGTGGGAGAAAGCAAGGAGTCACCCACATGAAAGTTTTTGGTTTTGTGGCTTATGCACACATTCCAGATCATCTACGGAAGAAATTGGACAACAAAGGGGAGAAATGTATTTTCATTGGATACAAGTGAGGAATACAAAGCTTACAGGTTGTATATCCCATCCACCAAGAAGTTTTTTGTGAGCAGAGATGTTCAATTTATTGAAGAGGAAGCTTGGGATGGAAGCATAGAGAAAACAGTTAATGTTAAAAATTGTTTGTCTCATGATGATGATGAGGAGTTGGCTGAAACACATCCCCAAACAGTAGTGCCAACAACAGAACAACAAGAGTCACCCTTGAGAAGAAATGAGAGTGCTTCTCCAAGCACACCACAAGGAGGAAATTCAAGTGCATCTACAAGCACTTGCACACCAAATGAAAGAGGTAAGAAATTCAGAAATTTAAGTGATATTTATAATGAAGGAATGAATTCCCTGTTTGCTTTGTATTGTCATGTTGATGACCCTGTTCATTTCGAAGAAGCAATTAAAGATAAGAAATGGATAGAATCTATGGATGAGGAGATGAATGCCATAGAAAGAAATAAGACATGGGATTTAGTTGAGCTACCAAAAGGTAAAGAAGTCATTGGAGTTAAATGGGTCTACAAGACCAAGAGTAATGCTGAAGGTAAGATAGAAAGGCACAAGGCAAGACTTGTTGTCAAGGGATAGAAGAAGTAGTATGGGAGAGATTAAGAGGAGACTTTCGCACCGGTTGCAATAATGGAAACCGTGAGAGCAGTGTTGTCCATAGCAGCACAAAACAAATGGAAAGTTTACCAAATGGACGTAAAGTCAACATTCTTGAATGGAGTATTAATGGAAGAGGTATACATTGAACAACCTCTAGGCTATGAGAAGAAAGACCAAGAGCACAAAGTTTGCAGATTGAAGAAAGCTCTTTATGGGCTGAAGCAAGTGCCAAGAACGTGGTACAGTAGGATAGATTCCTATCTACTGGAGAACGGATTTAAGAAGTGTGAGGGAGAACCCACTGTTTACATCAAAGAAAAGGACTGTAAAATTTTAATTGTTGTGTTATATGTTGATGATGTTATTTTTACAAGTAATGATGACTACCTCATTGAAAATTTCAAATCAGTCATGAAAGAAGAATTTGAGATGACTGACATGGGTTTGCTGAGATACTTCTTAGGAATAGAAGTAGATCAAAATAAAAATGGAATTTTTATTTTATAGGAAAAATATGTAAATGAAGTGTTGAGCAGATTTAACATGCAGGACAACAAGGCAGCAATCACTCCCACAGTGATGGGATTAAAATTCAGCAAAGAAGACAGTAGCAAGGATTTTGACCCTAGCGTGTACAAGAGCATAGTTGACAGCCTTATGTATTTAACTGCAACTAGGCCGGACATAATGCATGCTGTTAGTTTAATTTCCAGATTCATGGAAAAGCCAGAAGAAACACATTGGTAGGCAGCAAAGAGAATTCTGAGGTATGTTAAAGGTACAAAAAAGTATGGCATATTTTATACTGTTTCAGAATGTTCAAATTTAGTTGGATACACAGATAGTGATTGGGTTGGAAGTGTAGATGACTGGAAAAGCACATCTGGTTACGTTTTTCACATAGGTTCAGGAGCCATTTCATGGGCTTCCAAGAAACAGCCAATTGTGGCATTATCTACAACAGAAGCAGAGTATGTGGCAGCTACAGCAGCAGCATGTCAAGCGGTTTGGATGATGGAGCAGGCAACATCAACAATTATTTTTTGTGACAATAGCTCAGCTATTGCATTATCCAAGAACTCTGTGTTCCACAAGAGAACAAAACACATAGACACAAAGTTTCACTACATCAGAGAATTGGTGAACAATGGAGAAATCGTTTTACAACATTGCAGGACTCAGGAACAGGTTGCAGATATTCTGACCAAGCCATTGGATCAGAAAAGTTTTGAGTTTTTAAGAAAACGTCTGGGTATGACTGATAACCCAGCAGTTGAAATTAAAGGGGAGTGTTGAAATTATAATTTCAACTGAAGTGAACAGTTGAACAACAACAACTACTTTACTTGTTTGTCTTGATCCGGCGCCCCACATTTATTCCCGATCTTATAAGTCACCGCCATTACCATCTTTTCACCCTTTAATTATTTTTGTGTTTTCGAAGGAGAAAGATCAGATCCAGTGCTACACCATTACTTCTCAACAACCATATTAATGAGCAGAATGGCTGAAAGAGAAAAGAACCAGCCTCGAGCCATTGCAGCATTTATCAGCCATGGATTTCATCACCACTGAATCAAGAAATACAACAAAAGATCAGATCTGTTCATCATGAGTAGTAGATTGTATCAGAGACTTCATCAGCAAGTTAAAGCGGTGATGGATAAGTTAGACCCTTTCCCGCACTATAAAACGCAGAACACAGTAGTGTAGAAGATAGAAAAATAGAAACAGGGGAAATAGATTGATAGTTTTTTGTATCGCACAGTAGTGCTGAAATTGTAATTTTCTGAGATAGTGAAAAAAATTGGTTTGTGGAACTGAAGCGTTCCTGTTGTAATCCCTCTGTCGAGAGGAAGATGCTCTTTAGCATAATCTTTTGTGAAAATCCCTCTATGTGAGGAAGATGTATTTTTATCATTTAGTTTATCGTTTATAAATATAAGTTTTTTTTTCGTGTTGCTGTTACACCGTAAGTCAAAAATAGGCTTGACGTAAAAAATCACCGTTGCTGTTACACCGTAAGTCAAAAATAGGCTTGACGTCAAAAATCACCGTTGCTGTTACACCGTAAGTCAAAATAAGACTTGACGTCAAAATTACGTTGCTGCAACACCATGAACAGCAACTGAAAAAAATTATGTCGCTGTAACACCACTAACAACAACCAAAAAAAAAAACTGCGTTGCTGCAACACCAGTGACAGTGAAGCGATTTTTTTTTTTTTTGTTTTCACTATATTAAAACAGAGTATTATTTTGATCAGTTTTTGATCCTATGGCAAAGTAGAGTATTATTTTATGCTTTGTTCTTTTGTTTTTGAATTATCAGAGATTCCGAAAACAAAGTATTACTCTCTGTTCATATTTTTTTGTTCTTTCAGAATTTATCAGAAAATTCCCAACAGTGGTAACAGAGGATTTTTCCACTGTATTTTGTTTGGAATAACCAGAAATTCCCGACAATAAACTCTCCGCTAATATTGCTGTATTTCCTCCACAATGATCAGAATGTGGTGATTCCTCATCCACAAATTCTGCTTCCACAAAATTAGCATCTGCCGTTTGGAAGGAAATGCACTCTGAATCATCGGGTGCGATGGAATTGTTTGCGAGTAGGTCGCAGCATGATTGGGAGAAATTACCAGTTTCATTAATATTACACGATTTGGGAGCTCCATTTAAACTGGGATTATTGCAGCCATCATTGTTGTAGCTGTTTTCTTTCATGATTCCAGAGCCTCCCATGGCCGTTGTTATTTTGAGTGGAATTTCTTTGAACACATGAGTTGGCAGAGGAGAAGAAGATCTCCATTTCGTTTCCAGAGATTTCGTGCTCGAATTAGCTTGAGATTGCTTTAGTGGCGGGAGCTTTTTGCTAAGCTGAGTGTTCCAGTAATTCTTGATTTCGTTGTCTGTTCTTCCGGGTAGTCGTCCTGCAATCAGTGACCACCTGCATGAATCCATAAATATAACCTCGTCAACTTCCTACTGTGCAGTTAATTATTCGAAATTTCGAGGCGCTGAAATGGGGAATCAATAAATCTTGTTGAGTGAACAAATGTTCAGATATTCTCGACATACCGATTGCCAAGAAGGCGATGCATCCGAATAATGAGATCCTCCTCGTCGGCGGAAATCCTTCCGCGTTTAATGTCAGGACACAGATAATTCTTCCAACGTAATCTACAACTCTTTCCGCGCCGGTTAAGACCTGCAACAAAAATTCTTTCCACTTGTTAGCCTCTGAATAAATATTTATGTCTACATAAATAATATCTATACCATAATTGACAACTAACTAACTTGTTTTCGCTGGGATAGTTCAATTGGCTTTAGTAGTATGGTGTAAATCATGAAATTTGAAGGAGGGAAAAGAAAAACAAACAAAAAAAAGCATGACAAACTTTTTAGAATTCACCTGCTTTTTGGGGAAGAATTTTCCATCCACCATCGCCATGGGTTTGAATATATGTGGAGAGAATCATATCCTCTTCTTTGGTCCAGGCCCCACGATTGAGCCCTTGTTTTGAGCAGCAAGGAGATCTACCCATCTTGAATATTCTACCTCTGTAGCTCAACAGTTGATGATTTCCTCTGCTAAAAACACTAAGTCACAGTAGGGGCCTCTCTGCTTCTTCTTGGTAGGGAGGTTGACTTTATATAGAACTCAACAGTTGATGATTTCCTCTGCTAAAAACACTGAGTCATAGTAGGGACCTCTCTGCTTCTCCTTGATAGGGAGGTTGACTGTATATAGAAGTAGCTGCATTCTCCATATGAAGGAAGCCTGTTAATGTCATGCGAATCGCGATGTTCGATCGATTGGTCTCTTCAGTCTATTCGTCTGTTGGGACTGTAGCGTGTACGTATAAAGATTAAAAATTAACTGCACAGAGCGAAAAATTATCTACCCCTCCTAAAAGCTATTTGGTTTCGTCGTTCGGACAAAATGGAGAATCGCATGGTTTCGGTGCACGTGCAATTGCGGGAGAGAATTTCATCTTACAAGTCAATGTGGTACATTGTAATCAATTTCGAGAAATCGCATGGTTTCGGTGCACGTGCAATTTCCAGATTTTGCAGCCGGGAAAAATTATATTGGAAACCAGAATGCACATTAATTCACATTACAATTATTTTTGCCGTATTTTAATGGTTAGTTGTTTGGTTAGGGTGTTTTTTGCAGAACGAGTTAGTTTTAATTTTGTATTTTTGTTGTAAATTCAAAAATATATTTTATTAAAATACATAATTTGAGTTTTGTGACCTATGTTGTAGATAATTTTTTTTGGATTAATTATATTATTAGAATTTGGTTGAAGTTTCGAACCAATCACGAGGACAAGTGAAAAAGTCATTTCATCTTCATGAATAAATAGTAAGGATGCATCATAGCCCAAAGTTATCTATTGAAAATTAGTCATTGAAAACTAGCAGTTAATTTTGGGTTATGATGCATTATTACTATTTATTTATGAAGATTGTATGATTTTTTCAACTTCTCTCCTGAGGATGAACCATATTGGTTGGTTCCAAATGTCAACCAAATCCTAATGATAATTAATCCAAAATATTTTTATCTAAAATACACTATATTGAATAAAATAAATATATGCTAAATTCGACAACAAAAAACAAAAAACAAAACAAACCAACAAATTTGAGTGTAAAAAAACAAATTTAATTGTAGATATTTTTTTGGAATGACTTATATTTTAAATAACTAAGTAATGCTCGTACCGATCTCTAATTGTGTGCTCTCTGTCAAGTTTAATGCCCTAACCGATGACATATAAATGGCTGCGTCATCTTCCAAATATTAGGTGCACAAAAGAAAGACAAATATACGAGGTGTAATTTTTTCAAGTATTAGGTGATGTATAGATATCAATTAGCATCTGCCATTTGGAAGGCAATGCGGTCCGAATCATCGGGTGTGATGGAATTGTTTGCGAGTAGGTCGCAGCATTACTGGGAGAAATTACCAGTTTCATTAATATTACACGATTTGGGAGCTCCATTTAAACTGGATTATCGCAGCCATCACTGTTGTAGTTGTTTTCTTTCACGATTCCGGAGCCTCCCATGGCTGTTGTTATTTTGAGAGGAATTTCTTTGAACACATGAGTTGGCAGAGGAGAAGAAAGCTTAAGATTGCTTTAGTGGCGAGAGCTTTTTGCTAAGCTGAGTGTTCCAGTAATTCTTGATTTCGTTGTCTATTCTTCCGGGTAGTCGTCCTGCAATCAGTGACCACCTGCATGAATCCATAAATATAACCTCGTCAAATTCCTACTGTGCAGTTAATTATTCGAAATTTCGAGGCGCTGAAATGGGGAATCAATAAATTTTGTTGAGTGAACTAATGTTCAGATATTCTCGACATACCGATTGCCAAGAAGGCGATGCATCTGAATAATGAGATCTGCCTCGTCCGCGGAAATTCTTCCGCATTTAATGTCAGGACGCAGATAATTCTTCCAACATAATCTACAACTGTTGTGAAACCAGCTCAAGAAAAGATAGAAAAGATAGATCAACGCCTTAAAATTCAGCCTCTTCGAGGGGGCAACCTCCTTTACATTACATAAATGAACAATTATTGGATGATACAAATGATTACACCTCCTTTCTATATATAGGAGTCTAAAGAGTCACAATATAATTCAGCCAACCTAACAATAATAATATAAAGCCACAAAAATAACAATAGAGGGATTCTATGGGTCACAGAAATAACAATATGGGGGTAATAGGGGCACAACAATATAAATAAGGGGTATAACTACAATAGTAATGGAGTAATCACTAGTATTATAGGGACCCAACATGCCCCTCTCCTTCAAAAAGGTGTTGTCCTCAACGCTTGAGTAGTTCTGGATACTACTGCATAAAATTCTCATCCTCCCATGTGGAATCTTCAGTGGATAAGTTCTTCCACTTGATAAGATACTCTGAAATTGATCGATTTCGTAGCTGTCAAGTTCTTGTTTCTGTGACTGCTTCCGGTTCCAATATAATTTTTCCTTCCTTGTCAAGTTCTGGAAATATTGTTTGAATTGGGATCTTGTCACCTATAACCTTCCTTAAACATGAAACATGGAAAACTGGGTGCAATCGAGAAGCTGCAGGAAGCTCCAATTTTTATGCCATAGTACCAATCTTTTGCAACACCTTGTACGGACCATAATACTTTTTTGATAATATATTATCCTTCTTAGCTTACTTTAGGGACATTTGCTTATATGGTTGTAGCCGTAGGAATACCCAATCACCTACATGAAAACTTCTTTCACTGCGATGTTGATCTGCCTGTTGTTTCATTCTGTTTTGTGCCAACACGAGGTTATCCTTTAAGAGTTGGAGGACTTGTTGTTGATGTGATGTTCCACTCCCTGAACCTTAGAATTTTCTCTTAAATATGATGTGATGGATGGTTGTTGATACCCATAAAGTGCCATAAATGGGGTCATTTTTGTTGCTGTATGGAAGGAAGTGTTATACCACCATTCAGCCAGAGGCAACCATTTGACCCATTGTGTTTGTTTATCAGATAAAAAGCAACGAAGATATCCTTCCAAACATTTGTTTACTATCTCAGTTTTCCCATCAGATTGAGGATGATAAGATGAGCTATGAACTAACTGAGTGCCAAGACAAGAAAATAATTATTTCCAAAAATTTCCAGTGAAAATGGGATCTCTGTCACTAACAATAATCCTTGGGTTTCCATGTAGCTTTTGCACTGTTTCCATAAATGCAGGAGAAACTGTACTGGCTTTAAATGGATGTGATAATGCACAAAAGTGTGCATACTTGGTAAGTCTGTCAACTACCACCATGATGACACTCTTTCCCTCAGACTTGGGTAAACTTGTGATAAAATCCATTGAAACCTCCTCCCAACGTTGGCTTGGAATGGATAAAGGTTGTAATAGACCCAGTGTCTTAATTGTTTCAACTTTATTTTGTTGGCAAACCAAACATTCTGCCACAAACTTTTGAATATATGATTTAAGGGCATCCCAAAAAAATTCCTTCTTAACCCTGTGGTAAGTTTTTAAAAATCCTGAGTGCCCTCCTAAGGGAGAAGTGTGCAATTCCATAAGAATCTTTTGTTTTAGCTGGGAATTCTTACAGAGGTATAAGCGATCTTTGTACCATAACGAATCATTTTGCCAGCTAAATGTATCAGAAGTACTGGAATCTTGTTGTAGTTTTCGAATAAGTGCCCACACTTCTTCGTCATTCTTCCATTCCTCCCTTGCTTCGTTTATCCAATCTGGTTGGATAATAGAAATGGCACACAACCATGCTTCCACATCCTCATCCTTTCTTGAGAGTGCATCTGCCACCACATTTTGCTTCCCTTTTTTGTAGATGATTTCAAAGTCATAACCCAACATCTTTGTGACCCACTTTTGTTGCTCTTCAGAGGATAATCTTTGTTCTAAAAAGTATTTAAGGCTATCATGATCCGTTTTTACCTTGAAGTGTCTTCCCATTAGGTAGGGTCACCATTTCTTAAGTGCATGGAGTATTGCAACATTTCCTTCTCATAAATAGATTTTCTTAAAAACTTTCCCTTGATTGGACGACTTTCAAAAGCAATGGGTCTTTCATCTTGCATTAGAACAACACTAATTCCATTTCCTGAAGCATCACATTCCACAATAAAGTTTTTTGTGAAGTCTGGTGTAACTAAGACCGGTGCTTGGCACATTGCCTCTTTAAGATGTTCAAAGGCCTGTGTTGCTTCCGGAGTCCATGAAAATGAATCTTTCTTCAATAATGTTGTTAGAGGTGCTGCTATTCTCCCATAATTCTTAACAAACTTGCGATAATACCCTGTCAACCCAAGAAATCCTCGTAGATGGTTTATGGATGTGGGGATTTTCCATTCCTTAATGGATTTAATTTTGCTAGGGTCTACCTTAACTCCTTCATGAGATACAATATGACCCAAATATTCCACCTCCTGGACTCCAAAGAAACATTTGGATCTTTTTACATATAATTGTTTCTCCTCCAATAGTTGTAGCACCCTGTCAACATGTTCAACATGATCCTTCCAAGACTTGCTGTAGATTAGTATATCATCAAAAAATACACACACAAATTTTCTAAGGAATGGTTTGAAAATTGAATTCATCAAACCTTGAAATGTTGAAGGTGCATTGGTAAGGCCAAAAGGCATGACCAAAAATTCATAATGACCCTCATGAGTTCTAAATGCCGTTTTCAAAATGTCTTCAATCTTCATTCTGATTTGATGATATCCCGAATGAAGATCCAACTTGGTGAAGTAAATTGATCCATGCAATTCATCCAGTAATTCATCAATGACAGGAATGGGGAACTTATATCTAATAGTGAGCTTGTTGAGCTCCCTATAATCCGGACACATGCGCCATGATCCATCCTTCTTGTGCACCAATACTACTGGAGCTGAGAAAGAGCTTTGACTCGATTGAATTATACCAGCCTCTAGCATTTCTGCAACCATACGTTCAATTTCACTTTTTTGGACATAGGGATATCTGTAGGGCCTGATGTTTGGAGGAACACTTCTTGGAATCAGATGAATAGCATGATCATGATCACGCATAGGTGGGAGACCTTTGGGAGTCTCAAATACCTTGGAATGATTGTCCAGGACTTTTTGGAGATCTGGAGAAATAGATGATTCCAATGTGGAAACATCTAGCGAACATAATTGTGCAATTACACCTCTTTGCTCCTTTTTTAGAAGCTTTGTCATGCCATTAGAGCTGATTATCTTTCCTAGTTTCCCTGCAATACCCCTTAATTCAACTTCCTTTCCTTCCGTAGAAAATTTGATGAAAATTTCTTGAAAATTAAAAGCTATTGTACCCAAGGATTGTAGCCATTGGACTCCTAGTACAACATCAGCACCTCCCATTGGAATGGAAAGCATTGGGCTAGTCAATACATATTCTCCCATGGATAGCTTGATATTATGGCACTTTCCAGAGCAATTTATTGTTCCTCCATTTGCAATCATCACTTGACACTCTGGTGCTGGATATAGGAAGCAATTCAATTCTTTTTCTACCCTACAATGAATAAAATTGTGGGTGCTTCCTGAATCAATCAACACTATTACCTTTTTCTTCTTGATTTGTCCTTATATCTTGATGGTTTGAGGAGTGGTAATTCCCACCAATGCATTACAAGATATGGTCGGATTTATTTTTTCTTCATCTAGGCTTTGTTCCTAGAGTATATCCTCTTCTTTTGACCTTTCTTGCTCCTTTTCTTCTTCCTCTTCACAATCTATGTAGAATAATTTCTTCTCAGCACACTTATGACCTTTTGTGTATTTGCTATCACAACTGTAACAAAGCCCTTTTGCTCTTTTTTCTTCCAATTGTTGTGGTTTCAACCTTGTAGGTTGTGGAAGACTAGGGGCAACAACACTTCCGTCTTTATAGTTGTGAGTGGTATGCTTCCTAGTTGCCATAATTTTGCTTTCCATTTTTCTTGCTAACCTGAATGCCTTCTCTAATGAATCAGGTTCCCAAAGGCGAACATCATGTTGGATATTATCCTTTAAAGACCCTATGAACACATCGATCCTATGCTCCTCTGGAATATCTTTTACGCTTATGTTCAATTTTTGGAACTCCTCAATGTGCTTCATTATTGAACCTTTTTGTTTGAGACTTATCAATTGGCTAAAAAAAGTGTTGCTTTTTGTATCCTCATAATGTGCTATCAATTCTTCCGTAAAAATTGCCCAAGTGATAAATTGTTCACGAGAACAAAGCCATTGATACCATACAAACTGATTTGGTTCCAAATATACAGTTGCCATACGTACCTTTTGTGCATTTTGCACATTATTGAGATCGAAGAATTGCTCCATCTGTAATATCCATGTGGCGGGATCCTTGCCATCAAACTTCCTCATATCGATTTTTTGAATATGGTGATTCTTCGATCCAACATTAGCGTCTATGGAATCATGATTAACATTTCTTTTGTTCTCATCATGAGTTTCCTTTACTACCTTTTCACCATTAGTAAGTATTTCTTGTAGAAAATTTGTCAAATCTCTCTTCAAATCTGCCATGCCTGTCTTCAAATTTGTGTTCAAATCTATCTTCAAATTGTCCATCTTAGCTTCCATGCCATTCATCTTAGCTTCCACGCCATTTATCTTAGCTTCTGTAAACTTTTGTGAGCGTGACATTTGTTGCACTTGTTCTTGTAACTTTGATATATCATGTAGCATTTCTTCCTCTTCTTCATGAGTCATGCTAGAGCTTTCAGGTTCCTTACTAGGTGTTTTAATTTTCTTTCCTCAGGGCATCAGTTACCGATAATAATGCTCTACTATTCCCTTTGAATTCCTTCAAAATAAATTTTCAAACCAAGCTTAAGCAAAAATTTAAAAAAATCTACACACCTTTTTTCACTTTGTAGGAGCTTGATATTGCCTCTGATGTATCTCTGTACTTTCCAATCATCTAGTTCTGAATTTGTGAACTGTAGTAGCTCTCTGTGTCCTCTTTCCAATGCCACCAGTCTGATCCAAATTGGATTCTCCAAAAAGGAGTTATGCATAATCTCCCAAGATGACCTGATTATAGACCTTTCCAGAAGATCGAACTTGTATGAAGTGCCACGTGTACAATTTTTGATCTTTGGTTCTGAAAAAGATATACAAGAAACTAAAGTTCGTCCTCTTTCTGTACCTTCTAACGAAATTTCAATCTGATCCTAGAGAGAAAGTTATGACGATTTACCCCAGGTCACCTATTTTGAATGTAATTCAGGAGTCTGCAAAAAGACCAACTTCCTCAGATCATATCTCCGCAAATATCGCGCTCAAAGCTCTGAAATTCGGACCCAAGGTTCAACGCGATTTCTTCTGAAATGGGTTTTTTTGCGACTTCTGAAACGTCACAGAAAAAAGTTATATTGAAAATGCCACGATGACCTGTTTGGAGCAGCGAAACCTTATAATCCAAAGCTCTGATACCAAATGTTATGAAACCAACTCAAGAAAAGATAGAAAAGATAGATCAACGCCTTAGAATTCAGCCTCTTCGAGGGGGCAACCTCCTTTACATTACATAAATGAACAATTATTGGATGATACAAATGACAAAACCTCCTTTCTATATATAGGAGTCTAAGGAGTCATAATATAATACAGCCGACCTAACAATAATAATATAAAGCCACAAGAATAACAATAGAGGGATTCTATGGGGCACAGAAATAACAATATGGGGGTAATAGGGGCACAAAAATATAAATAAGGGGTATAACTACAATAGTAATGGGGTAATCACTAGTATTATAGGGACCCAACAACAACTCTTTCCGCACCGGTTAAGACCTACAACAAAAATTCTTTCCACTTGTTAACCTTTGAACAAATATTTATGTCTGCATAAATAATATCTATACCATAACTGACAACTAACTGACTTGTTGTCGCTGGGACAGTTCAATTGGCTTTAGTAGTATGGTGTAAATCATGAAATTTGAATGAGGGAAAAGAAAACAAAACAAAAAAAAGCATGACAAACTTTTTAGAATTCACCTGCATTTTGGGGAAGAATTTTCCATCCACCATCGCCATGGGTTTGAATGTATGTGGAGAGAATCATATCCTCTTCTTTGGTCAGGGCCCCACGATTGAGCCCTTGTTTTGAGCAGCAAGGAGATCTACCCATCTTGAATATTCTACCTCTGTAACTCAACAGCTGATGATTTCCTCTGCTAAAAACACTGAGTCATAGTAGGGGCCTCTCTGCTTCTCCTTGGTAGGGAGGTTGACTTTATATAAAACTCAACAGCTGATGATTTCCTCTGCTAAAAACACTGAGTCACAGTAGGGACCTCTCTACTTCTCCTATGCTAAAAACATTGACTCATTAATGCAATGATAGCGAGATTAATCGAGAGGGACAAGGAGGTGCCACTTGACTCTCGTCTAGTCGTTTGAAATTTACGAATGCCTTTTGAAATTAATCGAAGGAAAGAACATGGGCATGTTGTCTTATAGATGCTATACTTATGATTAACTTATGAACATTTTTAGTAATTTTGTTTGTTTGTTTTTGCGGTGCAAAAATTTAATATAATTTAGTTGTTAAGCACGAATGTTAATGTTAGATACTTCTAGGTCTAGCTCTTAGCTACGTAGAAACACTTTTAGGATATTTTTAGTCATGTCATTATGATGGTTGTTTATTTTAATTTAATTATGAATAATTATTATTTTAATTTAACTATGAATAATTATTACGTGGATAATATGAATTTATTTTTTATATAATATTTTTAATAATACAAACGTTGATATTTATCTTTAAGATAGTTATATTTTTTTCTTTCTAATTAAATTGATTAATTAAAATAAAAAGTCATGAACAAGTATCATATGAATTGATTTATATTTTTTTGGACATGTGGTATTGATACTCTAGATATTAGCCTATTGTATTGTAGCAAAGGCTATTTATAAACTAAAACTCTCCACAATCAAATGAGGATAAATCGCAATAATTAAGAATATTTTTCCATGTCTCTTTCAAGGTATACTTTGTAATTTATAATAGTAAAAATAATAATAATAAAGTTATAATTACTCTGATAAGCACCCCCCATCAGAATCAACAATTTAATCATTTTCTTAATTAATCCTTTTGATCGGATGCCCTGAATTGAAAAATTTCAGTATATTCTTGTAGTCGTCACTAAATCAATGAATGAATTTGCTACAGTAACTTTATTGCATGTCTAAAACACATACTTAGACCATACTTAAATTATTTTTTTACAAAGCATGATTAAAAATTCACTGTGCCTCTCGTTGATAACCACGTATGTAGGATTAAAAAAAATGAAATAAAAAAAATCACTACTAAACACCCATCTTTCACAGTGGCTTTGATAGTGGTCTCTTTCCATTCTGAAACGTATGCACGGTTGAAGCATAAGGACACATTTTGATCCATTACAATGATGGTTGATGGATTTATGCGAAAATCATCCATAGCCATGACAATGAGGTATGTAGGCATAAGTTCGAGAAATAAGGACGTGTTTCATGCATTACAATGAGGGTTGAACCTTTGTGCCCGACAATCATCAATAACCATGACAATGAGATATGTAGGCATCGATCGATGAAACATTTCTGTAATTCAGTTAAGTATAGTTGAAATGTGAAACGTTCTGCCTATTCATATTGTCCTCCACTAGGGGTTTTGAGTTTTTAGTTACATTACAAAAGTTCAAACCTCATAGTATGGCCAATTCGATATATTATAATCAAACGCTCCGTGGATGCATGCAATTCTTTGTTAGCACTTAAGGTTTTTGGAGTTATTGAAGGATAACTGGAATGCCAGCTTCTCTTGGTTTCTATCTCGTAAAAAAGGTGGCAAATCTCATTTCATTTTTAATTGTTTCCAAGCTCTCGCGGTTGTCTCTAATAATCTGGTGTAGTTCGTGTTTGTTTGAGTTATTCCCTACCATTTTTTAAGGTTTCAGCATCGGATAAATGCTTTCTCAGTGATTTTCAAAGGCTCCGTGGATGCATGCATTTCTTTGTTAGCACTTAAGGTTGTTGGAATTACTATTTTTTCAGGTTTCAAAGGTGTTTAGAAATCGATCTTACACGTATATACAGTTTTTCTTTCCACGATATTCTTCCACTTTAATTCAAATGAGATGACTAACTCGTGGAAAAAAAGAAGGGAATCGATTGTGTATAAACCATTTACAAAGGAAAATGCCCACATAAACATACCTTTCCACCCTTCCGTACAACCTTGTCACGTTTCCCGAGGCTAACCTCATCGCAATCGGCCATTGGTCCTACCACGGTCATACGTATATATGTATATTCATCGCCCCTTTTGCTCTGATATGCGATATCGGAGCGTTAACGTATGTTTTAGCATTAAACCAGTTTAACAAAAATATATAGATTGCACAGGAAACCCGCTCCGAATCATATATATAGCAGAAATCAAATTTTATAGATTCACCACTATACGCCCATCGGTTCTGGGTCTCCAAGCCTTTGCATTGTGCACTTGGATCTGCACTTCCTCTAATTGTAATTTACGATCATATCTTGACTGTCGATCCGATCCATGATCCGACGCTTGAGATTAAGCCGCACAATCGCATATCGCCCAAGATTAATGACAGACTCCTTTCGCTTCCATACCACAATTCTATATCTTTACGGACCCAATAGGGATATAAACCATTCCCTATAAAGTTGGTAGTTGATTCCTACTGTGTTTTTCACCGTTTGTTTGTGTAATTGGGACTTCCACTTACGGGAGTTAAACTATATAATGAGCCCATTGATGCGATATTTCGCCTTCCCAATTCAATCTGTGATCCAACAGTTTATATTAACTCGTGTGATCACATATCGCTCAACCTCAATGCCTTTGTGATATCCTGGCCCGTAGAAAAAAGAAGGTTCTGGTCTTTTTCTAAACACTCTCCCAAAATTTATTGCTTCTCTGGCGTTGATCTTCTCCCGAAATATTGGGACTTAAAACCACTTCATAACCTTTACAAAACCTTAAATCACACATATATAAGCTTCCCCTTACAAAACCTTTGGTTACATATGTTTTTTACACATAAATCTCTTATTGGCGCAGATTTCCCTATACACAATTTGCAAATGAAAATGCCAGCATAAACATAGTTTTCCACCCTTCTGTACAACCTTGTCACATTTCTCGAGGTTTAACCTTATCGCAATCGACCATCGGTCCTTTCACGGTCATACGTATATATATGTATGTTCATTTCCCCTTTCACTCCAATATGCGATATCAGATTGTTAACGTATGTTTTAGCACTAAACCACTTTAACGGAAATATATGGATTACACAGGAAACCCGCTCTGAATCATATATATAGTGGATCTCAAATTTTATAGATTCGCCAATATACACCCATCGATTCTAGGTCTCCAAACCTTTGCATTGCACACTTGGATCTACGCTTCCTCCAATTGCGATTTGCGATCAAAACTTGATCGTCGATCTGATCCGTGACCCGACGCTTGAGATTAAGTCACGCGATCATATATCGCTCAAGCTCAATGCAAAACTCCTTCCATTTCCATATGCCGATCCGATATCTTTATGGACCTGATAGTGATATAAACCATTCCCTATAATATTACAAGTCCTACGATTGATTCCCACTGTGTTTTTCACCATTTGTTTGTGTAATAGGTTTTTCCTCTTGCGGGAGTTAAACTGTATAATGAGCCCACTGATGCAATATTCCACCTTCCTGATTCAATCTGTGATTCAACGGTTCAGATTAACTCATGAAATCGTATATCACTCGACCTTAATGCCAAACTGCTTCCGCTTCCATACGCTGATCCGATATCTTTACAGACTCCATAGGGACATAAACCATTCCCTATAATATTTCATGTCCGGCACTTGGTTCTGACTGTGTTTTTCACAGTTTCTTAGTGTAATTGTGTTTCCACTTGGGGGAGTTAAACTGTATAATGACCTCACCGTTGTGATATTTCACCTTCCCGATTCGATCTCTGCAGTTGATCTTCCCAGATCTAACGGTTCCTGAGCATCAATCTTTGGTCTTGCGCTCGTTCCTTTAACTTAGAATTTATGCTAAGTCTTCATTTTTGCTCTTCTTTAAAGGTTTCGTCTCACTATTATTTTGTCATGCACTCTTCCTCCTGAGCTTTGATTGGTCCTTCTAATGGATTAAACACCCCATCTCAATCCTCCTCTTTATGTATTCTCTGTGTGATTACTGCACTTCACCTGCACACACACACACAGATCTATATACAGAATGACATAGTTCGCTCATCTTCCACCATTAGATGCTTACACTTATTCAATTTGGGATTAAATCTCTGGACATATATATAAATCAATACATAATTACAAGGTAAGTGTAAGCAATGCAATTTCTCTGTGACATTTTATAAGTATTTCATCATTACTTATGTTTCCTACATTTATACACAAATTATTAGTTTGGAAATCATAAAGTTTAGCAGTCTCAACTATTGCTTCACATATTATCTCTTCAAACTGAACTTCATATCCTTCTTGAACAACAATTTGTTCCTGTGTTGTCACAGTTTCAAATATCAATGTATTATCAAATTCTTTCTGCTACAATAAATCATTGTTTGTCTCATTTAACAAACATTCTCCATCCTCCTTTACTTCAGAGTTTTTTATCTTCTGAAAGATACTTCTACATACTTATGACAACTTCAAAAGATTGGTCATCCTCTGTAAAACACTCCTCTATTAGTGTTTCTTGTCCCGAGGTTAAATCATCTGCATAGGTTCCTTCCTTCTTAACATCTTTCAGTAGAAAATGGAAAATTTCTTTGCAAAATGGAAAATTGTGTGTGCTAAATTATGTATTTATGTTAGTTTTAATTTTATTGAACATTAAATTGTTTTGTTGATATCAAATGCATTTTTTTTTTTTACAGTTAGGTGGTTTCACTATTTCATCGTGGATCCAACTATTTGGAGTTCTCTTCCATTCAAAGTTCTTGAACATGTCTTGCTGTGGCTCCCTTCATCGGTTGTGATAAAGTTTAGCACTATGTGTAAAAAATGGAAGAATGCTTTGCAGGACCCTTCTTTCTTTTTAAGTTGCAAGAATGTCTCCATGAACCAATTTGGATTTCTTATTCATTTCCTCAATAGTGAAGACAATTATTTTACTACGCAATACCTTAATCAGAATGGCTACATATATCAATTTCATTTGGGCTTCATAGATTCAAGATACAGAGTAGGGTGTGTTGTTGGACCAATTGTGGTTTTATCCTTACCAAGAGAATGCTCCCAAACACACAACTATTTTTTATTGCATTCATTTACAAAGGTATTTAAAAACATAGGGCCAGTACGAATTGGAGAATTTGGGTTCTATTCATTATTGGAAAATGTAAGCAGCATAAAACATGACTGGGTTGTTATTAAAAAAAATCTATGACAGAATGCAGTCTGAATTTTATGCTTTTAGTAGTCTTGATAGGGTATGGCAAAGGGCAGGTGTTCCGTTTGGTGGCACTTCACCCCCCAAAGAATGTAGTGTTTTATAAACGTAAACTATTTTGGTTGTATCTCGACAAGGAGTATGAAGATTATCCTCGGTATGGGTATACAATCTAATGGTTTGACATAATAAAAAATTAGTGGGGTTTTTCATTTGTTCCAATCACTGACATATGTTGTATGTCGTTAGCAATATACATGAATCAGTTGATATGCCTTGTCAATGATGGGTCCACTTCTGTATGGTCAATTGAAGAATTAGATCATTTCCAATTTGGTTAGTCATCTTTTGAACGAAGAATTGACTAATTTGAAGATGATTGGGGTTTCAGATGGAAGTTGTTGGAAGAAATTTTGCAGATATAAATAGAAAATGTCCTGGCTATCTTGCGTTCTGAACAGTCCATGGTCTGATTCTTATGTGGAACAACAGTTAAGTTCCTTTCCTATTATATGACATGCTAACTCACATCTATTTTCCAATAGATATTGATAATTCAACTAATGAGCAAATATCTCAGTTTTGGTACCCAGCACAAGAGGACTGCAATGATCTGATTGAGTATGGAGATGTTTTTGCAATTGCTTCCTATATGGATTCTGTTGATGAGATTCCACCATTGGATATGGTGATGGATTCTTAGGATATTAGTATTCTTGGGAGTTCTTATAAATATTTCCATTTTATATACTCTCTGTGGTTGTGGAAAATATTTCCATTTTTGCCTCTATACATACTGTGTGTCTTTATCGTAATACTTTATGTTTGTATCAATCTTTGTGATGTAAAATATTTAATATTGTTTCCGCTAAAGTTTTCTTATTTACATGTAGACGTTTCTCGATGTTATGCTTTTTCCTTGTTTGTATAATTATAATTTCTATGATTTATGTTATACATTATATTTGTAATGGTTTTTGTCATTGATTTTAAAACAATTATATAGTTTATGTTCATTTTAATATTTATATTTATATTTTGATAGTATATATAGTTCCAAATTTTTGGATTCTTGTGTCGCAATAGTATGGGTTCGATTTTGATTATAATATGATACATGGAAATTTAGGCTTCTTTTTTTGTTTGGGACATTTTGAAGAATTCATTTGTTATTTTTTCCATTTTGAAATTATTTGTTTTTGTTTTTAGGCATTTGGAAAAGCCTTATACATTTTCATAAGTTTATACGGTTGGAAAAAAAAACAAGATATACACTTTTTATGTTCAATGTTTATGATTGCATAATGAATAATTATTATTAATTGTAGATATGTCATCTGAAGGCACAAGTGTGCGTGCAAGAAAAAGAACTTTGTCATCACAATCACGTGAGAGGTCTAATGAAAGTCGTCGTTTGTGGTATCAACAAAATAAGGATGCGATGAATGAGCATAGGAGAGCTGCATATAAGAGAAAAACGAGTGAAGCCACTCTTCAAAATGATTCTATAGATCCTTGTAAGTATCATAATATGGATGATATAATGGGAAGAACATTTCCTATTGATAGTTCATTATCAGGATATGCTCCTCCTCAGCATAGCCTTGTTGTTCGATGCTCATATGAAAATGTTCATAACATTGGGAAAACATCTTGCAATCAGGAAGAATTCCATATCAATATTGTGCATGCAAATGTCCACCCTAACCCTTATGTGTGTCCAATTGCATGTTCTGATGGCCAAAGGTCGCAAATAAGTGATGGTCAAGGTAATGATGACATTTTATGTAATGATTTGAATGATAGTTTACTTGGCCATTTGTTTAATAATTTGGGTTCAGTTGCTTGAAACAAAAGACATTCAAATCACACTTCTCAAAGTAATGTGGTCCCACCAAGAGAACGAGTCATCCCTAATAGAATTTCATGTGGCACAATGGAGGTAACACAATTATATTTTGGTTTTCACTGCAATAGTGGTTGTTCAGCTACATTCCAGACTAATGTAAATTTTCAATGTTTTTTTATTTGCTTTTCATTTTTAAAATTTCTAATTGCTTAGACAATGAATTTTATGGTGTCTTTTATTTTCTTTGAACAAGACATAAGTCATTCCAATAGAGGTATAGAAATTAACTTCATAGATGTTACATCTACTGATGTTAGAAGTGAAGAGAAACTATCTCATAGAGTTCATCCACATCGCCAAACAAATGTAATTGTTGAGTGGATTTGATATTTTTCTCATTTTCTCATTTATATTTGCCTTGAAAACGTGTTTTCTAACATTTCATGGAGAAAACATGATGTCATCTTGTTAGGTTGGCCAATTGGAATCCAAAAAACCAAATTGTAAAACTATTATAGATGTATTTGATTTATTTTCAATTTTTGAATCTTTCTTTCTTGGACATTTAGTTTTATAATGTATTTTATTTCTTTGAAACTGGAAACAACTCATTTGAATAGAGGCAAAGAAACTACATGCACAAATGTTCCATCCACTGTTCTTAGAATCCAAGAGAAACCATCTAATAACCCTCATCCACGTGAAGATAGAAATGTAAGTGTTGAATGCATTTGATTCTTTTTCATTTTCTTCATTTATAGTTAGATGCAAATTAAATTTTAAAGTCTTTTATGACAAAGAGACCTTTACATCCTCTCAGATTCGTGAAATGCACACCATAAATTTGGAAACACATTCTCATAGATGCATTCCACGTGGTTCAAATTTGTGAAGGGAATCTCATGTTCTCGAAGATGAAGTAAATGTTAGAAGAGATTTTACTCATCGAAATGGTTTTCAACATGGTTCGGCGAGTAGAGATCATATTCATTTTGATGAAAACATGATTGAAGTGCATAAAAGGTTTCAAGCAAAGATAGATAGGTTGTCAGTTTTTCAGATGTGCCACATTTTCCAAGAATCATATCTCGAAATCCTTGTTGTTAGACATTCTGAAGGACCTCTTTGCAAACGATGTAAGAGTGAAAGAGGAGCCCATCATTTTTGTCGGTATAATAACATGGATCCTAGTGAGCAGCCTCATATTTTAAGAATTCTTACTCAAGTTGAAAAAATTCTAATAGCATCTGCGAATCCCATTTTGCAAGTGACACATGCTCGAGGTGGGTAATATAAGTATAGTGTTTATACAATTGGCTTTCCTCAAGATTTTTCTACAATTGTATGATGCCTTCCCTGACGCATTGAATATATTGACTTTCTAATTGTGAGGAGACATGGCGCTGAGTGTAATTATTATGAATGTTATGGCAAAAGATCTCAAGTGATGGATGAATTACTTTTCAAAATCTAGTGTGATCAATACTATCGAGATGTTGTAATTGATTATGATTCACTAAATGCTTTGCCCAAAAGTTCAACATATGTCTCCTCAAAGCTTAAATTTTTTGTTGTCATATTGAAGAATCTGAGATCAATGACACCAATAATGAAGAGTTTCATGCTGATCATTTTCCCTCTCATTGTTCTTCCTTTATTTCTCGCCTACCAAATGAATGTAGAGAAGTGGAAGAAATTAGAGCATTTCTTGATAATGTTCATTCTTCACATGTTCAAGACATGGATTGGCCCACTATTGGAACCTCTCCTTTGAATGAATATAATACAGGGGGGCTATTTGGTATGGCATTCCAAACATTGTTCCCCACTGGTGATGCTAATTGGTTGCAACCACGTGTTTGTAGAATTGAAGTTCATGAGTATGCATTGCATCTTCTTAGGCACTATGATCAGATATTTGGAAGTCAACCTCGGTTTCGATATTACCTATTAAACATGATAATGTGGCATCGCAGCCAAGCAAATACTGTAGTTTTTGCAAAGAAAAATTTACTTGATAACTCACATACAACAGTTGAGGAGTTGCATCACCAACTATTTGATTTACCCGATAATAAGTTGGTTGAGCATCTTATGTGGTTTGGCTCTTCTTTGAGAGGTACAATGGCATGCTCGATTAAGTGTTGATCTGAATTGGCAGACATGATTACTCAATTAGGATGTCCATAATTATTTTTTACTTTGAGTGCAGCTGACACAAAGTGGCCAGAGTTTCATATCCTCATGCCCATACATTCACATTCTCGTTCTTCAAATGAGCATTGTATGAAAATTGAGAATGTTATCCAGTACGCTCATATTGTTGTGGAATTTATGCACCATAGATTAAATATTTTTCAAGAGGAAGTTATCTAAAAATACCTTAAAGCTAAAGACTTTTGGTACAGGTTTGTGTTGAATTTTTCTTCTATACCTTTTCAACTTTTATTATGGTTCTATTTATATTTTTTGTAGTAACTTTATGTTCATTTATTTCAGATATGAGTGGCAACACAGAGCTTCATCCCATATCCATGGTTTCCTATGGTTAGAATGTGCTCCTGACATGTAAATACTCGATTGGTCAAATGGTTCTGATGTACAACTTGCAAACATGTTCTTCAAAAAATATGTAACTGCCAAGAATCAACGTGACATCCATCGTCACAACATAATCGTTCCACAAGGCCTTAATGATAACCCTTTCCTGTTGAATACTGGTTAGATTTTCTCTTGTGATCCTCATAACGATTACGAAGAATTGTTAAACTGTGTCCAAAGGCACACAAAGTGTACTGTGGGTTCTTCTTTGCATAGAAACAGAGCTATTCTAACATGTCGGTATAATGCTCCATGGGATATTTGTGGTGAATGAAGACTGTTCATAGATGATCAATGAAGAAAAAAATATGAGCCAACAAGAAATGATGACAGGCTTAATGTACATAACATAGACCTTCTAACAATGTGGCATGCAAATGTTGATTGCCAGCCAGTGCTTTCTCTTTATGCTGTGTTGAAATACATTGCTAAGTATGCATCGAAAGAAGAAAAAAGGTCTGAAAGTTATCATCATATGTTAACTAGAATTTCAAATTCTATTGGCCCTGAGGATGTTGCTTTATGTGCATATAGAAAGTTTCTTGCAGAAACTATTGTTGAACGTGACATTAGAGCACAAGAAACATGCCATATGTTGCTTAAGTTACCTCTTGTTGTTTGTGGTTAGAAATTTGTTTCCTTAAATGTTGGAAGAAAGGTTTTTAGGAAAATATCAAGGGATGGCTTGCAATGTTCATTTGAGAATACTTTCGTTCAACATTATCAGAAGAGACCTTTTTTCCTTGAACATCTATCTTTGATAGAAACAAAAAGATCTTGGAAATTTGATAGCAAGCGTAAACAAGATCCATGAAAGGCTAGAGATGTTCATGCTATTGTTCGGGTTTGGCCACGATTTTATTCTATTCCCAGTGAGGCTTTAGAGGAATTTGAAACCATTTATTGGTTAGAATTGCTATTGTACAAGCCATTTCATGACATTTCTACAGAAATTGGCCTTTCAGCTGAAGTTATTATTGAAAGTTGGAGGAATTTTCGATATTGAGCATGGTATGTTGATCGACACCCATAAATTATAGACAATATTGAAGATGAAGAACATGGTGATTTTTCTAACCATGAAATGAATGTTGAAGATTATTTTCAAGAATGGCATATTTTCTCTCATTTGGTTCCACGAAATGATGTGAATGTTTCAGATATTCACACCCTTGGTCAAAGGGACTTTGATATATCCTTTGACTGGGAAAGTACAACTATTTCTGATGATGTTGCAGAGGAAGCTACTAATTTTATAAGGATTGCACAATCAGTGGGTGATATTGTTGAACTTTCAAACAGAACATTTGCATCTCCAGGTTCTTTGTCAGAAAAACAATGACTTGCTTTTGAGATTATGTTAAGGCACTTTGCTGAATATGAAATTTGTGAAGCTCTTCTTATGATTATCAGGGCACTACAGGCACTGGGAAGTATTTCCTTATCCATTGTATTTTTGAAGCTCTTTCTAATTTGTCAAGTGATGGAAGAAGCCCTTTGCTTCTTCTTGTGCCAACAGGAATAACTACTTTTAATATACATGCAAAAAAAATACACTTGTTCTAAAACCATAAATACCATGCCCGTCGACTTTAACATTGACTCATTAATGAAATGATAGCGAGATTAATCGAGAGGGACAAGGACATGCCATTTCACAACCAAGGTTAGGAGAACTATCGCCACCTGACTCTCGTCTAGTCGTTTGAAATTTATGAATGCCTTTTGAAATTAATCGAAGGAAAGAACGTGGGCGTGTTGTCTTACGGATGCTATACTTATGAGTAACTTATGAAAAGTTCTAGTAATTTTATTTGTTTGTTTTTGCGGTGCGAAAATTTAATATAATTTGGTTGTTAAGCACGAATGTTAATGTTAGATGCTTCTAGGTCTAGCTCTTACCTACGTATAAACATTTTATTTTTAGAATATAGTGCAAGCTCAGTTTTTAGTCATGTCATTATGATGGTGGTCTATTTTAACTTAATTATGAGTAATTATTACGTGGATAATATGAATTTATTTTTTATATAATATTTTTAATAATACAAAAGTTGATATTTATCTTTAACATAGTTATATTTTTTCTTTCTAGTTAAATTGATTAATTAAAATAAAAAGTCATGAACAAGTATCATATGAATTGATTTATAGTTTTTTGGATATGCGGTATTGATACTCTAGGTATTAGCCTATTGTATTGTAACAAAGGCTATTTATAAACTAAAAGTCTTCACAATCAAATGAGGATAAATCTCAATAATTAAGAATATTTTTCCATGTCTCTTTCAAAGTATACTTTGTAATTTATTATTATAATAACAATAATAATAATAATAATAATAATAATAAAGTTATAATTACTCTAATAGGCACCCCCCTATCAGAATCAACAATTTAATCATTTTCTTAATTAATCTTTTTTATCGGATGCCTGAATTGAAAAATTCCAGTATATTCTTGTAGTCGTCACTAAATCAATGAATGAAATTCTTTACATTAACTTTATTGCATGTTTAAAACACATACTTAGACGATACTTAAACTATGTTTTTACAAAGCATGATTAAAAATTCACTGTGTCTCTTGTTGATAACCACGTATGTAGGATTAAGAAAAAATGAAATAAAAAAAATCACTACTGAACACCCATCTTTCACGGGGCTTTGATAGTGGTCTCTTTCCATTTTGAAACGTATGCATGGTTGAAGTATAAGGACACATTTTGATCCATTACAATGATGGTTGAAGGATTTATGTGACAATCATCCATAACCATGACAATGAGGTATGTAGGCATAAGTTCGAGTAATAAGGACATGTTTCATGCATTACAATGAGGGTTGAACCTTTGTGCCCGACAATCATCAATAACCATGACAATGACATATGTAGGCATCAATCGATGAAACATTTCTATAATTCAGTTAAGTATAGTCGAAATGTGAAACATTCTGCCTATTTGTATTTTCCTCCACCAAGGGTTTTGAGTTTTTAGTTACATTACAAAAGTTCAAACCTCATAGTATCGCCCATTCAATATATTATAATCAAACACTCTGTGGATGCATGCAATTCTTTGTTAGCACTTAAGGTTTTTGGAATTGTTGAAGGATAACTGGAATGCTAGCTTCTCTCAGCTTCTATCTGGTAAAAAAGGTGGAAAATCTCATTTCATTTTTAATTGTTTCCAAGCTCTCGCGGTTGTCTCTAATAATCTGGTGTAGTTCATGTTTGATTGAGTTATCCCCTACTATTTTTTAAGGTTTCAACATTGGATAAATGCTTTCTCAGTGATTGTCAAACGCTCCGTGGATGCATGCATTTCTTTGTTAGCACTTAAGGTTGTTGGAATTACTATTTTTCAAGTTTCAAAGGCGTTTAGAAATAGATCTTAAACGTATGTACAATTTTTATTTCCATGATATTCTTCCACTTTAATTCAAATGATATGACTATCCCGTAGAAAAGAGATGGTTCTGGTCTTTTTTTAAACACTCTCCCAAATCTATTGCTTCTCTGGCGTTGATCTTCTCTCAAAAGATCGAGACTTAAAACCACTTCACAACCTTTACAAACCTTAAATCACACATATATAAGCTTCCCCTTACAAAACCTTTGGTTACATATGTTTTTAACACATAAATATCTTATTGGCGCATATTTCCTTATACACGATTTACAAATGAAAATGCTAGCATAAACATAGTTTTCCACCCTTCTGTACAACCTTGCCACATTTCTCGAGGTTTAACCCTATCGCAATCGACCATCGGTCCTTCCATGGTCATAAGTATATATATGTATGTTCATTCCCCCTTTTGCTCCAATATGCAATATCAGAGTGTTAACGTATGTTTTAACACTAAACCACTTTAACGGAAATATATGGATTACACAGGAAACCCGCTCCGAATGATATATATAGTGGATCTCAAATTTTATAGATTCGCCACTATACACCCATCGGTTCCAGGTCTCCAACCCTTTGCATTACACACTTTGACCTGCGCTTCCTCCGATTGCAATTTGCGATCAGATCTTGACTGTTGATTTGATCCATGACCCAACGCTTGAGATTAAGTCGCGCGATCACATATCGCTCAAGCTTAGTGCCAAAATCCTTTCATTTCCATACGCCGATCCGATATCTTTACGGACCTGATAGTGATATAAACCATTCTATAATATTAGAAGTCATGGAGTTAAACTATATAATGAGCCCGCTGATGCAATATTTTTCCTTCCTGATTCGATCTGTGATTCGACGATTCAGATTAACTCGTGCAATCGCATATCACTCAACCTCAATGCTAGACTCCTTTCGCTTCCATACGCTGATTCGATATCTTTACAAACTCCATAGGGACATAAACCATTCCCTATAATATTTCATGTCCAACACTTGGTTCCGACTGTGCTTTTCACCGTTTCTTAGTGTAATTGTGTTTCCACTTGGGGGAGTTAAACTGCATAATGACCTCGCCGATGTGATATTTCGCCTTCTCGATTTGATCTCTGTAGTTGATATTCCTAGATCTAACGATTTCTGAGCATAAATCTTCGGTCTTGCGCTCGTTCCTTTAACTTAGAATTTATGCTAAGTCTTCATTTTTTCTCTTCTTTAAAGGTTTCGTCTCGCTATTATTTTGCCGCAAACTCTTCCTCCTGAGCTTTGATTGGTCCTTCTAATGGATTAAACACCCCATCTTAATCCTCCTCTTTATGTATTCTCTGTGTGATTACTGCACTTCACCTGCGCACACACACACACACACACACACACACACACAGATATATATACAGAATGACATAGTTCGCTCATGTTCCACCATTAGATGCTTACACTTATTCAATTTGGGATTAAATCTCTGGACATATATATAAATCAATACATAATTACAAGGTACGTGTAAGAAATTCAATTTCTCTGTGACACTTTATAAGTATTTCATCATTACTTATGTTTCCTGCATTTATACACGAATTATTAGTTTGGAAATCATAAAGTTCAGCAGTCTCAACTGTTGCTTCACATATTAGCTCTTCAAACTGAACTTCATCTCCTTCTTGCACAACAATTTGTTCCCGTGTTATCACAGTTTCAAATATCAATGTATTATCAAATTCTTTCTGCTACAATAAATCACTGCTTGTCTCATTTAACATACATTCTCCATCCTCCTTACTTCAGAGTTTTTTTTTATCTTCTGAAAGATACTTCTACATACTTCTCACAACTTCAAAAGATTGGTCATCCTCTATAAAACACTCCTCTATTAGTGTTTCTTCTCCCAAGGTTAAATCATCTGCATAGGTTCCTTCCTTCTTAACATCTTTCAGTAGAAAATGGAAAATTGCTTTGCAAAATGGAAAATTGTGTGTGACAAATTATGTATTTATGTTACTTTTAATTTTATTGAACATTAAAATGTTTTGTTGATATCAAATGCATTTTTTTTTATAGTTAGGTGGTTTCATTGTTTCATTGTGGATCCAACTATTTGGAGTTCTCTTCCATTCGAAGTTCTTGAACTTGTCTTGTTGTGGCTCCCTTTATCAGTTGTGATAAAGTTTGGTACTATGTGTAAAAAATGGAAGAATGCTTTGCAGGACCCTTCTTTCTTTTTACATTGCAAGAGTGTCCCCATGAACCAATTTGGATTTCTTGTTCATTTCCTCAAGAGTGAAGACAATTGTTTTACTAGGCAATACCTTAATCAAAATGGCTACATATATCAATTTCATTTGGGATTCATAGATTCAAGATACAGAGTAGAGTTTGTTGTTGGACCAATTATGGTTTTATCCTTACCAAGAGAATGCTCCCAAACACAATTATTTTTTAGCGAATTCATTTACAAAGGCATTTAAAAACATAGGGCCAGTATGAATTGGAGAATTTGGGTTCTTTTCATTATTGGAAAATGTAAGCAGTAGAAAATATGACTCGATTGTTATTAAAAAAATCTATGACAGAATGCAATCTGAATTTTATGCTTTTAGTAGTCTTGATAGGGTATGGCAAGGGGCAGGTGTTCCATTTGGTGGCACTTCACCCCCCAAGAATGTAGTGTTTTATAAATGTAAACTATTTTGGTTGTATCTCGACAAGGAGTATGAAGATTATCCTAGGTATGGGTATACAATCTAATGGTTTGACGTAATAAGAAATGAGTGGGGTTTTTCATTTGTTCCAATCACTGACATATGTTGTATGTCATTAGCAATAAACATGAATCGGTTAATATGCCTTGTCAATGATGGGTCCACTTCTGTATGGTCAATTGAAGAATTAGATCATTTCCAATTTGGTCAATCGTCTTTTGAACGAAGAATTGACTAATTTTAAGATGATTGGGGTTTCAGATGGAAGTTGTTTGAAGAAATTTCTGCAGATATAAATAGCAAATGTCCTGGCTATCTTTCGTTTCAATTAGTCCATGGTCTGATTCTTATGTGGAAAAGCAGTGAAGTTCCTTTCCTATTATATGACATGCTAACTCACGTATGTTTTCCAATAGATATTTATAATTCAACTAATGAGCCAATATCTTAGTTTTGGTACCTAGCACAAGAGGACTGCAATGATATGATTGAGTATGGAGATGTTTTTGCAATTGCTTCCTGTATGGATTCTGTTGATGAGATTCCACCATTGGATATGGTGATGGATTCTTAGGATATTAGTATTCTTGGGAGTTCTTATAAATATTTCCATTTTATATACTCTTTGTGGTTGTGGAAAATATTTCCATTTTTGACTCTATACATACTGTGTGTCTTTATCATAATACTTTATGTTTGTATCGATCTTTGTGATGTAAAATATTTAATATTGTTTCCGCTAAAGTTTTCTTATTTACATGTATATGTTTCTCGATGTTATGCTTTTTTATTTGTTTGTATAATTATAATTTCTATTATTTGTGTTATACATTATATTTGTAATGGTTTTTGTCGTTGATTCTCAAACAATTTTATATTCTTATGTACATTTTAATATTTATATTTATATTTTGATAGTATATATAGTTCCAAATTTTTAGATTCTTGTGTCGCAATAGTATGGGTTCAATTTTGGTTATAATATAATACATGGAAATTTAGGCTTCTTTTTTTGTTTGGGCCATTTTGAAGAATTCATTTGTTTTTTTGCCATTTTGAAATTATTTGGTTTTGTTTTTTGGCATTTGGAAAAAGCCTTATACATTTTCATAAATTTATATTGTTGGAAAAAAAAACAAGATATACACTTTTTATGTTCAATGTTTATGATTGCATAATGAATAATTATTATTCATTGTAGACATGTCATATGAAGGCACAAGTGTGCGTGCAAGAAAAATAACTTTGTCATCATAGTCACGTAAGAGGATTAATGAAAGTCGTGGTTTGTGGTATCAACAAAATAAGGATGCGATGAATGAGAATAGGAGAGCTGCATATAAGAGAAAAACAAGTGAAGCCATTCTTCAAAATGATTCTATAGTTCCTTGTAAGTATCATAATATGGATGATATAATGGAAAGAACATTTCTTGTTGATAGTTCATTATCAGGATATGCTCCTCCTTAGTATAGCCTTGTTGTTCAATGCTCATCTGAAAATGTTCATAACATTGGGGAAACATCTTGCAATCAGGAAGAATTCCATATCGATATTGTGCATGCAAATGTCCACCCTAACCCTTCCGTGTGTCAAATTTCATGTTCTAATGGCCAAAGGTCGCAAATAAGTGATGGTCAAGGTAATTATGACATTTTATGTAATGAGTTGAATGATAGTTTACTTGGCCATTTGTTTGATAATTTGGATTCAGCTGCTCGAAACAAAAGACCTTCAAATCATGCTTCTCAAAGTAATGTGGTCCCACCAAGAGAACGAGTCATCCCTAATAGCATTTTGTGTGGCACAATGGAGGTAACACAATTATATATTGGTTTTCACTGCAATAGTGGTTGTTCAACTACATTGCAGATTGATGTAAATTTTCAATGTTTTTTTATTTTCTTTTCATTTTTAAAATCTCTAATTGCTTAGACAATGAATTTTATGGTGTCTTTTATTTTCTTTGAACAGGACATAATTCATTCCAATAGAGGCATAGAAATTAACTTTGTAGATGTTACATCTACTGATGTTAGAAGTGAAGAGAAACTATCTCATAGAGTTCATCCACATCGCCAAACAAATGTAAATGTTGAGTGGATTTGATATTTTTCTCATTTTCTCATTTATATTTGCCTTGAAAATGTGTTTTCTAACATTTGATGGAGAAACCATGATGTCATCTTGTTAGGTTGGCCAATTGGAATCCAAAAGATCAAATTGTAAAACTATTGTAGATGTATTTGATTTATTTTCAATTTTTGAATCTTTCTTTTTTGGACATTTAGTTTTATAACGTATTTTATTTCTTTGAAATAGGAAACAACTCATTTGAATAGAGGAAAAGAAACTACATGCACAAATGTTCTATCCACTGTTCTTAGAATCCAAGAGAAACCATCTGATAACCCTCATCCACATGACGACAGAAATGTAAATTTTGAATGCATTTGATTCTTTTTCATTTTCTTCATTTATAGTTATTTGCAAATTAAATTTTAAAGTCTTTTATGACAAAGAGACCTTGACATCCTCTCAGATCCGTGAAATGCACACCATAAATTTGGAAACACATTCTCATAGATGCATTCCATGTGGTTCGAATTTGCGAAGGGAATCTCATGTTCTTGAAGATGAAGTAAATGTTAGAAGAGATTTCACTCATCAAAATGGTTTTCAACATGGTTCGGCGAGTAGAGATCAATTCATTTTGATGAAAACATGATTGCAGTGCATAAAAGGTTTCAAGCAAAGATAGATAGCTTGTCAGTTTTTTAGATGTGCCACATTTGCGAAGAATCATATCCCAAAATCCTTGTTGTTAGACATTCTGAAGGACCTCTTTGTAGACAATGTAAGAGTGAAAGAGGAGCCCATCGTTTTTGTCGGTATAATAACAAGGATCCTAGTGAGCAACCTCATATTTTAAGAATTCTTACTCAAGTTGAAAAAATGCTAATAGCACGTGCGAATCCCATTTTGCAAGTGACACATGCTCAAGGTGGGTAATATAAGTATAGTGGGCATACAATTAGATTTCCTCAAGATAATTCTACAATTGTATGATGCCTTCCCCGACGTGTTGAAGATATTGACTTTCTAATTGTGAGGAGACATGGCGCTGAGTGTAAATATTATGAATGTTATGTCAAAAGATCTCGAGTGATGGATGCACTGCTTTTAAAAATACAGCGTGATCAATACTATCGAGATGTTGTAATTGATTATGATTCACTGAATGCTCTGCTCGAAAGTTCAACATATGTCTCCTCAAAGCTTAAATTTGTTGATTGTCATATTGAAGAATCTGAGATCAATGAAACTAATAATGAAGAGTTTCATGCTGAGAATTTTCCCTCTCATTGTTCTTCCTTTATTGCTCGCCTACCAAATGAACGAAGAGAAGTGGAAGAAATTAGAGCATTATAATTTTCATTCTTCACATGTTTAAGACATGGATTGGCCCACTATTGGAACCTCTCCTGTGAATGAATATAATATAGAGGGGCTATTTGATATGGCATTCCAAACATTGTCCCCACTGGTGATGCCGATTGGTTGCAACCAGGTGTTTGTAGTGTTGAAGTTCATGAGTATGCATTGCATCTTCTTAGGCACTATGATTAGATATTTGGAAGCCATCCTCGGTTTTGATAGTACCTATTAAACATGATAATGCAGCATCGAAGCCAAGCAACTGCTGTAGTTTTTGCAAAGAAACATTTACATGATAACTCACATACAACAGTTGAGGATTTGCATCACCAACTATCTGATTTACCCGATAATAAGTTGGCTGAGCATCTTATGTGGTTTGGCTCTTCTTTGAGAGATAAAATGGCATGGTCGATTAAGTGTTGATCTGAATTGGCGGACATGATTACTCGGTGAGGATGTCCATCTTTATTTTTTACTTTGAGTGCAACTGACAGAAAGTGGCCAGAGCTGCATATCCTCATGCCCATACATTCACATTCTAGTTCTTCAAATGAGCATTGTATGAAAATTGAGAATGTTATCTAGTACCCTCATATTGTTGTGGAATTTATGCACCATAGATTAAATATTTTTCGAGAGGAAGTTATCCAAAAATACCTTAAAGCTAAAGACTTTTGGTACAGGTTTGTGTTGAATTTTTCTTCTATACCTTTTCAACATTTATTGTGGTTCTATTTATATTTTTTGTAGTAATTATATGTTCATTTATTTCAAATATGAGTGGCAACACAGAGGTTCAATGCATATCCATGGTTTCCTATGGTTAGAAGGTGCTCCTGACATGTAAATACTCGATTGATCAAATAGTTCTGATGCACAACTTGCAAAGATGTTCTTCGACAAATATGTAACTTCCAAGAATCGACGTGACATCCATCGTCACAACATAATCGTTCCACAGGGCCTTAATGATAACCCTTTCCTGTTGAATACTGGTCAGATTTTCTCTTGTGATCCTCATAACGATTATGAAGAATTGTTAAACTGTGTCCAAAGGCACACAAAGTGTACTGTGGGTTCTTGTTTGCATAGAAACGGAGCTATTCTAACATGTCGGTACAATGCTCCATGGGATATTTGTGGTGAATCAAGATTGTTCATAGATGATCAAGGACGAAAAAAATATGAGCCAACAAGAAATGATGATAGGTTTAATGTACATAACCTTGACCTTCTAACAATGTGGCATGCAAATGTTGATTTCCAGCCAATGCTTTCTCGCTATGCTGTGTTGAAATACATTGCTAAGTATGCATCGAAAGGAGGAAAAAGGTCTGAAATTTATCATCATATGTTAACTAGAATTTCGAATTCTATTGGCCCTGAGGATGTTGCTTTATGTGCATATAGAAAGTTTCTTGCAGAAACGATTGTTGAACGTGACATTAGAGCACAAGAAACATGCCATATTTTGCTTAAGCTACCTCATGTTGTTTGTAGTCAGAAATTTGTTTCCTTAAATGTTGGAAGAAAAGTTTTTAGGAAAATATCAAGGGATGGCTTGCAATGTTCATCTGAGAATAATTTCGTTCAACATTATCAGAAGAGACCTTTTTTCCTTGAACATCTATCTTTGATAGAAACAACAAGATCTTGGACATTTGATAGCAAGCGTAAACAAGATCCATGGAAGGCTACAGATGTTCATGCTATTGTTCGGGTTTGGCCACAGTTTTATTCTATTCCCGGTGAGGCTTTAGAGGAATTTGAAACCATTTTCTAGTTCGAATTGCTATTGTACAAGCCATTTCATGACATTTCTACATAAATTGGCCTTTCAGCTGAAGTTATTATTGAAAGTTGGAGGAATTTTAAATATTGAGCATGGTATGTTGATCGACAACCATAAATTATAGACAATATTGAAGATGAAGAAAATGGTGATTTTTCTAATCATGAAATGAATGTTGAATATTATTTTCAAGAATGGCAGATTTTTCTCTCGTTTGGTTCCACCAAATGATGTGAATGTTTCAGATCTTCACACCCTTGGTCAAAGGGACTTTGATATATCCTTTGACTAGGAAAGTACAACTATTTCTAATGATGTTGCAGAGGAAGCTACTAATTTTATAAGGATTGCAAAATCAGTGGGTGATATTGTTGACCTTTCAAACAAAACATTTGCATCTCCAGGTTCTTTGTCGGCAAAACAATGACTTGCCTTTAAGATTATGTTAAGGCACTTTGCTGAATATGAAATTAGTGAAGCTCTTCTTATGATTATCAGAGCACTACAGGCACTGGGAAGTATTTCCTTATCCATTTTATTTTTTAAGCTCTTTCTAATTCGTCAAGTGATGGAAGAATCCCTTTGCTTCTTCTTGTGCCAACAGGAATAGCTACTTTTAATATACATGCAAAAACAATACACTCGTGTCTAAAAATCACAATTTAATATATGCAGCCACTACAGGGGCAGTCACTTGCAGTATTCCAAGAAGAAATGCGACATGTTAGATATATATTGATTGATGAAATGAGCTCTCTCGGATCAAGGTAGTTTATGCAAATAGATGCTCGGTTACGAGAAGCATTTCAAGAGAAAAATAATTGTCCTTTTGGTGGGAGATCCATCATCCTTATGGGTGACCTTGGTGAACTGCCTCCTGTCAGAGATAAGCCTTTGTATACAGGTAACATAGCAGGAAAAGTCTTGTGGAACAAATTCAACATTGTTGTCATTCTTGACACAATATTTTGCCAACAAGGGAATAATCAGAAACAATCTTGTTTTCATAGAGTCCTTAATAACATAAGAAACGTAGAACCTGTTCTTGAAGATTGGGACTTTCTTATATCTTGGGCTAATATGAGGTTGCATCCTAAAACAAGAGATTTATTTAATGTAGAAGTTCACATGTTTTCAACAAATAATTTGGTGTCCTTACATAATAAGAATATGTTAAAATCATTAAATTATCCAATTGCACGATGTTTTGGTGGATATTCAAGGCATTCAGAAATCGATGGTGTTGATGATGATCAATTGGACCATGAAGTTTTTTTGTGTCATGGTCAGCATGTTATGTTGACATGTAATTAATGGGTTGAAGCTGGGTTTGTGA
This sequence comes from Pinus tabuliformis, assembly GCA_031772625.1. Taxonomy (NCBI): domain Eukaryota; kingdom Viridiplantae; phylum Streptophyta; class Pinopsida; order Pinales; family Pinaceae; genus Pinus; species Pinus tabuliformis. The sequence continues at coordinate 1,459,014,800 of CM062816.1, read as the reverse complement.
ATGGTGCACTTGGTTTTGTTAAGGATATATTCTATGCGCCTACCTCTAAGCCACCCGCACTTCCAATGTTCACAACTGTTGTTTTTGATAAGTATGTTGGTGTTCAATTTGATGCAAGCAATGCAAACATTGTCCCATATCACCCTAGTGATAAGAGGAAATCGAAAACAAATTCCTTTGAAGATGGCATGGGCTCTTAAAATCAACAAGTCACAAGGATTGACTTTAGAATGAGCGTCAGTTGATATCGGGAATAAAGAGTAGCAAGGCCTTACCTTCACAGCCATACCAAGAGTAAAATAAATAGATGGTTTACACATTGCACCGCCTTTTACATTCCAACATTATTCCAAGATGAAAAATAGTGCATATGTTACAATTAGGAAGAAGGAATAGGAGCAATTGAAGTCCATATCACTATGAAATACAACTAATAACTTTGTGGCCTTCTTTATAGTTTTGAACTTCAATTTCGTAGTGAATTATTTGATGTAGAAAAAACAAAAAATATATGTTAAGACTCAATGTTCTTTCTGTGGTTGCAATGTTGGTTAAATCGTGATTATTTTAAACACTAGCGTTGTTTTTATGTGCAAAATTGTATATCTCTGGTCTTAAAGTGTCCTATTATGTTGTTCTACTTTAAATCCAATGTGTGCAATTTAGATTTGTTTTTTCCATTTATGTTGTTTTGCTCCAATGGGAATGTTACTATTTTATATCTTTCTATTTCATTTCTGATTGTTGTGGTCTTCTGTGTGGATCCCTTCGCTTTGTTCACTAGGATCCATAAATGAAAATATTGTTTACATTTATAACATTATTGTTGCAATTTCATGTTCTAGGTGTTTATATCAATATTCTTGAGATTTATAGTATTAATACATTCATGTATTGATATCAATGAATCTATGGCCTGCCCCGGATGCGGGTGCTATGTTGCATCACAAGGACGCGCCACTTGCCACGGATGAGAGGACACGAGCCGGACGAAGCCCTTTAAGGCCTCTCGCCGCCACCTCCTCAAGCCGGGCAATGCAGCATACCAGCCTTAATGAAGGCGCAGGGACCATAGCTGGAGTTGATGGCCGCATTCAATGCGGGAGAACTTCGAAAGAATGAGGAGGGCGATAAGAATGGCAGCTTGGGGGCAGTCGCGGCTCAAAGCGATGGTGTTCATGCTCAGAATTCTGAGAATTGCGGGGTTACTGTTGACTTGGGGGAGGCTGGCCGACTGCTGGTCCTCCCTGGTTCTTACCTGCGTGCATTTGTGTGTCACACGGAGCCGAATTGGAAGGGAATACTGTCTGAGAAGGAAGCTGCTGGAAGTATGGTGCGAGACAGAATGCCATGTCGAAGAGGCAGAGGTTTAGGGCGTGCCAGATCCTCTCGCGGGCCCGCAGCAGACACTCATCACCACTGCTGCTGCTGTTACTGCCATCGACGAGTGGGAGCTGCCCCTGTGCAGGCTAGCCAATTCGTGGAGGCTGGAGGGTCCAACAATGGTGAGCCAAGGCTACCTGCGTTTGGCTCGGTTATTTTCACATTGGGCAATTCCAGAGATAATGCGGGTATCAATGCCCACATATCTGTGTTATTCACCAGAGTCCCTGAGGAAAATGAGGAAGGTATGCCGCGGCCACCTGCAGCGGAAAACCCCGTGGAAAACGAGGGAGGAATTCCCCTGGAGCATGAAGGAAGCCTGCCACAGTCTCTGGCTGAAGTACGTAGGGTGGTTGACAAAGGAAAGCGCCCACAGGGTGAGGCTTCAAGCTCGGGGGGCACATCAATGCGGGAGCACCACCACTCTTCCAGCCATGCGCGTGAACCTGAATTGCCAGCCTTCATGGATGGCTTACTCGAGGGACATGGATGGGCATGGATTCGGGAGGCGGAGCCAGAGGATGAGCCTGAGGAAGCTGCGACCGAGGACTAGGCCCAGGTGGCACTCGCGCGTTCTTCCAGGACGCGTGTGGGATCGAGGACGGTTCAGTTTTCTTTCTTGTTGTCTCGTGTCCTACTTGGCTGGTTTCCTGTTCAATGTTGTCACTTGGTTTCATGTGTCTACTGCTGCTACTTGTTTTCTTTTCTGTTATGGATAGTAGCGTCTTTGCTTTGGGCCTTATGCGCATGCCCTGTAGAAGTCTGAGTAATGGAATTTTTGAAGTCTGCCCCTGCGTGGGTTTCACAGAGATGTTTAGTTGCTTTTTGTTAATGGATGCACTGGTTAAAACTGGGAACATTACCAGGTGCAATTGGTTTTGGAATCTGTCACAGCTGCCAATGGAGCCACCAATGGACATGGGCAGCCAGATATCCCGAATGTAAGTTTCAGCTGTACATATTAATACAAAAGTAGGTAGTGTTGCTTAGAAAAAAAAATGAATCTATGGCCTGAATTCTATTTACTGTTTACAATGTAGTGATATAAATGCGTTATTATTAATGTAGTCATGGTTTATCATTATCACATTCATCAATATATATATATATATATATATATATATATATATATATACACACACACACATATATATATATATATATATATATATATATAGATATATATCGCTGACATATATCCTTTGAAATATAACAATTCTGAATGTTCAGAAATGATATGATAAAGAATTATTTGAGAAAAAATACATATATCAACAACAACAAGCTTTAAAGAAGTGTTCAGTCACATAAAGAAATAAGGAAAAAACAATGATAGAAGTACCGCATGCATTTGAATTCTTCCGATGTGAACAACACCTCGATTCCACTTTCCTATTTGAGAAAACCTCTAGAACATGCAAAAGTGCAAGTCTTGAAAAAGCTTCTTGGTTTGCAATGTGGTTCCTATATTGGTTTTGGTTTAAATCACAATCGAACTAATCTATTCTGACTCTTCTATAGGAAATACTAATATTGCCACAAGCATCTTAAATAGCAGAGTAACATTTACTTCATTTTCAAGAAGATGAGATTCGATTCACAAATTTGAATCATGTGGAATGGATCTATGACAATGTCTTTATCCTACAACTAAAAAATATATAAATATTCTTATCTAAGCCGGGTGATTTATAAACAATGAAATCTTTGATTATTTGTAAAAGAGAACTAAGCATATAGATGGCTTACTTATCAAATAGAAAGATGAATTCATATAATGGTTACTTTGTTTAGGAAATTAAACAAAGTAGTTATAAAAACATTATCGCATTCATCAAAATATATATATCGCTAACATATATCCTCTGAAATATAACAATTCTCAATCTTCAGAAATGATATGATAAAGAATTATTTGAGAAAAAAATACATATATCAACAATAGCAATTTTTAAATAAGTCTTCATTCACATAAGGAAATAAGACAAAAACAGTTATAGAAGTACCACATGCATTTGAATCCTTCCGGTGTGAACAACACTTCGATTCCATTTCTCTATTTGAGAAAAAACTCCAGAAGATTCAAAAGTGCAAGCCTTGAAAAAGCTTCTTGATAAAAATGTGAAACCTTCATGTAGTTTTGATAAAAAAAATTTAGAAGTACAGTAGTGCAACTTCCCTAGTCAAAATTTTATACAAATTGAGGACCTTTTCTAAATACATGAAAGGGTCTTAAATAATAAAAATAAAAACTACTATCAACAAAAATCGCTATAAGTTGTTCAAGCTGTGACATGATAATCTGGGATTTTGTATAAAATTCGCAGTGCGATGGCGGTTGAACTAATTCAATGAATCAACTCATTCTCTTGTGCTTGTAGCTCACAGATTGCTAGCATTGGCTGGCTTTTCGGAGGCTAGCTCATCATAGAATGTCACTAGGCTATGTAGGTGGCATCGGAGAGTCCTAGAACCATGCAGTTTACCGCGTTAGACAGGCATTTCATGGCCATCTGCTGGCTATCAGGCTTGACTAGAAGAAACGAGAATGCATCCCATGTCAAGTTTTGAACTTCTCTGATATGTTTTTCTCTGCTAGCCAGCTCCTGTCACCAATGATGTTCTAGTTCCTTTGCTTTTGAGATTTTTCCTGGAGAGCAATCGGAAATCAAATTAGACATATATAAGCTATTATTTATTGATTCAATTGCACCATTCATTGTAGCTATGGCTCTAGAAGTTTCCCTTTCAGCTTTCATTAGTTGAGATTCCTATTCCAAAAATAGGATTTCCTTGTGCAATTCTTGCATTTTCGACAGATTTGCAGCCATTCTTTCCTTTCAATTTTTCCAAGAGAGAAAGTTTTTTTTATTTTTTCATCTGCTTTCTCCAATTCCAATCTCCTGTCAACTGCCTTGTCAATCAATGATGTAGAGATGTCGCACAACGGGTCAGAAAATGATATATTATGGGATAGGATGTTCAATTGCTGAGATAAGGCTTTGATTATCTCCAAGGCTTCTTTTTTGAATTTAGTAACCTGTGGATAACACTTGCTTTTTTCTATTTGTAATTATAGTTGTGAAATTGGATCATCCTTTGCCTTCTTTTCTTGCTCAATCGCTATCTCAGGGCTGCTTAGTTCTTGAGACAACTTCTGTTGTTTCTGGAGAGCTTGCTTATCAATTTTGTGTTTTTCTAGATTCAACTGTTCTTTAAGGTGCTCATTTTGTTGCCTTTGTTTTGCTAGCTGTTGTTCTAGTTGATTAATCTTTTGTTGTTCTTTTGTCGATTACATCTCAAGCTGAGTGATCCTTTGATCTTTATCCCTGATTAGTTGACTGACGTCTGAGGCTTTGTCCATTGTTGCTATTGTGTAGGCCCTTGCATACTAAGATAATTTTGTTAAATCCTCAGAAGTATTGACTTCACACTTCCATACCACATTCATGATTTTGCTAGAGGAGTTAAAAGAGGTCCTTGATCGATTTTCCTCTTTTTCCTCTGTATTTTAACTACAGCGATGTGCTTTTGACTGTAGAATACATCAAGGGGTGGTATTTCCTCTATTTTTAGTACAATCCCTTCAGTGGGATTTTCAGGAATGATTTCCATATCCTGCTGCATTTTGGGTGGGCTGCTTGTCCCTTCAATCGAAACACTAATAACCTCAGATTGTTGTGCTGTGGGCGGTTTTGGTGTAGTGAGGTTTTGGGAGTCGTTTGGATTTTTTATGATTATATCGAATTGCTCCCATTCCTTTCTTTCTCCTCTACCTTTTAGGGCTCTTCTGCTTTTCAATAATCTTCTTGGTAGTTTTTCCTGCACTTTGGCCTTCATGTTGCAACATAGGGGTGGTATTTAATAAGTCCATCAGTAGAGTTTCCAACCTCCTTGTTTTGAACTGTAGAAATGCTTCTACTCGCTCTACTCGTAATTTGATTTTTACAAGTTGTTTTACTTGAGAGAATAAGTCAGTTGAGGTGAACAAATCATCATAATCATCTTTCTCATGTTCAAACTTGGCAATTTTTACATGAGAGGTGAAGTTATAGGCTATTGCTTTTGGATCATGTTGCCTCTTTGGAATGGTTGCTAACTTTAGCACTTTTATTTTCTCTACTTCTTTCTCTACATGTTTGAAGTCATGTAGTAAGAAAGTACCACAAGGGAGGGGGAATGGAGGCCACATTTTCTTTTTGGACTCCTTGAGGTTTTTGGACATCCCTGCTTCTGTGATTTGATAAGTTATTTCCCAGGAAAATAGTTAATCGGGAATGTATAAGGGGAGAACATATGGAGCAACAGTGCTTCCAAAAAGTCTAATGTAGGTGAAGTTTTCTTCACCAAACCAATTACCAATTGATGTTAATTCGACACTGGCTTCATCAGATAACTGAGGAGCGGGTTTATTGAATATAGCATAATGAACAGGAAAAACAAAAGCATGACCGATTCTATAAAGATGGTTTTTATAATGGGTTTTCCACAATTCCTTATGATAGATGTGAATGGGTTTGAGCCTTGTCGAGTCCATTTCCAACCTAGAATGGGGTAATCAGAATCGAAACAAATAGTGTCCATAATGTAGGTAATCATATAAAATGGGGGTATTACCCGGGTAGTCATGAACCTGTTTCTTCTATAATCGAGGATATGGTTGGCCATTTTATCAGAGAAAATGGTTGCCCAATCCATGATATACGAATTAACTGCTACCTCCATTAAAGGAACCATTTCAATTGAAAACCTAGCGGAATTGGAGACTCCAAGGAGTCCACACATAATAACACCAGCATAATAGTAAGGAGGTGCTAAGGAGTCAACCGAATACATACCTGATTATTCATGCTTGTGTTTGTTTGGGTAATGCCTCCACTACCTGATAGGATTCGATTCCACATCATTTTATTTGGCAAAGGATTTGACAAATGCCTTGTTGTAATGCTTTTGTGGTTCCAACAAATGGTACATATTTTTTATATCTTCTGCTCTGAACGACTCGAACATCCTTCCATCAGCCGTAAAAAATGATCTATCTGTTATGTTGATACTCTTGATTACCCATCTAACTAAGTCATTGTAGGGTAATGTTTTGGCATGGGCAGCTATTCTGTGGAGAAAAGAGATGGCAAACTCCTTGAGAGTATTCTTTGATTTCTCAGTGGAGTCGGTTGTTCCCTTTTCTTCTTGAATTTCTTCTGGATCTTTAGCTTCCAATATATTGTATATGATTTCCCATGAAGCTTTGCCTAGGCCGATGCAGGTAGTATCACCTATCAAGACCTTCTTTACTGGTTCCTTTTTGGTTAGGACTGGAATGTTTACCTTCTTTGATTTTTTCGACATTTCTGCTGAATTTATGAATTCAAACTTACTCTGAAAAAGAAACAGATGACCGAAACAAAGGACAAAATACGTTCCATGATAATGCACAATACAAAAGATCAACAACAATTAAGCTTAATAAGTGATATGAATTTGATATATTATGTTACCACGGATCAAATCCTCGAAGGATTCAACCATAACTGCTTTATTAATGATTTCGGCAACTACCAAACATGATCATTAAATGCTATAATGATATGTCGCCTTGCACATATTAATAACAGTTCTTTAAAGTAAATATCATGACTTTCCCGATGAGCGATTAGCAATAATCACATATCACAGACCGATAGGCCCATCTTTATGCTTTAGCCATTTCCTTTGTATAGCTCCGATTGCGAAAAAGAGTGAGTTTTCATAGGGAGGCGAGATAATGTTTAAGAAATCAATAAATCATTTATTTCTCATTTAATAATGATTTATGCTCTTAAAACCTGCAAGCATTCATTTAACCGCCCTATTTCCAATTTATTGAAAAGTGCGCCTTTATTTATCATGATGAAATCGCATCGGCGGATCTCAAATGGGCTTTCTTTATGTGTTTCGGGACCTTATCAATGCGCGATTGTGATCAGCATGTCGCATTAGCGGAGTTGTATGGCCCCATGGAATGTTTCCTTAAGAAATTTGTGATATGCGCTTTCCGATTGTGTTATCACATCAGGGAATGCCGAAGGAAGCATTAAATCCATATTTTAGCCAAAGGATGTGCACGATGTGATATGTTTCATTTATAGTTTATCTTATGACAAGGTTTTTTTTGTGTGTTTACATTGGATCGAATCTCATCATAACGATTTTCATGTATCATATCGATTTTTTGCAAAATGAAATTGCTATTGAAGTTATCCTAAAAACAAAAAACTTATTATTTGTAACTATTGATTTTAGCTAAGTTTATTAAAAAAGGAACCCATTTCTTGTTAAAATTTTTATATAAATTTTTTGAAATGGGGATGGTTGTTGTATAGCACATGTTCCTAATATTTTTCCCTTGGGTTTATTAATTCCCAATGGTTTATAATATCAAATTATTGTTTTTCTTCGTTCTTCAACTTTTTTATATCAATAATTCCTTGGGCTTATAATCTCTTGATGTTTTATTGTTAATCCCTTGGGTTTATTATATCAAATCCTTGGGTTCATTATTCCCTTCGGTTTATATTATTAGTCCTTTTTGTTTAATAATATTGCCTCAGGTTCATAATCGCTTGGGGTTTTAGTATTAATCCCTTGGGTTTATAATATCAATCGCTTGGGTTTATTATTCGCGAGTCAAACATGGTTTATTATAATGTTGACCATTGCCCAACATGGAATTGTGATAGGAATTGTCTCAATATGTAAATCAATGATGGTTGATCATGTTTATTTTAATGTTTATAATATTAGTCCCTTGGATTTAGTATTATTCCCTTGGGTTCATAATCCCTTGGGGTCTTAGTATTAATCGCTTCATTTTAGTATTCCTTTGGGTTTCTCATATTAATCCCAAGGGTTTATTATTCCCTTGGGTTTATAATATCGATCATGGTAAGCCATGGTTGATTATCCCATTTTGACAATGATTGTCTCACCATCAAACTAAATCATGTTTATTTTGATGTTTGTAGTATTTACATTTAGGTTTATAGTATTAGGCCCTTTGGTTTAATATTATTCCATTAGGTTCATAATCCCTTGGGATTTTAGTATTAATCCCTTGGGTTTATTGGTCATTGGGGTTTTAGTATTAATGCCTTGGGTTTATTGTTCATTTGGGTTTATAATATCAATCCCTTGGGTTCATTATTCCGTTTGGTTTATAATATCAATCATTGTAAACCATTTCCAATCATAGCCAAATGTGGTCAATCATGGTTGAATGTCACATTGTGACAAGAATTGTCTCACCATCAAAATAAACCATGTTTATTTTAGTGTTTGTAGTATCTATATTTGGGTTTACCAATGTTGGGTTTATAATATTAGTCCCATGCTTCAATGTTTTTGGGTCTATAGTATTAGGCTCTTCGATTTAATATTATTCCATTGGGTTCATAATCCCTTGGGCTTTTAGTATTAATCCCTTGGGTTTATTATTCATTGGGGTTTTAGTATTAATCCCTTGGGTTGATTGTTCACTTGGGTTTATAATATCAATCCTTTGGGTTCATTATTGCATTTGGTTTATAATATCAATCATTGTAAACCATTGTCAATCATAGCCAAACATGGTCAATCATGGTTGGATGTCGCATTGTGATAAGAATTGTCTCACCATCAAAATAAACCATGTTTATTTTAGTGTTTGTAGTATTTATATTTGGGTTTACCAATGTTGGTTTTATAATATTATTCCCTTGGTTGAATGTCGAATTTTGACAAAGATTGACTCACCATGAAAATAAACCATGTTAATTTTAGTGTTTGTAGTGTTTATATTTAAGCTTAACAATGTTGGGTTTATAATATTAGTCCCATGGGTTTAATATTATTTCCTTGGGTTCATAAACCCTTGGGGTTTTAGTATTGATCCCTTTGTTTATTATTCCTTTAGTTTTATAATATCAATCCCTTGGGTTTATTATTCCCTTCAGTTTATAATATCGATCATGGTAAACCATTGTCAATCATAGCCAACCATGGTTCAATGTCACATTGTGACAATGATTGTCTCACCATGAAAATAAATAATAATCCATTGGGTTTACTATATCAATACCTTGGGTTTATTATTCCCTTGGGTTTATAATCCCTTAGGGTTTTAGTATTAATCCCTTGGGTTTCTTGTCCATTGGAGTTTTAGTATTAATCCCTTGGGTTTATTTTTCATTTGGGTTTATGATATCAATCCCTTGGGTTGATTATTCCATTTGGTTTATAATATCAATAATTGTAAACCATTTCCAATCATAGCCAAATATGGTCAATCATGGTTGAGTGTTGCATTGTGACAAGAATTGTCTCACCATCAAAATAAAAGTTGTTTATTTCGTGTTTGTAGTATTTATATTTGGGTTTAGCAACGTTTGGTTTATAATATTAGTCCCATGCTTCAATGTTATTGGGTATATACTATTAGGCCCTTCGATTTAATATTATTCCATTGGGTTCGTAATCCCTTGGGCTTTTAGTATTAATCCCTTGGGTTTATTGTTCATTGGGGTTTTAGTATTAATCCCTTAGGTTTATTGTTCATTTGGGTTTATAATATCAATCCCCTGGGTTCATTATTGCATTTGGTCTATAATATCAATCATTGTAAACCATTGTCAATCATAGCCAAACATGGTCAATCATGGTTGAATGTCGCACTGTGACAAGAATTGTCTCACCATCAAAATAAACCATGTTTATTTTAGTGTTTGTAGTATTTATATTTGGGTTTACCAATGTTGGTTTTACAATATTAGTCCCTTGGTTGAATGGCATTTTTAGAAAGATTGACTCACCATGAAAATAAACCATGTTTATTTTAGTGTTTATATTTGGTTTTAACAATGTTGGGTTTATAATATTAATCCCATGGGTTTATTATTCCCTTCGGTTTATAATATCGATCATGGTAAATCATTGTCAATCATAGCCAACCATGGTTCAATGTCACATTGTGACAACGATTGTCTCACCATGAAAATAAATAATAATCCCTTGGGTTTATTATTCCTTTAGGTTTATTATATCAATACCTTGGTTTTATTATCCCCTTGGGTTTATAATCCCTTGGGCTTTTAGTATTAATCCCTTGGGTTTATTATTCCTTTAGGTTTATAATATCAATTCCTTGGGTTCATTATTCCATTTGGTTTATAATATCAATCATTTAAACCTATTGCCAATCATAGCCAAACATGGTCAATCATGGTTGAATGTCGCATTGTGACAAGAATTGTCTCACCATCAAAATAAACCATTAATATTAGTCCCATGTTTGAATGTCACATTTTAACAAAGATTGTCTCACCATGAAAATAAAAAATGTTTATTTTAGTGGTTGTAGTATTCATATTTGGGTTTACAAATATTGGGTTTATAATATTAGTCCCTTGGGCTTAATATTGTTCCCTTGGGTTCATTTTCCCATAGGGTTTTAGTATTACTCCCTTCGGTTTATAATATCAAAATTTGGGTTTTTTTATTCCATTAGGTTTCTAATATAAGTCATAGCCAAACATGGTGAACCATGTTTGAATGTCGCATTGTGACAAGGATTGTCTCACCATCAAAATAAACTATGTTTATTTTAGTGTTCGTAGTATTGATATTTGCCTTTACTTGATGTGAAGTTTATAATATTTGTCATGTGGGTTTAATATTTTTCACTTGGCTTCATAATCCCTTGGGTATTAGTATTTATCCCTTGGGTTTATTATTCATTTGGGTTTATAATATCAATCCCTTAGGTTTTTCATTCCCTTTGGTTGATAATATAAATCATGGTAAACCATTGTTAATCATAGATAAACATCGTCAACTATGGTTGAATGTCGCATTGTGACAAGAATTGTCTCACCATCAAAATAAACCATGTTTATTTTAGCATTTGTAGTAGGGTTTACCAATGTTGGTTTTATTATATTAGTTCCTTGGTTGAATGTCACATTTTGACAAAGATTGACTCACCATGAAAATAAACCATGCTTATTTTAGTGTTTGTAGTGCTTATATTTAGGTTTAACAATGTTGGGTTTATAATATAAGTCCCATGGGTTTAATATTATTCCCTTGGGTTCATAATCCCTTGGGGTTTTCATATTAATACCTTAGTTTTATTATTCCTTGGGGTTTATAATATCAATGCCTTGCATTTATTATTCCCTTAGGTTTATAATATCGATCATGGTCAACCATTGTCAATCATAAGCAACCATGGCCAACCACGGTTGAATGTAACATTGTGACAAGGATTGTCTCACCATGAAAATAAGCCATGTTTTTTTTTTCTTTCTAATATTTATATTAGGGATTACCAATTTTGGGTTTATAATATTAGTCCCTTGGGTTGAACATTATTTTCTTCAGTTCATAATCCCTTGGGGTTTTAGTATTAATCCTTTGGGTTTATTACTAACTTGGGTTTATAATATCAATCATGGTCATCTTTATGTTTCTGTTGTGTTTGTAATATTAATTCCTTGGGCTTCTTGATCTATTAGGTTTTTAATATTTATCCGTTGGGTTCACTAATTCCTTAGGTTTATAATATTAAAGAGTTGGGTTTATTAGTTCCTTGGGTTTATAATATTTGTCCTTTTTGTTTAATATTATTCTCGTTGGTTCATAATCCCTTGGGATTTTAGTATTAAAGCGTTAGGTAATAATAAATAAAAGGGACTAATATTATAAATGCATTGTATACAAACCCCACGATAATTATTAAAAATACTAAAGCCTAATAATAATAATAATAATAATAATATTATTATTATTATTATTATTATTATTATGAGTTTATATTATTATAATAATATTAATATAATAATCATAAATATATAAATATATAAGAATATAGTTGCGTTTAAATAAATCTCTTTTTGGCTGTAGTGAAATTGTGCTTAAGGCATTAATAAATATTATTTACTGTCACTTATTTTTCACTTAAATATATGTTGTGTCTTTAAATGAAGGAATTAGAAACTTGGTCTTTAATGCTTAGTACTTGTATCACCAGAACATCTCAGGCCATCACAATCTCAATCACAATCAGTCACAATTGCAATCAACCCTTTATGCACCCTTAATAATGTTGGATTTATATATAAATCCTTGTATTGTGCTTTTGAAAATATAACATAAAATGTGCTTTTCCCACTTTTAATACTATTAGCACAACTGTCGAGGCCTACCCCTCATCGCAATCGGCAATCAGTGTTTCCCCATATATATATATATATACATTATATCATTGATATGATGGACCCGCCACAGTCATGACACATAATACATAGGTTTTTAGGTTTGGCTTACCCATATCGCAATCGGCAATCATTTATATTATAATCTCTTTATAATTGAAATATGTAAAATGCGCAATCACAAAAAGGCTTTTCAACATGCTGGACCTAATGGGACTTACAACCATAATGAATATACCTTTCGGGTCCGGTCCATGATCGCAAATCGCAATCGCTGATCATTGAATCCACCGACATATGTACTCAACATTTTATGGAGCCTTCGGGCTGTTAAAACATAATGTACATATGTTTCGGGTCCGACTTACCAATATCGCAATCGGCAATCATTGAGTGCACCAACATACGTATTCAATGCCTTACGGACCCACCGGGATTTTAAACATAGCGTAAATATGTTTCGGGTTTGCCACCATTAATCGTAATCGACAATCTTTATATATGTACATACATATAACTACAGACCCGCTGAGACTTTACAACAAAATATCAATGTGTTTTGGGTCCACACTGCTCATCGCAATTGAGAATCAGTGATTCCCGTAGTAATAACCTGCCCGCTGTACTTTTGCGATTGCGATTTATTTGCATTAGTATATATATATATATATATATATATATATATATATATATATATATAAAAGGGGACCACTCCATACAACTTCTTATATTATGAGTTTATTTAATTCTTGCCTAAATTATTATAATATTGTAATAATATTATATTATTATAATACTATAATAATATAATATTATAATAAATTATTATTATTATTATTATTATTATTTCTTTTATAATTTTATATTATTATATTAGTTTAATAGTATAATGATAATCTAATATTATTATGAGCTATTCTTATTATTAATTAATATATTAGGAGTTTATATTATTATTATAATATTTATATAATAATATATAGAAATAATCTTGTTGTTAATATTTATATAGTTATTAATAATCCTAAATACTGATAATAATTAAACCTATGTATACAAACCCTAAAATAAATATTAAAAATATTAAAGCCTAAGAATAATAATAGTAATATTAGTAATATACAAATATAATTATTATTATAATAATAATATAATCAATATTATCATTATTATTATAATCAATATTAATATTAATATTAATATTAATATTAATATTATTGTTATTATTATTATTTTATATTATTAGATTATTTAAATAATATAATGATAATCTAATATTGTTAATAATCCTATATCATTATTTATATAGTTATTAATTATCATAAATAATAAATAATTGGTCCTTATTGTTCTTATTATAATAACACTGATTAGATTATTATTATAATATTATAATCAATTATTATTATTATTATAATTTTATATTATTAGGTTATTTAAATAATATAAAAATAATCTAATATTATTATGAGCTATTCTTATTATTAATTAAGATATATTAGGAGTTTATATAATTATTATAATATTAATATAATATTTATACAATAATATATATAAATAATCCGGTTCTTAATATTTATATAGTTATTTATAATCCTAAATCCCCATAATAATTGTTAATGTGGTTGATATAAGCCTATCCGCGTATATCAACCACATTAGAAGATGTGGTTGATATATATGCTTGATATACACCTATCGGCGTATATCAACCATATTTACCTTGGTAAATATGTCTGTGCTAGTTTAGTTAGTCTCATGTTTTTTGTAATTTTAGTAATGCAACCATTTAATTATGATGATAGGCATGTCTTTTTTAGAATTGTTTTTTGGGAATTTCATTTAATTATCACTAATTATTAGATAGATGGTAAGAATTTAACATCCATAGAATATTCCAGAATATTCTTAGTATATAAACCAAAGGTTGAGATGCATCACCAAAGTTGTTGTGCCATTTTTCTTCATTTAATTAAATTAACTAATTTAAAAAATATCATATAAACGAGTGTCATACAAAATTAGATATGGCTTTTTGGGCATGTGATATTTGATAACCCACTATATTTTAACAAAGTCTATTTACTAAATCTTCATGGCAAGGTTGGGAAAATCTCCCTAAAGACGAATCTTGTTCCATGTTTTTTCAAATGTATATATATATGTATATATTTTTTTTTTTCATTATAACAATAATAATATAAAATGAAGTTATAATTTAATTATTTTTATGATGTTAGATCTAAGACTTTTGTGATCCATAATGTAGAAGTAAGCCTTTCTGATTAATCACATTGTTAGGATTTGGTCAATGTTTTGAACCAACTAATATGGTTAATCCTCATGACAAAGTGAGAAATCCATTGATGGTAAGGAATAAATAGTAAGGATGCGGCATTACCGAGTTAGCCATTAAAAATTAGTTGTTGGTGGATTAGTTAGAAGGTAAAGAAATTAATTATTTAGGGATTATAGGTAAGGAAAAATATTCTATATTTAGTTAAAATAGTTGTTAAATAAAAATAGTAATTCAATATTATCGATTGATGTAGAAAACATCTTATTTGTTGTGGGTTGACTTATTCATATTAAAAAACTAGTTGTTAGGAAAATGTATCTAATCCAAAATAATTCATTAATTATTAATAACATTCATTTCATATTATTTAATAATATCATGTTTAAATTATCTGATAGAGGGGCTCTTAAATCCATTAGAAAGGAATCCAAGGTAAATTAAAACAAATCATAGTCAAAGGAAAACTGAATTTTTTTATAATGTGATAAAAAAAAATTAATGGAAAATAAAAGGATATAAAATAGAACAATTTTGATAATAATAAAAATAGGGGATAAGAGAGAATAATTATAATAGTAGTAGTAGTAGTAGTAATAATAATAATAATAATAATAATAATAAACCAATAAACGAGAAGATAGAAAATAATAAATGAATAGTTTTATGATTTTTTTAATTTTAACAATGTGAAATGTTTATTATGGATCGATGTCTATCAACATTTATCATCCATTTAATTTATGTAGTGATTCCCTCTGAAACGAACTCCCCTCGGTGCACACCTATCATCACTCTTTGTTATTTGATCCATCGTTAGGTGACTAGATTGTCCTAGTCCATTGATTTAATTGCATAGACACAAACAATTTTCTATTTCCCTTTGCACAGATGTCAACATCTTATACAATTCTTGTTATGTGTTTCATCGGCGAGGGTTTGGAAGGGAGAAAAGTAGAAAACAAAAAAGGACGAGGCGCATGATTGTGGGCGATAAGTGGATTGATGAGGGAGCTGGTGAGGAAGAGAACCAACAGACGTTGCAGTTCCGATTGAACATTCAATGTGCCTCTATAAAATAACGATTAGCCTCTCATTCATTAATTACCCAATCCATCAACTCAAGAAGAAATGAGTCCATTAATATGAATTCAAGAAGAAATGAGTCCATCAAAAATGTCCATCCACGATAGTGTCTAGCTTCAGTTTATCATCTCACATCAGCTAGGGAAGTGTGTTCCCTCGATGAGCCCTGAATGCAATCAATTCTTGGGTCTTATAGCTCTGCATTGTGGTTTGGATTTTGTGTGTTTATGCATGTTATATGTTCACAATTGAAGGTCTTATGCTCAATGCCTATGGTGGATTTGCCCCGGAAGACTTTGTTTCTTTATGCATCAGAAGTTACATACTAGTGCATAAAGAGGTTGCATACATTATGTAGTACACTAGTTTCTAAGAAATATAGAGAAAAATAAATTGTTTCTCTTCCTTCTTGCACCGGGCCATGGATGAAAGCTCATGGAATACACCCTTTATTTATTTTTCTACTTTTACTATGTTTTGAAAGTCGTCGGCTCCGTACTTTGGCATTTGAGGTTTCAGTGGGCAAGGTTCACTTCAAAGAGTTGTCGTATATTATAATGGAAATGAATTTGTTCATCTTACTCCATTTCTTTTTATTTTTCTAATACTTGTAGCGATCACGTGTATACCATCAGACTTATATGCCCGTAATGCAGGACGCTTGAGTTCTCCCCCATCTGGCTTTCATATTGAAACCTGCTACTATCAATACACCCTTTCTCTATGTTGGACATCATCTAATCTTTGCATCTTACAGTTTCTTGGTGAATACATAGACTATTCTTTATATAATGGTCTTCTTTTTCTTTTATTTTCAGGTTCCTTTTTTGTTCTTGTTTCTTGGCCTCCACATTTTCAGGTGCCTTTTGTGTTCTTATTTCTTGGAACCTAATGACTTAGTGTAGTTCAGAGTTCTCGAAGGATTTTCATCACCAAGTAATTGACATTGGGTTTTAGGATTTCAACTCGTCATCATGAAATTCAATAAACATACTTAATATATTAATTTATTTCTGGTGTGTATCTCTATTAAATTTTTTGAGGTGAATATATGTTTATAAGTTTTTCATATGCATGATTATATTAGTACCTTCAAAATTCCATACACACACCACCCGTGCTCAATGCCCCCCACCCCTGCCTATGCTCAATACCCTTGCTTAACACACCACCTATGCCCAATGCCCTTGATTCTTGGCAAATCTTCTTTGTACTCAATCCCACGATCAACATATCCGCTAATCCACTTGAAATCTCATCCATTTCGAGTTGAATTTTCACTACTTAGTCCCAGTATTCTCGGATAAACCAAACATCTACATCCATCTAGACTCAGGTAAGATTGAAGTTTTGTTTCCTCGAATAGAGTTTATGGGGAGTTACAATTTTCCTTGATAAAGATTTTCTTATTTCCATTGTGTATGGATTATTTCACATTGGTGTGGTTTCCATTAAAGGACAAATTATAAGAAAAAATTAAAATAAAATATCTAACAACGTTTAAAAAAATAAGGTTAAGACAGATGTTTAGGGCTAAATGGATTATTGCTGATTTTTGTTTTCTTTGGTCTCTTCTTTCCCTTTTCTTAACTTGAACTCAATATCTTATACTGATTTTTTTTTTCTATCTATTTATTATCTCCTTTCTCTTTTATGTAAGATATTAAAAAAAAATATTAGATGTGTATATATTAAAATTACACATCTTGTGCTAAGCAATAAAACATTCATGCAAAAATACATGCCTATGAGCTCTCGTCCATATTATATTCTCGCTTACAGAAGAATTACATCCATAGTAGATCACAAGAATCGAATTAAAGAAGATAAAGTGAATGTCAATTTTATTCCCTTTTAATCTTCTGATACCATTGCTAGCAATCTTCCTCATCAATCAACAAGTAGTATTTACAACTAAGAAGATTACTCAGAGTTCCTTGAGATTATGCACACCCAACGCTAGCCATTTAGTTTTATAGCATTTATACCTATACATATTCACCAGAACTTCAATATACAATGGTTCCTATGGAGATGCTCATTAAACTCGCACCTTTCTACAGTGAGATATTCATAATTTTTTTTTTTAAAGGCATATATGCTCCTACTTGAATTTTTTTCAAATATGAAATAGATCCCTTAAAAAAAGTCATTCATGCATTTCACTATAACTTGGTGTAGTTTACCGTAAGTACCAATTCAGTGATCTTAACATGCACTCCAGTGGACGAATTAATTAGCTAGGGTAGAGATTTGGGAAACACACCAATGACTTGCGTCTTAGTGCAAATCCGTAATTGGGGAGGAAGGAACAATAAAACAAAATCAAGAGTGTTGAGATGCAAAAAATAGTTTCCATTTCGTACAATGTACATCACTTCCATACCTTCTTGAAACTTGAGGAGAAGTATTTACAGGTCCTTGGAGGTAATACTGGAGTGTCTGGAACCTTTTATATTATCCTGCTCAACCCACATTGATGCTAGTTCCTTATGCCTTGCAGTAATTTCTCTACACAATTTTTTTGCCTCCACCTCCATTGCTATTTTTAATGTATGCACCTATTTGGAGAGCACCTACAGGTGCGTAGGGTCATGCCACGACAATAAAATAAAACTCCTGTTCAAGCCGAATCCCACATGTGAAATTCCTGTTCAATTAAATTTTCCTTGGCACTCCTGCATGGGATCTGTTTGATCATGGACATGGTGAGTAATTTGGTGTGGGTGCTCAACAAGTTAGAACGACTGCACAAATCAAGATTTATTTGACAGTTAAAGTAGTGGGATCTAAGGGTGGAAGAACTTTCAATTGTCTAACATTGGATCCTATGGTACAAAAGAGTGCTGAGGGGCAACTAGGGGAGCTCTTCTAAGAGGAAATTCCTTACAACGTAATTAGTGTAAATTAGTAAACTTTCATATTAATTCATTGTTAAATTTTCATAGTGAATGTGAAGCAAATCCACATGGACACACGGTGGGAATTTATATATTAACCATATTTTTTTTATGGTGGGGGAGGGAATTCCTTATTCTTCTTTCTCACTCATTATTCACTATAATTTTACAAGAGAATAAAATAGTTATATTGTAGAAGATCCATTACTAATTAGTTGTATAGGAAGACTATATATTTTCCAATAATTTAAATATGCTTAAGTATATGGATGTGTTGCATTTTGAGTTAAACTATCCATAGCAAAGAATAATTGAACCTTCAAAGGTTGAGATTTTTTAACTATATTATACTAATTCTTTGGAGATAAATGGAATAACATGAGTGATTCCGTTGTAGAGAAGGGGATTCCTTTTTTTTGGATATGAATAATGAATGCAAAAGAGTGTTTATAAGTTGAGATTGTTGTGTGAGCATTTGAACAAATAGAGATAACATGAATACTTCACTATGTGTGAGTGATTAGAGTCATCTCAGGAAGTTGTCCATGTGGACTCATAATCTCATCTCAATGTTTATTTACTACTAAGAGATTTGGAGTAGTAATTTCTATGGTAGGGTGGAACATCTTAGATTTGTATATAGTAAGTGTGGTTATTTAGTAAAGATGGGTGTTCTATGCGTATTTTATTCATGTTATGTTTATGATTTTTCATTTATCCGTGTTGTGTATATCTTTGAATGTTATGCATTGTGTGATTTTTTTTCTCTCTTGCGTGTGTGTCTAGGGGCGGTGGGATTTCCAATGAGTCCTTTTTCATTGTATACAACTTTATTCATTTCATTTAGTATAAAATTTCAAAATGCAACTCAAGAAAACAAGATATTGACATACTTTATGAGTTGGATGCATTATATTTGTGATCGAAAGGGGATGAAATTTTGTGGTAACATGGACTATCATGGAGCTAAGTGCATTAAAACAAATTAGTTTACATTTGTCTATCTTAAAGACCATGTGTATTTTTTATTCATATTTTTGGTTGATATAAAAAATTATGTTTTCCTTGTGTATTTCCACCTTAATCCTCATACAATAATGTGAATTGTCAAAGTCATTAATGTGAAAGTCAGATCAAAGTTGGGACCCAATCTTCTTGACTGATTCATACAATCAATAGTTAATAATATGATCAATAGATAAAATAAAAATAATAAAGATATTACCTTTTTACTTCATGTAGCACATGAATGGAGTACTTCACCTCTTATGGTTCCTTCTCCATAACATATTCATCAAAGCATGGAGATGATTGTCTTGGTCATTTCTTCAATCCATATTGTGATCTCCACAACCAACACATCAGGTTATCTCTCTCATCTACCATAAATGCTTCAAATTACTTTATGAGGATTTATTATTCAAGTTCACCATGAATAATTGATGTCTTTATGGAAATTTTTTGAACATTTTATTCACATGTAGTTTCTAATGCCAATAATAATCTAATAAAGGACCTAATGGAAATTTAAGAAAATGTATCATTATAAACAAAATTCTCTACTTGAGAGTATATACTTTCCACAAAACAAGCCTTTACCACTTCACAAATATATATGTGTTATAATTGTCCTTAAACGCACATATCCATCCAACCTCCTTCCTTCATTCAAGAAATATTTCAAATGCCCAGTTTATACTTATATTCCAATGTTTCCATTTATTCCTTTATAGGCTACTAGCATTGTGGGGGTTATTCACCATCACATTAACATTTTTTTCTTCATCACCCATGGGATATGGAGAAAAATAAATGAATAAAAGTGTCTCATAACCATATCTATCAAGTATTTTTACTCACAAGGGATCCTCAAATTTCTCTATTGATCACACCAATCCTGATTGGGATGCATATTTTTATTTTGTTCTAATGGAATCATTTCTTCAGTCTAGTTTTCACCTATATCCTATAGATTATTTTGTAGTTGGCCCCTATGACAACTACTCAACTTTATCTTTAGCTCTTGATCAAAAATCTAAAATTGTTGTATGTTGTTCCTTTTCTATTGGTATAAATTCTTCATGTTGAAATTCACAATATTGCTTCTCCTTGCATCATTACATTTAGTGTCATATTTCAGAACAATTTAATGTTTAAATTTTCAAACAACAATAAATATGAATTAATCATTTTGCTAGTGTTGTTGTATTAATATCACTATACTTGTCAAATAAGATATATCAGTTCAATAGAATAAAAAACACATATTTTGATGTAAGATATCAATATACCAACATTTAGTTGGCACATATTCAATATTAATTGAAGTAAAGATAATAATGAGATGTATGTGTGACACCCCTTTCATTTCCCAAAACTTTCTAATGTAATTAAGAAAAAATAAAGCAGGGTTCCAACATTGATGCTATGATGTCAAAAATTATTATATGATGTAATGCTTATTTTTATTAATATAAAATGCTATCCTTATGAGGAAAAATATACCCTTGGTGATATTTCCCTTTGATGTAGTTATTGGTCTTCCCAAGAAGCTAAAAGGTTGTGAAGATGGAGGTCCAAGGTGCGATCATAAAAATAAGAGGGAGGAACAATCGGCAACTCTTCTTCTTGGTTCATAAGTTTCTAGTTTTTCTCCTTTCTATTAATCTCACATACATCTCTCTCATTCTCATTTACATAATTAAAATTGGAAAAAGGATTAGTGATATAATCTAAAGAGGATCAAACCTTACAAGTGATTAAGGGTTCTTGGTGAAAGCTTGTGTAACAGGAAATGAATGCGTTGTGGTGCTTTTTCCTTGGAGTGGATGGATTCAGAGGCTAAGTGTTTTTTTGTTTGTGTGTGGAAAAAATATAATTGGATAAGGTATGGCCAAGGGACTACAAAGATTAGAGAAGGAATCCATTGTGTTGTGCAAATCTACATTGTCATGTGTGAATGTCTATGGGCCTGTTCATGGGAATGAAAAGGATAAACGCCAAGATTATTTCCTATGTGTAGAGGAGAGTGGTCATCAATTTTGTGTTAAATATGCTTAGAAAAATGCATGCTAAATTCCTAAGTTTATTTTTTCCCTCAAGGAATGAAGATATAGCTTGGGGATGGCCAACTATGAGAAGGATTACAAAATAGCTAAGCTTATGGCTAGTTGGAGATTGGCTCAGCTTTCTTTAGTTCCATATTGCAACAACAGGTTACAAGATATACGATACATGTATCTATACAATTTTATGCTCTAGTAACCCGTACACAGTAGTTCTATATTTTCTTTCTTTAGTGACAAGGTTATAGACTTATCTCCAAATTGATGTTAAATTGACAAGACCTTCTTAAGCCTTCCAACCTTAAGTCAGATGCTTATCCAACTATCCCCGAGCTAATGCCAGCAGCAAACGCGAACAATCGAACACTCAATTGAGCAAAAACAAAACAAACGCTTCTTGTTTTATTCTTTTAAATACCGTCATGGTTAAATTGATTGAATTCCCCAGACAGCCACATTACGATTATCAAGACAGACCGACGGCGTTTCAAACCTACCCAGTTGGATGCTTCAACCGTTTCGATTGCCTCAAGTTCCACGTTACTAACAACCAGAAGGATCGGCCAACGATTTAATAACAAGATCCGACTCTTTGCACTCCCACTAATCGCAACTGTAGATTACCTATTCAGTCACCAAAAAATGGATCCTCTATTGGGAATTTCTGATAATTCCAAACAAAACTGACCAAAACAGAACAATACTCTATTTTAACACAGCGGAAATAGAAGAAAAATCGCTTTGCTGAAACTAGTGTTTCAGCAACGCAGTTGGGTAAGTTGCTGAATGCAGTGTTTTAGCAACGGTGTTTTAGCAATTCTGAAACTCGTGTATTAGCAACACTCTGTTTTGACGTCAAGACTATTTTTTGCTTACGGTGTAACAACAACACTCTGTTTTGACGTCAAGACTATTTTATGCTTACGGTGTAAGAGTGACACTCTGTTTTGACGTCAAGACTATTTTCTGCTTATGGTGTATCAGCAACACTCACAAAAACTTGTACTCATTAACAATAAACTAACTGTTACAAAAACATCTTCCTCACATAGAGGGATTTTCACAACTGCTATTACAAAACATCTTCCTCTTAATAGAGGGATTCACCAATCTATGTTGAAGAGCATCTTCCTCTTAACAGAGGGATACACCAATGACTATGCTGAAAAACATCTTCCTCTTGACAGAGGGATTCACCAAGGAACGCTTCAATTCCACATAAATAGCATCCTACTTCTAACAGAGGGATTCTCCAACATGCCTTCTTCAGAGGCACTTCAATCTGTGTCTTACATTCATTTAACACATACGCACTGCAGCGTATTGCCTTTTGTTTTCTCAACAGAAAAACTGAAAATATTTCATGCTGCTGTGTTTTCTACCCTCTCTCACAGCAAACAATCACAAAACAAATTACATTCAAATCTGCACTGCTGTGCGGTTCACTATTCTGGAAGCATTTTTCTTCACGCTGCTGTGTGCTCTCCTCTCCTCTCTATCTGTGTGTATTTTCTACAGTGTTGTGTTTGCATTTTATAGTGTGGGAAGCGGTCATAACTTATCCATCAACCGCCTTAACTCACTGATGAAGTCTCTAGTACAATCTGCTGCTCATGATGAACAAATCTGATCTTTTGCTGTATTTCTTGAGTTGGTGGTGTTGAAACCCATGGCTGATAAATTCTGTGACGGCTCGAGGCTGGTTCTTTTCACTTTCAGCCATTCTTCTCTTTAATGCAGTTGTTTAGAAGTAATGGCATAGCGTTGGATCTGATCTTCCTCCTTTGGGAACAAAAAAACAATTAAAGGGTGAAAAGACGGTAATGGCAGTGGCTTCTTTTTAAAGTAAAATAGCTGTTGTTGTTCAACTGTTCACTGCAGTTGAAATTATAATTTCAACACTCCCCTTTAATTTCAACTGATGGGTTATCAGTCATACCCAGACACTTCATTAAAAACTCGAAACTTTTCTGCCTATTCGTATCAGCTTCCTTTCATCGCTTTCACTGCTATGCTCAGGCGCTCCATTCATGTAATATTCTCTTTCTCTCTGTCTCAGGCAAGAAAATCTTTGCATCTCCAAGCTATCTTGCAACCTTTTCTTCTCTGCTTTTATGGTAGATTTTAATTTCATATCCTTCCCCTATAAGAAGATCTTCATAAAAGAATAACTGTTAATATAATTCAGCAATAATGATAAAAAATTATAGGCTCCCCCTACGTGTATGCATCATCCTCTTTCGGCAAAATCTTCTCAAAAGAAACTTAGAATTGCTGGGGAGCTCGAAGGACTTTCAGAATGTATTTCCTTCCTTCTCCATACTTGTGTAACTTTCTTCTTTTGCATGGGTCTAGCTTGCGTAGGAGCCCATGTTAAGTTACAATCACGTGCCATATGCCCAATGTTATGACACTTGAAACATTCTACATTGTTCATGAATAATATTTCATGATTTCTTCTTGTAAAATTGTTTCTTGGAGGTTGTCGGAGACCATAACATCTATTTCTATGAAATGATCCAGAGTATTTTGCCATATGACCAAAGTTTGAACAAGAATAGCAATAACCAAAAAATGAACTTTGGTACCTAGTAGATGGTGGTTTCCTTGATGTACTTCTGATGCTTTTCTGCCTTGAGATCCTTTGATGATAACCATTGCCTCTTGCCTCTTTGACATCATCAACATTTCTTCTTGGAGTTGGTTTTCTACTTGGAGTAGGATTTCTTCTATTGTAGCCTTGATTTTTCTCCTTGCCTTTGCTGTAACTAGGAGCATCACAATTTCTTTCTAGCTTCTTCACATCTCCTTTGCTTAAAGAATTTTCATTCTTGTTTGACAGTTCACCTACATACCCGAGTCCCGATTTATCAGATGGAGAGCTGTGATAGCTGAGAAAGTCATCCAACGCTTTAGAGCTCTTCATGATTTTTTTCATCCCTTCAACCTTTTTCCTCAGGAGGACAATCTCTTCTTCCAATCTTTCACACTCATTATTCTTCTTTGTAAGTTGTTCCTCAGTTTCTTCCTTGCTACGAGTAGCTTCAACTACTACTATTTTAAGGGAGATGATATCTGACTTCATTTTCGAGATTTCTTCATTCTTTGCTTGACTGCTCTCCATTTTCTGTTTAGCTCCTTGTGCCTGCTTCCTGGCTTCTTGTAATTCAGACTTAAGGGAGGAGACCTCTACCTTGTACTGTCCAATCTCTTCTACCAGTTTGTTCACTCTCTTGTGCCTTTGTTCAAGTTGACTTGACAAGACATCTTCCTGCTTCTTTGCTTTATTCAATTGATTTGTCATGGATATGACTTCTTCATGATGCTTCATTTTGCTTTGATCAAGTTCCTTCTTAAGCTTGGCGAGCTCTTCATCCCTTTCTTGTACTTGAAGCTTGATGAGGTCAACCTTCTCATTTTCAGCTTCTATGATGGGTTCAGAATTTCATTCTTGACTGATGGTCATGGTCAGTGTTCCCTTTGTGTGAAGGTCATGAATTCTATCCCATATATCCTTTGCTGATGAATATTTTCCTAGATTTTTCTTTACAGAATCAGGTAGCCCATCCAAGATTATCTTTGCTGCTTTTGCATTGTATTCCTTGGATTCTCTATCCTTCCTGCTATCATCAATCACTGATTCCCAGATTTCAATCCCTTGAGACTGTAAGACAGTCCTCATTTTTACTTCCCATATATAAAAGTTCCCATTGAACCTTGAAGCCTCAAATAGAATGTTTTCAAGTTGATTTTCTTCTATTTTAGTAGTAGAGGGAGACACATTTTTAGCAAGATTGGTGACTTTCTTCTTTGACCTCGCCATTTGACTGAGTATCTAAAATAACTAACTGTCTTCAGTAGTAACACAGAAAAACTTGAGAAATACCTGGATCCTTTTGTTGAGTCTTCACTCTGCTGGAGAAGCTGCTTCAGCAAGAAAAACCTTCCTTCAGCTTCTTTGACGTCTTCAAAGAGCCTGGACAAGCTCTGATACCATGTTGGGAATTTATGATAATTCCAAAAAAAACTGACCAAAATAGAACAATACTCTATTTTAACACAGCGGAAACAGAAAAAAATCGCTTTGATGAAACTAGTGTTTCAGCAACGCAGTTTCGTCAGTTGCTGAATGCAGAGTTTCAGCAACGGTGTTTTAGCAATGCTGAAACTCATGTATCAGCAACACTTTGTTTTGACGTCAAGACTATTTTCTGCTTACGGTGTAACAGCAACACTCTGTTTTGACGTCAAGACTATTTTCTGCTTACGGTGTAACAACAAAACTCTGTTTTGACGTCAAGGCTATTTTCTACTTACGGTGTATCAGCAACACTCACAAAAACTTGTACTCATTAACAATAAACTAACTGTTACAAAAACATCTTCCTCACATAGAGGGATTTTCACAACTGCTATTACAAAACATCTTCCTCTTAACAGAGGGATTCACCAATCTATGCTGAAGAGCATCTTCCTCTTAACAGAGGGATTCACCAATGACTATGCTGAAAAACATCTTCCTCTTGACAGAGGGATTCACCAAGGAACGCTTCAGTTCCACATAAATAGCATCCTCCTTCTAACAGAGGGATTCTCCAACATGCCTTCTTCAGAGGCACTTCAATCTGTGTCTTACATTCATTTAGCACATACGCGCTACAGCGTATTGCCTTTTGTTTTCTCAACAGAACAACTGCAAATATTTCATGCTGCTGTGTTTTCTACCTCTCTCACAGCAAACAATCACAAAACAAATTACATTCAAATCTGCACTGCTGTGCGGTTCATTATTCTGGAAGCATTTTTCTTCACGCTGCTGCGTGCTCTCCTCTGCTCTCTATCTATGTGTATTTTCTACACTGCTGTGTTTGCATTTTATAGTGTGGGAAGCGGTCATAACTTATCCATCAACCGCCTTATCTCGCTGATGAAGTCTCTAGTACAATCTGCTGCTCATGATGAACAAATCTGATCTTTTGTTGTATTTCTTGAGTCGGTGGTGTTGAAACCCATGGTTGATAAATGTTGCGATGGCTCGAGGCTGGTTCTTTTCACTTTCAGCCATTCTGCTCTTTAATGCGGTTGTTTAGAAGTAATGGCATAGCGGTGGATCTGATCTTCCTCCTTCGGGAACAAAAAAACAATTAAAGAGTGAAAAGACGGTAATGGTGGTGGCTTTTTTTTAAATTAAAATAGCTGTTGTTGTTCAACTATTCACTGCAGTTGAAATTATAAGCTTAACATCCTCGCCATTGATTTACAAAAATCAAAATTCCACACCCAGATGCACCCTGAGTAGAAATCCTATGGGGTGAATAATTTTTTTTATTAAAATGATAATGTTGTCTAAATTTTCGTTCAAAAATATTAAAATAACAAATTTAAAATATTATTTTTACAAATTATATCATATTTTTAAAAATCTGAATTTAATTATACATTTTAAATAAATAAAAATAACAATTTCATCGTTTAAATTTGGATTTAAAAAAATAATTCAATCCTCATTTTTTTGCCTGAAGTAAATCTATTTAATATAAATGTAAGAAAACTTCCATTATTAATAACAATAAGGTTTGCCGACGGGTCAATGATGACAGTGAGAAGGAAGTACAGTTTACTGACAGGTGAATGAGCAGAGGGAGGAGGGTCAACAAGACAAGGGTTCCAAATTCCATGGATATATAATGGTTTTGGGTTGAAGTCTAATTTTACAGGTTTTCTGGTTGTATATTCCCTTCGGTTTATGATCAACTGGGTTCTTATGGAAATTTTGATTATTTTGGCAATTATTTATTAGGCAATATCATAATGGTTTTGTGTTGTATTCTAATTTTACAGGTTTTCTAGTTGAATATTCCATTTTGTATATGATTAATAATTAGGTTTTATGGCAGTTTGTAATTTTTTTCACAATTATGTATTAGGAAATAGATCTTATATGAGTGAGGCATGTATAATTAATAACAATTTATTTTTTTTGCCAATTATTTATTAGGCAATAGATTTATAATATTGGTTTTGGGTTGTATCCTAATTTTAGAGGTTTTCCTGTTGAATATTCCCTTTTGTAAATGGTTAATTGGGTTTTATTGTAGTTTGTAATCTTTTTCGCAATTATGTATTAGGCAATAGATATTATATGAGTGAGGCTAGTATAATTAATAATAATGGTTTTCCATAATGAAATGTGAGCAAACCCTAAACAATACTCGCGTGCATTGTTTGATAATTGATGAGTGCCAGTATTGCAGCAAGGATGCTGCAACTCCTGGGCTACCAGTTTTACTTATCAACCCGGGGTTCGTACAAACTTGGAAGTGACAGTGCTATATGCACAAGTAAAAGTGATGGTCGTGCCTATCACTGTTCAGCTGGTGAGAGACCACAAAGGTACCAAGCTAAACTTCTATAGATTTAGAAGAAGCTTGATTCTTTGATCGAAGAAGGGAAAATCTACTCTAAGAGAGCTACTCTACTGCAGTAATGAAAAAACATGTAATGCTAAATCACACCATACCCTAATTAATAATTTAAGGAGCTATGCGAATTTTTATATAATCACTAAACAAATCCTACTATCTAAGTTGCAAAAGTAAAAAGCATCAAACCATACTAATGTGCAAGAAAAAAAATAAACTAAATATGTTTTCACTTATTTTGGTTTTTGTAGGAAAAATCATGTATGCAAACTAATTGTTCTTGTGGATGTGACAGGTGGATGGAAGGTGTTTGAGGATGGCTAGAAGGTTTATGAAGTGGTTAGATGGTGTGGAAGGGTCCTAG
Source organism: Pinus tabuliformis (assembly GCA_031772625.1). Classification (NCBI taxonomy): domain Eukaryota; kingdom Viridiplantae; phylum Streptophyta; class Pinopsida; order Pinales; family Pinaceae; genus Pinus; species Pinus tabuliformis. Next base: position 1,458,986,056 of record CM062816.1, on the reverse strand, counting down.
GAGGCTTTTTGTGAAGTCCGTTTCAGGAAAGCCTATAGGATGTATTAGAAACCTACATGATGATCTTGTAGGAATTACATGAAACCTACACGATATAGCCAAGAGCTAATTGTGAGGTGTTGGGAAGCTTGTGAAAGGTGTGTGATGAATGGAATGGGGTGTTAGAAGGTGTAGGATCACTCAGGAGTCAATATGCAAGATAAGATATGGCTAGATTCGCTCAATGCATTTAGGGAAATTTCAATGAAAAATGATGAAAAACTAGTGAGGGTGATGGTGAAATAAGAGATGGCTAAGGTGGATGAAGTGGAAGGTGGTTGTTGGTGATGAAGCCTTGGTCCCCACTTGAGGTACCTTCTTTGCTTAAAACATGTGTGTCTTCCAAGAACTATGCAACAATATACATTTTCATAAACTAGAAAAGCATGAATCAATTTCCTATATTATGCATGAAGAAAGTTGTTGAAGGGAATGAAGGCATGAGTGAGATCTTATTGCAGAAGTGGAGTTGGAAAAAGATGTCAATGAAATCTACCTTGCAACATGAACCAAATACTGAATCGAAGACAACAAACTCCAAAGCTCATACAAGATCTAGAAATTTGTGTTTTTGCGGCTGTTGAAGGGTCCCTTCCTCAAGTCATGGTCCCAAAGGGAGGAAGTGAGGCCAAGACACCTAATGACAATTGTGTGGTGATCATTTTTCTCCTTGCTAACCTGCTACTTGAAAGAAGGCACAAATGCAAGCAAACTATCATACAACCAATCTAATCTATACTGTTGTAATGGAAATGCTTCTACTAAGCAAATGAAGTATTAAGCTATGAATATATACTAGCATACATGTACAATAAAGAGGATATTTGGCTCCTATGGTTGGGACATAACCCAAGAGCTTCAGCCCTCTGAGTTAACTCATTGCTCGCTCAAAACAAAACTCATTCTTCTTACAAAAACAATGGATTACATCAAAAACTATCACAAGTCTTGCAACTTGAAAATAGAGTAGAGTTTTACAATCAAAAATCTAAATCCTATTGAGGTCCTAGGCCTCTCTACTTATACATCTGAAGTCTCCAACGACTTCCTTAACACTAGGGAGGCTCAGTTCCCAAACTCGAGATAAACTGGTGCTTTATCTTTCACTTGTTCGGCTAGCTTCTGGTCCTCATGATTTGGTTGTTTGCACTCCAAGCTGATGGAGGAATATTCGAATGGAGGGGTAGTAAATGAGGAGATTTACCTCTATAATCCCTCTCCCTTGTCCCATTTGAGTTTTGACCATGGTCTTTGCCAAAATTCCTTGCTTTTATCCTTTAATCCTGCATTAAATGCACATTAGAGCACAAAGAAAAATATCCAACTTAACTCATCTCCTAAACAAAATATAATAAAAAGTATACAATAAGTTATAAGAATAGTTGGTTTGACTAAGCTAGGAGGTTAATTAATGCCCATATAATTACCCAATGATGAGGCTTATCATCACCCCCTAATGAAAGTGTTGCTCATCCTCTGAGCAACTTAGTCAATATCCATATCCCTCGTGGCTCTGGTAGCCTCTCTAACATCCCATGCCTCTATCGTGGTCTCCTCTTCTTCTTCATATAAGCTTGCTTTCGTTTCTACCTCTACCCACTACCTCTTTTCTTCTTCTTATTTTCTCCCTTCTAGCATCCCTAAGAGTAGTGGTGGACTAAGATTTAGGCCTATCCAACTGACCTTAAACCGTTGCATAGATTGCCTATACAGAGGTGTCCTATTGAGTGCCTCTCTCAACCTTTGAGGGGAGTGATATTCTCTTATATTTAAGTTGTCTGGAAATGTGTTCCATCTCCTTAGGCAAGAATGTATACGATCATCTCCTAGAAGCCTAAACATGTCCTCAGAATGTGAAATTACTTGCTCTTGGGCAACAAGATATCTAGGTGCCAATTGAGGATCAGTTGCAATCAAATTATGCGTACTGATGAGGGCCATGGGATTTGATTGTTAAACTTTGATCAAAAGAGGTTCAGCTTGCTCACTAGCCAATATCCTTTTCATCTTTGTAGCTCTTGACTCCTCATGGTTCATCCATGATTCCAAAGCCATTAATTGTATATCTCCTAGCTTGGTATTAGGGTCCCAAACATTCATGTCTGTGAGGGCCAGGTTGTGCAAATAAAATTCAACCATTTTGGCCCTATCCTCTGGTGTACTTTGATCACAAAGATCAATAAACTGCCTGTAGTCCTGAAATGGCATGGTTCCCCTCTGTTCTAGTGTCTTAATATGAAACAACAACCATTGTTCTTTGAGGTAAAGAGCATAGGATTTAGCTGGCATCCTACACCAGATTTCCTGTAAGGAGAGGCTGGTCATACATGCTAGTTGGTTCTCTCTTTCCTACAGTTGTCCCCTCAGCCATGCATTTTTTGTCTTCAGTTGATTTCTCATTGTCGCTGCTCTATCCCTTAAGCCACTTAGTTCCCTGCCCATTTCTTTGAGTTTTTCCTCCATGTGCCAAATGTATTCCACCCCCTTTGATTTGGAAATCTACATCCATCAGTGGGTTTTGGCCCTCTCCTTCTTAAGCTTGAAGAACAATGGGATGGCAAATTTTTGAGGTATGACCCTGCCTCCTTCAATAAACCAGTAATACGAGTCCGAGTTAGGTTGGGGGCTAGGTTCCTTTGTCTCTGGGTCCTCCTCTTTAGCTTCTTGCTGCTCCCCTACCTTTCTTTCCATTTTTTGTGCCTCCTGTAGATTCAACAGAGTATCCTATAGGAATGTTTTTTCTTCCTGTAGATTTTGCTGTGGATCCTGTAGGATTTCCTTACCCTTTGAGGAAGTTGATCTAGTAGTAGGCCTCCTTACATAGGTGATAAGGAACTTAGGGGAAGGAATTTTGTATTTTTGTGTAGGGGAATCTTCAATCTCAATAGGAATTTTTGTTGATGTTTCTGGCTTCCCCTGTCTTATTCTTATGCTCTTTCTTGTTCTGAAATATAGTGTGGTCTCCATCTACCCTTTTACTTTTTGCTTGATTGTGGTGCTGAGAGCAGTGAGGGCAGTTGTTGCCTCTCTCTCAGTGGCCTCTGGAGACACCTAGGTGACTCCTCCTTGTTTCATTTCCCCTCTATTTTATTTCCTTCTTCCTCTCTTTTTTCCTATCTTCTTCTTCTTGTAGATATTCATCATCTCTATTAGTTTACTCCTTAATTTCCTCCTCTATTTCTTCATCATCCTCCTTCTCTTCTCCATCTTCTTCTTCAACTTCATCATGTTCCTCTGTGTCAGCTCCTTGTTCATCCATCATCCTTATCTTTCTCTATATCTTCCTCTTCATGTTTTACCTCCTCTTCACTGATAGTAGGACTAACATCATAAGTGAGGGATTTGATGTCATCCTCTGCTGGCAAGTCTCTGAAAACTGACCATGTTATAGGGGCTTTGAGGTTTTGGAGGGCATCTTCAATGAGGATCCTAATCAACCCATGGTGAGCCAATTGTTGGCAATTCCCATCCTTCACTTTGATGCTTGAATCTATGAGTGATTGAAGCAAGAAATATGGTATGCTGAGTCTTTGGTGAGGTGGTGTTTCTGCTCCAAATCTTAATTCCTCAAGGATCCTGAAATGATAGCCATAGAAAACACTATATCTTCCCTCACATGAGATATATTTGATGAGTTGGTAGCATACCTCACTCCACGGGTATGGCAGACTTTCCCTCCTTACTCCATTTTTGTCCTTAGCGGGTTCTTCACCTTCTAAAAAGAACTTTCTTTTTGCCATCTGGTTGTCTCCTTTGTCTTCTTTTCTCCATGGGATTTCTAGGGGAAGTGTGGTGACCCTATTGATGATCTCTGGGGTGAGATCTATAGTGAGGCCCCTTACTACAATAGTGGCATGGATTCTACTGTGTGGAGTGAGGGAGAGAGAAAATTCTTGAGCCACCTCATCATCATACCCTCTAAACTTTTCGAAAAACCCCATCTAGTTGTGTCCTGTAAATATTTCAAGCACCTGGGGGTGTTTTTGGATCCTCACAGTGTTTCTAGGCTCTCTCTTATTAAACCCTCCTGTCATCTTGCTGGTGAAGCTTGAGGAGAAAATGAGAGGGTTGACACAATTTTTTTTCAAATTCTCGAGCAAAACAGATTTGACTGTGTATTTAATTCACTTCACGCAGTTTATAAATTCACTCAATTTCATAGTATCCCTCGTTCATTTACCTGAGAAGGAGGATGAAATTTTAGAGCCTACCTCTTTAGACTAGTTGTAGTGGAAAATTCCCATGATATCCCTTCTGAACTCCTCTATGCCAATTCTGTCGACAGTCTATGTGTATCTTGTAGATTGTATCTTGTAGGAATGCTTGTGTAGAACGATGGATATTTGCTTCCAGTGGGTGGCCTAGGTTATGAGAGCGACTTGAGTGAGGGAGTTTTGAGGAGGTGAAATGCATGAATTCATGGGTGCGATGTTTTATTTCGTCTTATGGTGATTCGAGGTGAGGTGGTGTGCTGGCAGCAAAGGTATGTTGCCATTTTGGACCGCTGGTCCCCACTACCACCTCATCATTTCCCACTCCTCGTAATCAGCTCCCACGCCATAGAATCGTAGTTTAACCTTTTTTTCTCCTACTCCTTCTCTGTCTTTGATTTTACTATAGCCACGTGCGAAGGACACCCGGTTGTGCATGTGCTGACTAAACGAAGGTGGCCAAGCTAACTGGCCACCATTTCACTTACCAACCAAATATCTCATAACCCTTACAATTTTTACTACATGATGCATATGAGTGAAAGAGAGGGATACTTACCTGTGGTTTCAATGCTCTGTTGCAGTTGTCAAAGACTAGAGGTGTTGCGCTGTTTATTTGCTGCATGCCATTCTTCTTCCTCCTCTTGCTGTCTCCTCATGGTTTCTTTGTTTTTTCCAGTATATGTGGCTGAAGATTTGATGTTGCTGCTATGGAGCTCCTAGATCATCCTAGTGAAGACCGATTGCTGGTGTGATTGGCATTCTATGGGATAGGCTACTACAAGATTTCCTACAGGATGTCCTGTAGCTTCTTCTCCCTTAGAATTCTTTAATCATTTTTCTTGCTAGGGCTGTGAGGATGGTGACATGGATGGAAAGGAGTAGAAGTGTGGAGAGAAAAAAATACTTAGGTAATTTTCTTTACTCCTCTTTGTTTCCCTTTTTTTTCTTTTTAAGACTGGAAGAAACTGTTGAAACTGATCTTTTTTTGTTTTGAATGGTGAGTGCAAGGATGACGATGATGGACGAGATGAGGTGCTAGATCATGCATAGGGTGAATTTTAGGGACCTAACAAGTCCATCATATGCCTTGATATTGCTTCCTATAGGATTTCTGAGTCACTGTAGTTCCTACAATATCATCCTGTGGGTTTTCAGGGGATCTTGTAGGAATATAGGGGATCTGTAGAAAACATAGTCTTTGCATAAATCGAAGCAATGGAGTGGAAAAATGACAAAAGTAATGGAGGAATGCATGGTAAGGAGTGAATAAGATGAATATGTGAGTGGCAAAGGTCTCCTTTGGATCCTCTTTTGTTCCTTGACTGTCTTTCTCACCCACCTGCAAATGGAAATTTCATGACATATATATATATATATATATATATATATATATATATAAAAACAACTAGTCTGCCGTAGAGAGGTTTTCACCCTAGCTTTTTGCCCTGGGCGCCTCAAGGAATGTTTTCACCTAGGGATCTTCTTATTCTCTTTTTCTTTTTGTTCTTATTTTTTTTCATCACTAGGCTACCTCAAGAGGTTTTCAACCCAAATATGGGACTCAAGCACCACATGAAGGTTCTCACCTGGGTCCTTATTCTTTTTTCTTTTTTCTCATTGATTTGATGAGGGAGGAGTTGGAACTTGCTCCACCATCATCATTGTTTTATTGATATTATAAATGAAATCCTGTTTTGATAAAGGTCTCTTGTACATTTTCAATCGATTTCCATTAGCAAGAAAAGGAATTGCTTCTTCATCTATGGTTCTGATTTGCACTGAAACATTATCATGGCATATTTCCACAACATAAGGTTTGAGACATCTTGTTGTTAACTTTCCCTTGAAGTATTTATACCTAGAATCATATAACAATGCCCAATCACCCTCCTGAAATTGCTTCTCCTTAATATTTTTATCATGCCAGATCTTCCTCTCAAGTTGAACTACCTCTATATGTAGGAGGGCCTGCATTCTGAATTCATCCAAGCCATTCAATTGGAACAATCTCTCTTTTTCTGCACTTCTGAGATCCAAATCTAGTTGGGCTGCCATCCTTAATGTGTTATTTTCAAACTCAGTTGACAGCAAGGCATTTTTCCCATAGACCAGCTCATAGGGTGTGAATCCAGTGGTGGTCTTCCATGTGGTATTATAGGCCTAGGTGGCCTCAAATAGTCTTTCTGCCCAATCCTTACTGCTGCTGCTCACCACCTTGGTTAATATGCCCTCCAGTGCTATGTTGGTCACCTCCACTTGCCCATTAGCTTGTCGATGATAGGGAGTGGAGGTCCTATTCTTGATCTTGTGATGACTAAGTGGGTCTTCAATCATGTTGGAGGTAAACTAGCTACCTTGGTCTATGACCAGCTCTCTAGGGTACCCAAATTTGTAGAATACATTCTCCCTTAGGAACACCGCAACCTTCCCTTCTGTTACTGCCTTAATTGCCTTGGTTTCAACCCACTTAGTCAAATAATCAGTGCACACAATAATGTATTGTTTTCTCTTTGAAGGAGGGTCAATATTCCCAAAGAAGTCCATTCCCCACTTGTCAAATGGCTTGAAAGTCACTTGAGGCTGCAAAGGCATTTCATCTCTTGGAGTAGGCCTTCCCATCCTTTGGCACTGATCACACTAACTAGTGTACTTTTTCACATCTTGATGAAGAGTGGGCCAATAATAGTCTGCTTGTAACACTTTGAATGTTGTCCTCTTTGCTGCAAAGTGACCTCTACAAGGCCCATCATGACAAGTGAAAAGGATGTCAAAGACTTCATCTTCCTTTACACACCTTCTCAATATTTTATCTGGGTCAATTTTGAAAAGATTGCCCCCAATCCAACTGAAGGGGGTTCTTTTCCTGACTATTTTGCTATTTTCTTTGGAGGGCAAGTTTGGTGGGAACCGCCATGATACCAAATAGTTTTCTATATCATTAAACCATGGAGAGAGAACTAAAATAGCAAACAAATGCTCATCTGGTAACTGGTCATCCACCATTCCTTCTTCACCTGCAGGCACATTTACCCTAGATAAAAAGTCTGGAACAACATTTTCCTTATGAGGCTTATCAACAATGGTTAGATCAAATTGCTCCAATAAATGTAACCATCTTATAATTCGATCATTCACATCTGGTTTGTTCATCAAGTATTTAATTACAACATGGTCAGTATACACAAATGTTTGATAGCCTGTAATGTAATGCCTGAATTTGTTTAATGAATGCACAATAGCCATGAGTTCCTTTTTGGTCACTGTATAATTTAGCTCAGACTTTGAGAAGTTCTTACTAATAAAATAGATATCATAAGGCAGTTTTTTTCTCTACCCGACCTAAGGCTATTGCTATGGGTTTTTGTGAGGCATCAGAATGAATATGGAAGGGGAGGGCCCAGTTTGGGCCTCGGAGAATTGGTGTAGTGGTTAACTTATCGTTTACAATGTCTAAGGCCTCTTGACAACTTTTTGACCATATAAACTCAGAATCTTTGGCCAACAAACCAAATAAAGAAGAGGCCAACTTGCTAAAGTCCTTTATGAATCTTCGGTAGTATCCAGTTAACGCTAAGAAAATTTTGACATCTCCCTGCTTTTGAGGAGGTGGGACCCTTTGGATGATGGCTATTTTGTTCGGGTCCACCTCCAGTCCTTTCTAAGATATTGAATGACCTAGCACGGTCCCTGCAGTCATTAGGAATTCACATTTTTTAGCATGGAGAGACAGGTTCATTTCAATGCATTTGTGCAGTACTTTGCCTAGGTTAGACAAGGCTTCTTGAAAATCACAGCCATAAGGTGTAAAATCATCCATATAAATTTCCACCACATCATGGACTAATTCTACGCAAATACTTAAGACTCATTTCTAGAAAGTGGCAGGAGAATTACATAGGCCAAAAGGAAGGACCCTATAGGAAAGAGTACTGAAAGGACAAGTGAATGTGGTCTTATCCTAGTCTTCTAGGTAGATTTGGATTTGGTTGTACCCAAATAATCCATCTAGGAAAGAGAAAAACCTTTTCCCTACCAAGCCGTCTAGCACTTGGTCATTGAAGGGTAGAGGAAAATGATCCTTATTTGTGGCTTTTTTCAACTCCCTGTAATCGACAAAAATCCTCCACTTACCATTTTTCTTGAGAACTAACACCAAAGGGGAGACCCACTGACTATCAGAGATAGGGTAAATGAATCCTACATCTAGCAATTTTTGTGGCTCTTCTTTGACTATAGCTTTAAGAGCTGGATTCATCCTCCTTTGTGGTTTCCGAACTAGCTTGAAACCTTCTTTGATGTATATGTGGTGAGTACACATTGAGGCATGTACTCCCTTCATTTCCTTGTAACTCCAAGAAAAGGTTTCTAGATTTTCCTTTAACATGTTTCATATATTCTCCTCTTCGAGAGCAGAAAGAGATGGATTGATTTCCAAGGTTTTCTCTCGGCCAAATTATATGGATTTAACACAGAGTGGGTTGGAATCGGCCAAGCATAAGTCAATTGGATGATTGTTTTGGGTTTCCTTTACTGGTTCTTCTAAAGGTAATGAACCAGGAGTGGAATTTGGAGGAGGTTTTCAATCAAGTAATCATCATCTTGTTTTCATCCTCCCATGGTTGCTTCCAAGGCATAAATTTGGGTGGAATAAACCTCATCTTCTTCCTCCTCCTCCAACCATAAAGGTAAATGATGCTCTAGAGAAGGTTGAGCAAGAGGGTATAGGACTAACTGCTTGGACATATGCCCTTTCTTGATCATCATATTCCCATCTCTGTAGCTAATGTAAGCATCGGTTGTGGCCAACCATGGCCTCCCAAGCAAGGATAATTTTAGGGGCGAATGTTCGCCCTTTGGAGAAATTAAGGGGTTTTAAATTTTTAGTGGGCGAATATTTTGTATCATAGTACATTTTTACAAATCACCTCAAATAACCCACCTTATTTTAAGGGAGAGGGTAAAAAAGGTAAATTTAGCCCTTGAAATTAGGACTTACAGCCTTCCATTCGCCCATTTTCAAGAATAGGTTTTATTTAAGTGAATCCTATGGGCGAAATACCATATTTATAAAAGAGGTATGGTAAATTAATAAAAATATAAATAAATGAGAGGTATGGTAAATAAATAAAACATTTTTTATATTTACTCCATAAGTCACCTTATATACATGTAACGGTGTAAACAAATAAAAATATAAGTAAAGTGGATGTATGGTAAATAAATAAAACGTTTTTTATATTTACTCCATAAGTCACCTTATATACATGTAAGGGTGTAAACAAATAAAAATATAAGTAAAGTGGAGGTATGGTAAATAAATAAAACGTCTTTTTATACTTACTCAAAAGGTATGGTAAATAAATAAAAATATAAATAAACTAGACGTATCGTAAATAAATAAAACCTCTTTTTATATTTAGTCCATAACCCTCGTTCTATTTATGAAGGCTCAAGAAAGATGTTTTATTTAAGTGAATCCTATGGGCCAAATACCATATTTGTAAAAAAGGTATGGTAAATTAATAAAAATATAAATAAACGAGAGGTATGGCAAACAAATAAAACATTTTTTTATATTTACTCCATAAGTCACCTTATATTTAAGGACACTCAAAAAATGGGTTATATTTAGGTGAAACCTATGGCCAAAATACTATGGGACAAATACCATGGACTAGATTGTTATTAATACCATGCAAAAAACCATTATTAACCCTAATATTAGAATTAATAAAAACAAAAATGGCACATGGTATTGACCCATGGTATTCACCAAAACGGCACATGGTATTGACCCATGGTATTCACCTGGAATGTAGCCTATTTAAATGGGGGAATTAAACCAGCATGTAGCCTATGCTAAGATTCACTAGGATTTTACAAAGTTTTATTATTTAGTGAAAGACTCGCCAAGATCTTACAAGATTTTATAATTGAGTAAAATATTCGCCATGCCTGGTGAGAGATTCGCCAAAAAATTATATATACATATTATATTATTGATAAAATCGCCTTCCATTTTTCCTATATACCATGGAGATTCGCCCATTTATTATATTTATAAATTTAGGGGGGGTTCTTAAAATTTTCCCTGCTCCCAAGGATGAGAGGATAACTAGTAAGCTTAGCCTTAGGTTGGAGAACTAGGAAATTTATAGGGTACTTCGAGGAGTCAATGGAGACCATCACATCTTCCATGATTCCCTCAGGGGTTACTATGGAACAGTCTGCAAGTTGCAGAACTATTGTGGTCTTCCTCAATGACCCTTGGAGGTTGAGCTCGAGCATGGTGTCCTTGGTCATCACATTAATGACAGCCCCAAGATCGATTGGAGTGTGTGGGAAAATGGTGTCATTGATGTACATCTACTACAGGGCTTCCACAGCCCAAATATTTTGGACATATTACCTGCCCCATCATTAAGTTGGGTGGCTGCCCAATGACATTAATGGTAGAGGCATCCCTTTTTCACCTCCCTGGATGCTTGAAGCATTTCTCATTAATCAACTTATTGTAAATGGGAACATATTTTATTACCTCGAGAAGGGCGATCTTTACACATAGATTCTTTAATTCTCCTAGAAGTTCAGTCTCTTCTAGGGTAGGTTGGAGTGGTTGAGCTAATCTCTGAGGAAAGGGTGGATTTACATTAAGGTTGCTTTCCTCTCTTTCTTCCTCAACCTCCCTACGTGGACGAGGAGGTTGGTTATCCAAGAGAACTCTCCCAGATATTAGGTTAATCTCCTGGATTTCCACAACATAAGCTGGGTATGATGTCTCTCCACTGTATACTTGTTGAGCCTGCCTATTGTTCGAGTTTAAATTTGGCTGGGCAGGCATCTAGGGTTTCTTAGGTGGAGCAGAGTGTAGGAGTTGTGGTTGGGCAGGTGGTGGAGGCAACAGAGATGGAGCATTTTTGTATTGGGGTATCCACCCCAGGAGTGGTGTATTCGACTAAGGTTGTGGCGGATCATAAGGGTTAAATGACTGGCTGGCTGGCTGGGAATGATACTGAGATGCATAGGACCAAGGAGGGGGTTTAGATGAGGAAAGATGACCAGGGGGTCCCCAACAAGGTATAGTTGTGGTTTTGTTGGGGTTGTAATATGCATGGGATGATCCTTGCATGCCCTACTAGTATGGTCTAAGACCATGAGGTCTCCTTTGGTTAATGTAGGAAAGCTTCTCAGTGACCCATTCAGCTCCTTGATATACAACTTTGAGTTTGGGCAAACAAGGGAACTTGTCGGTAGAGTGGTTTTCTTCACAGACCGAGAAAATTTCAATACAGTTCAATGGGCATTCATTCCTAGGATGCCTCCTAATGCATCTAGGATAAAATATGGCCAAGGCTCTCTCTTCTTCCTCCCGCTTCTTTTTAATTTTCATGATGTCCATTTGAAAGGAAAGGGTTTGCAGCATCTCACTTTCGAAATCTTCCAGCATGTTTCCAATTTTACCCTTGATGGATGAGTTGGAAGATGATGTACTGGTCATAGGTTGACTACCCCTACCCTTTTTCCTTGCCACCCTAGAATGGTTTCTAAAGACAGTCTTGATATCCTCATAGGGTAATTGGTAGATATCTCCTCCTGCTAACAAATGTAAGGTATCTAGAATATCTTCTCCTACTTCCTTACGCAGGACCAGCCTTAGTGACTCAGGGTCAAGTGTGCACCTGGTCCTTTTGTAACTGAGCTAGAATATTTCTTCATAGTCTTCTAAGGATCCATCATGGCCTATGGTAATCTTAAAAATTTCCTCTTTAGTACCCTTTGACAGACAGTAGTCCCAATATTTGTTGTTAAATGCCTACTGCATCTGATACCAAGTTGTGATGTTATCTCTAGTTAAGCCCATGAACCAGTGCAATGCTACATCCTTGAGGGTAGATGGAAATAATTTTAACTTTTGCTCATCATCTATATAGTCATAGGTTCGACATATAACAACAAAATCAAATAGGAAAGTGTCGGGTCCTCTGTGGTCAACCATGGAAATGAGGTAGGGCAGAGGGGCTTATATTTTTCATCTTAGTGTCCCCATTGGTTTCCCTAATGGGGAAGGCACCCTCCACTCTCTCTTTATTCCCTCTGTCATTCCAGTTTTCAACCATTGGTTCAGTAGGAATGGGTTCCCCTTCTTCTTATTCCCCTGTAGGTTCTTCAAATATGTCAGGTTGCTCACCTAAAGGTTCCTCCAATTCAAAGCCACCGAAGAAGAGAGAAGGTTGTCTGTTGGATTCAGTGGGGGTATTTGGCAAAAATTTACCTAAGTTGTCCCTCTTCCTATGAGGCATGAAAGGAAATATTTTTGGGTTGGTTTTGTAATTTTTTTAAACCTGGAAAGTACTTGCAGAAATGAAATCGTTGATTGAAACAAAATCACTGAGAGAATGAAAAAGCTACTTGCTGAATTGAAATCCTAATTTTAGAATGGAAAGGAAAGGAGATAATGAAAAATGAAAGAAAGGAAGCAACTAGATTACTTTTGCAAAAATAAACTAATGAAAGAATATTTAACACGAGAAATAGAAGAAAAGAAAGAAGTAATCACATTCTACTCAGACACCTCCCTAACAACGGCACCAAAAAGTGATGAGCACCAGTATTGCAGCAAGGATGCTACAACTCCTAGGCTACCAGCTTTACTTATCAAGCTGCGGTTCTTACAAAATTGGAGGTGACAGTGCTGTATGCACAAGTAAAAGTGATGGTCCTGCCTGTTATCACTGTTCAGCTGGCAAGATACCACTGGGTTCCAAGCCAGACTTCTATAGTGTTAGATGAAGCTTGATTCTTTGATGGAAGAAGGGAAAATCTACTCTAAGAGAGCTACTCTACTGTAATAATGAAAAAAACCCATGTAATGCTAAATCACACCATACCCTAATTAACCATTTAAGAAGATATGCTAAGTAGAATTGTTAAATCAGCACTAAATAGATGCTACTATCTAAGTTGCAGAAGTAAGAAGCATAAAACCATACTAATGCGAAAGCAAAAAACTAAACTAAATCTGTTTTCACTTTTTTGGCTTTTTTAGGAAAAATCAAGTATGCAAACTAATTGTTCTTGTGGATGTGACAGGTGGATGGAAGGTGTTTGAAGATGGCTAAAAGGTTTATGAAGTGGTTTGATTATGTGGAGGGGTCCGAGGAGGATTTTTGTGACTTTATATAGGTTTAACATCAATTCGGCCTCAAAACACAACGTTTCAGGAAAACCTACAAGATGTACTAGGAACCTACAGGATGATCCTGTAGGAATTACAAGAAACCTACAGGATATAGTTGAGAGATAATTGCGAGGTGTTGGAGGTGCTTGGAAGATTTGGAAAGGTGAGTGATGAGTTGAATGGGGTGTTAGAAAGTCTAGGAGAATTCAGGAGTCAATATCCAAGATAAGGTATGGCTAGATTCACTCAATGTATCTAGGGAAATTTCAATGGAAAATTATGAAAAACTAGGTGGTGGTGAAACAAGAGATGGATAAGGTGGATAAAGAGGTGGCTACTGGTGATGAAGTCTTGGTCCCCTCTTAAAGTACCTACTCTACTTAAAACATGTGTGTATTCCAAGAACTATGCAACAAAATACATTTTCATAAACTAGAAAAACATGAATCAATTGCCTATATTATGCATGAAGAAAGTTGCTCAAGGGAATGAAAGCATGAGTGAGATCTTATTGCAGAATTGGAGTTGGAAAAAAATGACAATGAAATCTACCTTGCAACATGAACCAAATACTAAATCAAAGACAACAAACTCCAAAGCTCATACAAGATCTATAAATCTGTATTTCTGGGGCTGTTGAAGGGTCCCTTCCTCAAGTCATGGTCCCAAAGGGAGGAAGTGAGGCCGAGACACTTTCTGATAATCTTAAGCTGATTCGTTTTCTCCTTGCTAACCTGCTACTTGAAAGAAGGCACAAATGGAAGCAAACTATCACACAACCAATCTAATCTATAATGCTGTAATGGAAATGCATCTAGTAAGAAAACGAACAATTAAGTTATGAATCTATGCTAGCATACATGTACACTAAAGAGGAGCTTTGGCTGCTAGGGTTGGGCCCTAACCCAAGGGCTTCAGCCCTTTGAGTTAACTCAGTGCTGGCTGAAAACAAAACTCATTCTTATTACCAAAACAATGGATTACATCAAAAACTGTCACAAGTCTTGCAGCTTGAAAATAGAGTAGAGTTTTACAATCAAAAATTCAAATCCTACTGTGGTCCTAGGCCTCTCTACTTATACATCCAAAGTCACCAATGACTTCCTTAAAATTAGGGAGGCTCAGCTCCCAAAATCGAGATAAATTGGTGCCTTGTCTTTCACTTACTCGGTTGCCTTCTAGTCCTCATGATTTGGTTGTTTGCACTCTAAGCTGATGGATGAATATTTGAATGGAGGGCTAGTAAATGAGGAGGATTTACCTCCTATAATCCCTCTCCCTTGTCCCATTCGATTTTTGACCTTGGTCTTTGCCAAAATTCCTTGCTTTTATCCTTTAATCCCACATTAAATGCACATTAGACCGCAAAGCAAAATATCCAACTTAACTCATCTCATAAACAAAATATAATCAAAAGTATGCAATAAGTTATGAGAATAGTTGGTTTGACTAAGCTAGGAGGTGAATTAAGGCCCATATAATTACCCAATGATGAGGCTCATCAATAATCATGGTTAACCATTGTCAATTATGGTCAATGTTGGTCAACCATGGTCAATCATGGTCAACCTTGGTCAACTATGATTAACCATGTTTTAGTATAACCCCATTATGACAAAGATTTAAATAAAAGGAATAAATATAATAAGTTATTTTAATATATGTTTGAAATATTTTTGAAAAAATTATAAAAAAAAAAATATGTCCTAAAATTATTTTTTAATCAACTAAGTACTTATCGTGTAATCTTATATACTTTTTAATAATAATAAAAATTGGTTTATACTATATTCAAGATTTTCTTCATATGAAATCAACCATGGTCAACTAGGGTCAGTCATGATCCAACATCGCATTTCGATAAGGATTGTTTAAATATGAAAATCAACCATGGCCAACTGTGCTTATTTTAATGTTTATAATATTTATCTTAGGGTTTATATACCTTGGGTTTATAATATTAGTACCTTCGGTTTAATATTATTCTCTTGTTCCCATAATCCCTTGGGGTTTTAGTATTAATCCCTGAGGTTTATTATTTCCTTGGGTTTATAATATCAATCCATTGGGTTTATTATTCCTTTGGGTTTATAATGATAATCATGGTCAATCATAGCTAACCATGGTTGAATGTCGCATTGTGACAAACATTGTGTCAATATGAAAATAAATCATGGTTAACCATGGTCAACCATGGTCCAATGTCGCATTTTGACAAGTATTATATCATGGTCAACCATGGTCCAACATCGAATTTTGACAAGGATTATAACATGGTCAACCATGGTTGAAAGTTACATTATCACAAAGATTGTCTCCATATAAAAATCAACCATGGTCAACCATCGACAACCATGGTCCAACGTCACATTTTGGAAAATATTGTCTTGATATGAAAATAAACCATGGTCAATCATGGTCAACGATTATCCAATATCACATTCTGATAAGGATTTTCTCAATATGAAAATCAACCATCGTTAACCATATTTTAGTTTCCATAATATTTATATTAGGGTATATATACATTGGCTTTATAATATTATTCCCTTGGGTTCATAATCCCTTAGGTTTTTAGTATTAATCCCTTGGGATTATTATTCCCTTGTGTTTATAGTATCAATCCCTTAGGTTTATAATTAAAATAATCGTTAACATTTTTCAATAATAGCCAACCATGGTCAACCATGGTTGAATGCCGCATTGTGAAAAAGATTGTCTCAATATGGAAATCGACCATGGTCAACCATAGTCCAATGTCCTGTTGTGACAAACATAGTCTCGATATGAAAAACAATCATGATTAGTGATTGTGCAACATTGCATTGTGTCAAGGATTGTCTCAATATGGAAATCAACTATGGTCAACCATGTTTATTTTAGGGTTTATAATACTTGTGTTATGGTTTATATACATTGGTTTTATAATTTTTATACCTTGGGTTTATTATTACCTTGGGTTTATAATATCAATCCCTTGGGTTTACTCATCTAAGGGTTCATATTCCTAGGGTTTATTATTATTCCCTCAACTTTATATTACCTTAGGTTTTTAGTATTAAACCCTAGGGTTTATTATTCACTTTGGTTTATAATATCAATGATGGTCAACTATGGTCAACAATGGTCAACCAAAGTCAATCATGGTCAACCATGTTCAACCATTCTCTACCATGTTTTATGAATTAAATCATGGTCAATGATGGTCCGACGTCACACTCTCACAAATATTGTCTGTATATGAGAATCAAACATGGTCAACTATGGTACAGTGTCGCATTGAAACAAATATCTTCAATTGAAAATCAAACATGGTCAATCATGGTCGAATATCACATTGTGACAAGGATTGTCTCAATATGAAAATCAACCATGGTTAACCATGGTCAACAATATTTATTTTAGTATTTATAATATTTATCTTAGGGTTTATATACCTTGCCTTTATAATATTAATACCTCGGGTTCAATATTATTCAACCATGGTAAACCACGTTTTATAAAATAAATTGTGGTCAACCATAGTACAACGTTTCATTGTGAAAAATATTGTCTCAATATAAAAATCAATCATTGTCTCAACTATTATCCAACATCGCATTATGACAAATATTGTCTCAATATGAAAATCAAACCATTGTCGCATTATGACAAAGATTGTCTCAATATGAAAATCAAGCATGGTCGAATGTGGCATTGTCACAAAAATAGTTTTGATATGAAAATAAATCATGGTTAACCATGGTCATACATAGTCAACCATGGTCCAATGTCATATTGTGACAAGGATTGTATCATGGACAACCATGGTCGAACATCACATTGTGACAAAGATTGTCTCCATATGAAAGTCAACCATGATGCAACGTCACATTGTGACAAATATTGTCTCGATATGAAGATAAACCATGGTCAACCATTTTTCAATGTCGCATTGTCATAAGGATTGTCTCAAAATTAAATCAACCATGGTGAACCATGTTTATTTTATTGTGTATACTATTTATCTTAGTATTTAGGTACCTTGGATTTATAATATTAGTCACTTGGGTTTAATATTATTCCCTTAGGTTCATAATCCCTTGGGGTTTTAGTATTAATCCCTTGGGTTTATTATTCCCATGGGTTTATAGTATCAATCCCTTGGGTTTATAATAACAATCATGGTTAACCATAGTTAATCAAAGCCAACCATGGTCAACCATAGTCGAATGTCGCATTGTGACAAATATTGTCTCAATATGGAAATCAACCATGGTCAACCATGGTCCAACACCCCATTATGACATAGATAGTCTCAATATGAAAATAAATCATGGCCAACCATGGTGCAACGTTGCATTGTGACAAGGATTGTCTCAATGAGGAAATCAACCATTTCCAACCATGTTTATTTTAAGGTTTATAATTTTTATGTTACGGTTCATATACCTTAGGTTTATAATTTGTATCTCCTTTGGTTTATTATTCCCTTTGGTTTACTTATCTAAGGGTTCAAATTCCTAGGGTTTAATATTATTCCCTCAACTTTATAGTCCCTTGGTTTTTAGTATTAATCTCTAGGGTTTATTATTCCATTGTGTTTATAATATCAATCATAGTCCACAATGGCTAACAATGGCGAGTCATGGTAAACCATTTCAACCATTTTCTACCACGTTTTATAAATTAAATCATGGTCAAGAATGGTCCAACATCACTCTATGACAAATATTCTTTGTATATGAGAATCAACCATGGTCAACCATGGTCCAATGTTGGTTTGAGACAAAGATTCTTTCGATTTGAAAATTAATCATGGTCTAGCATGGTCCAATGTCACATTATGACAAGGATTGTCTCAATATGAAAATCAACCATGGTTAACCATGTTTATTTTAGTGTTTATAATATTTATCTTAGAGTTGATATACCTTTCCTTTATAATGTTAGTCTGTGGGGTTTAATATTTTCCAACAATGGTCAACCATGTTTTATAAAATAAATTGTGGTCGACCATGCTTTAACGTTGCATTGTGACAAATATTGTCTCAATATAAAAATCAACCATTGTCTCAAACATGGTCCAACATCGCATTATGACAAATATTGTCTTAATATGATAATCATGGTCAAACTTGGCCAATCTTCGTCAACCCTGGTCAACCATAGTTAATCATGGTCAACCTTGGTCAACCATGTTTTAGTATAATTCCTTTGTGTTTTAGTATTAATCCGTTGGGTTTATAATATCAATTCCTTTGGTTTATTATTCCCCTGTATTTACAATATCAGTGATGGTCAACCATGCCTAATCATAGTCAACCATGATCAACCATGGTCAAATGTTGCATTGTGAAAAATATTGTCTCAATATGAAAATCAACCATGGTCAACTATGGTCCAATGTAGCATTGTGACAAGGATTGTCTTGGTGTGAAAATTAATCATGGTCAAACATGGTCCAATGTCACATTGTGATAAAGATTGTCTCAATATGGAAATCAACCATGTTTATTTTAGGGTTTATAATATTTATCTTTGGATTTATATACCTTGCGTTTATAGTTTTTAACAGTAACGCGTAAAAATTTCAAATGCTAACGGTATCGACGTGCCTTGTCTCGAGAGAGACAATTTTGCTCAAGGTTTCCACTTAAGTGTATGGGTAAATAAATCATTATTTCTATGTGGAACGTCGTGGACGTATTTAATGACGACTAAAACATTATCAGTGTCATTGAAACCTTACCATTCTAATCGTACAATGGGGTAAGCGGGGTTCATTGAACTTATCGTTTCCATGTAGAATTTATTTAATAATGATTAAAATATGTTTTATAATGACTAAAATATGTTCTATTGATATGTGTATTTTTCTTAGGATAATATGTAATTATGTTTCTGTTATACATGTCATTTTAATTTATGATATTATTAATTTATGGTATTATTTGGTTATGATTATTATTAATTTATGATAATAATTTATGGAGTAATTTTTTATTTTTGGATATGCGATATTTTGAAGTTATAATATTGACCATTCATGGTAGAGTAATAAAGTTTAATTAAAAATTAATGTTTTCATATATATATTATTTTTTTATAATTAATAATAATAATAATAATAATTTAAAATAATGTTTTAATTGAGTTAGTTTTACGAATATTTTTTAAACCATGTAAAATGTAATTTTAAGTATATTTGATCTTTGTCCATACATGATAGATTTGGAATTAGATGGCTCTAAGCTATTAAATTCCATTAGAGCTTTATTATTCACTCACTGTTTCCATTAGTCAATTTAATCAATATCATATGAAATATAATATTTTATTATATTATATACTAGTGTATCATATAAATTAAATGGTTGGTTAATATATATAAGCATCAATCCCTAATAAGCTTCAAAACATTTATTTTATTATGCATCTCACATATTTTACAATATTTGATTATATTATATACTAGTGTATTCAAATAAATTAAATAGTTGGTTAATCTATATATGTATCAATCCATCATAATCATAAAAAAATTTATTTTATGATACATCTCAGGTTGCTAAAACTAGCTTAGTCATATATATATAATGACTAATAAATATTGATAAATATACATTCATAAGAAATACCCAAACACTTACTTACATCTCAAGTTGCTAGTATTTAAAAAAGCATAAAAATAATATGAACAAGATCCTTAATCATAGATATTTTTCCCCACTTTACCTTGAAGATTCTTACTCTATAAATAGGTCTTTTGACAATACCATGGCTCAATGGCATGAACTATTAATTTTGCATGTCAAAAAAACAATAACTCACTTCATATGACACTTATCTATAACAATTTTTTAAATAATTAATTTAATTAAAATAAAAGAGACATGACTATTTTGGAGATAAATTCCAACCATTGATATATGTATATTATTATGAATATTGTGTAGATGTTGAATCTACCATCCATTTAAAAATTATTGATAATTAAATAAAATAATAAAAACTATTTTCCAAAATAAATGGTGTAATTAAAAAATACATAAAAAAAATAATTAATTTGTAAATTTAAATATTATATTATATATATATATATATATATATATATATATATATATAGCTTTATCATGAAGAATCTTAATTTATAAAAATATTTTATTACAATACCGTAACCAATATCATGCTTCGCCCTCTAGTGATTATTAAAAAAAATATTCCATAAAAAATAATCTTACCGGCCACCCAGTAATTATTATAATTATTATAGATAAAATAAAATTAAAAATTCCCTCTAAATTATTAAATTTATATATTCAAACTTAAATTGAAATTAAGGTTAGTGAATAAGTTAGAGTACACAAGTATAAGTGCGATTGACAGTGAGCCAATAATCTCCAAATTCTCACCTAAGATTCTTTTTGGAAGACATTGAAAGGTGACTTACCATACACTGTCTCTTTGAAACTTAACGTTCAACGTGAAGACACTCAACTAGATCCTAGGAAAGGGCGAACGTGTTGTAATATATGTGAAATGTACATGAAAGGATAACGAGCTATATGCAACTTTCATTTCAATATAATCTTGGAATGTTCGTTTAGTTGGGAGTTTGCGCTAAAATTTACATGCTTTAATCTAAAGACATTTTCATGTCCATGTGCAATGTACCAATGGCACAAGAATTTTTGATAGATTTCATATTTGCAGTTGTAACACATCTTACTATAAAAAACGATATTCTTTAGATATATATGTATAAACAATTATTACTCCATTCTATAATTTTAGCATTAAATCTTATATGATTAAGCTATAAAGTGAACATAGATATGTGATTGCGAATATCAATGAGTTTGGAAGATTACTAACTGGGATCTAGATTATACGGTTGATTACATGTTGTATTGGCTTGACTCCACCTAGCACCTCCTTGAGAGTTGTGATAGTTCTCCCACCTTTCACATGGGGTTTGGATTAATGCTAAGCTCTGGCCTACTCCTAGAGAGTTCAGGCATTAAATGCGGGATCTATTCACTGCTAGATCCATGGTAGGTCGATCCAACAGTGCTAGACTTTTTCCTTTGTTAGCCTTAACATTTCATTGTGTTTTAGTTGGTTGTTATTTTCATTTTTCCTACGGTGTTTACTAGTTTTGAAACTCCGCAACTCGTGAATGGTAATGGATGCTAAGGTTTTATCAGCGAATCCATTTGGTGAACAAGGGAAAACCCTCGGCTCAGAGCTTCGCACCCTCCCATCTTCATGTGAGCTTCCGGTGATAAGGTAAGGTTATCAGTTAATCCTTAACTTCTTTTCTCGTTTCCTCCTTTACCACGAATGACATCCGTTGATGGTAAGGATGTTGCAAGTATGCTCCGTGGGGGTTGTCTCGGTTTCTCCCTTAGTCAAAGTGTTAGTACGAGGACGATCTTCTGCAAGATAACTTCAAGTTTGCTTTAAAACTATGGATTAACTATTTCAGGTATTTTTTTTATATTGGTTTAATGCCTCCAATTGTGTTATTAGGTCCCCAAAGCTTCCTCAACCGGAACGATTCTCCTCAAGTAAGTTAGAGTTAATGATTTATATTTATATAGTTGTGAAAGGTTATGAATCTAGAGCTCTAACCCTCTGGATGGTCTCACAGGTAACCCTCTGTCCTTACTATTGGAGCAGAATCACTCTTGGAACATAACGGAACACAGGTAGCCTAACAACGTGCCTTCTGCTATGCCTCCAGTTTGGTCTGTTAAGAACCCCGATGACATTGATCTGGATATTCATACTTAGCTGTTGTATAATGGCTAGATTAATTAAGGGTTTGTACAGTTTGTGGTGGGAGGGTTTGCTGGCTCTCAACATGGCCAAACCCTCACTGCATTACCAACAATTCCTATATTTATAGACCGGATTAATAATATGAGGGGTAGACTTTCCATAATGTTTCTTTTTTGCTATAGCGGATCCGCAGTTTGGTTGCACAATATCTTATTGTATAGACTCCTTGTTTTTGACAGTAAATGAATTTTATGATATACTGTGCCTGACTTGATGATGCTCTATTTTTACATTTAAAGTTTACCATTTCCAAAGGCTTGTTTCTAAATTGTTGTTACGACTCGTTGGGTCTCAGCCATTTTATTCGGAATAGGCAGATATTAGAAACGATCCTTACTGCTTTCCTCAGTTTTGTATATATATTCATTTATTTGCGTTAACATTTAGATGGAAGAACCCGTGAGTTCATACTAAAGGTCGTTCATGCGTTTGGGGAAATTTTGTTGGTATTTATATTCTTTGATGGTTTTCTCTGTTAAATGCATTATGTTTTAAATGCTCTACTTCGATAGCAGATGTCTGGTAAATAATAGGAGGAGTCAAACTTAAGCCCATAATCTCAGAATTATAGTGAACAAAATTTCACGTTTTAGAACTGAAATGAATTTATACTTCATTGTCGGGTTTTTGACTTTCTCTGCTATAATTATAGACAATATTTTTCTCTGGTTCTGTACTTTTGTGGACAGTTAATTACAACTTTCAGATCTATATATCGATATTAACAGAGTCTGTATAATTCCTGCATCTGTCAATGACACTGTATTGTCTTCATCAGACTTAGAAATCGTAACCCTGTATTGCTTTACCCATAATATAATGCTAGGAAAGAAGAATGTACTAAAACCTTTCTATAATAGATATAATAGAATATACAAAAAGATTAATCATAACAGTAATTATATATCTTAAATACAGTAGAGAATACTAATAGAATTAAACATTTGTTCCTAATTAAATATGTTTTTCCACCTATCAAGTAATAATCATAGAGTTTGGTTACTTATCTGTTTATGATTATTTTAGAACGGTGCAAATAATATTCTTTCTAGAAGGTCTCACCACCCATCCATGGACCTCCCGATTACATCCAGTGTCCCTGTCCGAGCACTTCTTGCTCTTGATAGTCACTAGACTTAACACAGTATGATATCTTGTGCTTCAGGACTATTTCCCAGTCTCATGTCACACACCAATTCGACTATTTGCCATAGTTTTCTTCTCCTGCTTGTTATTCCTGCCCAGTGTAAGGAAAATCCAAGAAACCCTTCCTGCTTATTTCCCCTCATTTTGGGGAAGAGAGATGGCAATTGTTTCTAACTGTTCAAGGATTTATTATAATTGTTTCCATTCAGTTTTACTTAATCAAACATTGTTCAATTCATTTAAACAAAATACCATAATGTTATGGATCTTCCAACCTTAATTTCTCAACAACTATGTTAAGTAAAATTAAGTGTCTAAGTTCTACTTAAAACTTGGTATAAACAAAAGTAAATATTGTGCAACAATGGGTGTTATAGCTCTCTCCCCTTGTGAGTAACACCATCCCCGGTGTTCTTCTAAGAAAATAATGTCGGATAGGCCTGCAACATGATCTCCTCCTCTTTCCAAGTGGCCTCGTCTAGGCCAAAGTGATTCTATTGCACTTTAACCTGGGGGATGGTTCACTTCCGTAAGGTGGTTTCTCTCTAATCTAGAATACAAAGAGGCTATGCTGGGAACTCTTCCTCGAGCTCAACCTGCACAATTTACAATTGGCTATTAGAATTGCACCAAACAACAGTTTAATATGACATGTTCATTTGTTTTATTACCTATATATTTTCCTAGTTAAATATATGTTGATGGTTGTATACATATTTTCTTAGCAAGGATAGATGGAAAACATTGTGAACTCAGATGTGGCTAGGGAGTGCTAATTTGTATGCCACTAGTCCAATTCGTTCTAATACTTGGAACGTTCCACAATACCGAGGTTCCAGCTTGGCACAACCCTTCCACTGTAAGGTGCTCTTTCAAGGTTTAACTTTTAAGTATACATGAACCCCTAACTAGAATTCTTTACGAGTCCTCTTTTTATCAGCATAAGCCATTTTCCTATCATGAGAGGCCTTTAAGTTCCAGCAAACCTTTTTCACTATGGCCTCCATTTCAGCTAACATATCAAGACCCAATGCTAACTTATTAATGGGGTTATTCTAGTTCGTGGGTACCCGACACTTCCTTCCATACAATACCTCAAAAGGGCTCATACCCAAAGATTCGTGATGGCCATTGTTATATGCGAACTCCACTAAATGGAGGTAGTCCTCCCACTTGTGTGGTTGCTACATAACAAACATCCTTAACATGTCTTCCTGGACTTTATTCACTCGTTCTGTTTTGCCATCTGTTTGTGGATGGTAGGTGGTACTGAATTTAATCTAGGTAACCAATCCAGTGAGGAGGGTTTTCCAAAATGCGGATGTAAATTTTACATCCGTGTCGGAAATTACTACCTGGGGTATTCCATGTAATTGGAAGATTTCCCTCATGAATATGTCTGCGATTTCTATAGTCTTGTAGGTGGATTTCATAGGTACAGAATGGGTTGTTTTTCTTAGCTTTTCCACTACCACCATAATTGTTTCATGTTTCTTCTTAGTGTGGGGTAGTCTTGTAATAAAATATGTAGTGATTATCTCCCATTTCCATTTGGGAATGGGTAATGGTTGCAATTGAATAGTGGGATTTTGATGTTCTGCCTTCACCAACTAACACTCCAGACACTTTGATAAGTCTTCTGCAACATCCTTTCTTAAACCTAGCCATAAATAACTTCTCTAGATAGCTGTCAAAAGTTTATGGTATCCTGAGTGAGCACCATATGGCTTCCTATGAAATTCATCCAGTAATAATTGCTTGAAAAAATTTTGGTTTGGAATATAAATCCTGTTTTTGAATGTTAACAATTGGTCAGAAGTTATATCATAGTCAGATTGTTTTCACTTTTTCTGATCCTTTCCTACTTGTTGCGAAAGAAAAGCATATCCAGGGTCCTAGAGGGATGCTTCCTTGATAATTTTAGGAAGGTTAGATTGTATTTGATTGAGTTGTATTTCATAGATGCAATGCATTTTCCTTCTTAATGTGTCAGCCACTTGATTTTATTTTCCTTTAGGGTGCTTCATTTCGAAGTCAAATTCGCTCAGAAATGCAGTCCACCTGGCCCACCAAGCATTTAAACTTGACTGATTAAATAAATTTGTTAAACTAATATGATTGGTTAACAACATAAATTTATTTCCTAGAAGGTAGTGCTACCACATTTTGAGTGTGTGCACTACTGCGGTTAACTCTAGATCGTAAACAGAGTACCACTTCTCACAATATTACACCACCAAGCCCTTCTTTACTTGTATCTGTGCATAGTATGAATGGTTTTTCTCGATCTACTACCTTAGCACTGGTGCAGTGGTAAACAATAGCTTTAGCTGCTCAAAACTTTGCTAGCATTCCGCTGTCCAATGAATGGCACGCCCCTTTATCTGTAGCGATGTCATAGGAAAGGCTATCTTTGAAATTATTTTAATGAATCGATGGTAATAACCTGCCAGGCCCAAGAAAGGTCTAATATTTGCAACATTTTTCTGGGTTGTCCATTCCATTATACTTTTGATCTTTTATGGATCTACTGCTATACCCTCAGCTGATATAACATGGCCAAAGTACTAAATCTTGTCCTTGTAAAAATCGCACTTTCTATACTTAGCATACAACTAATTGTCTCACAAAATCTGCAAAACTATTCTTAAGTGCTTTTCGTGTTCTTCCTGATTTTTTTGAATAAATTAATATATCATCAATAAAAATCAACTCAAATTTATCTAGGAAAGGGTGAAATATGATGTGCATCAGGCTCATGAATGTGGTTAGGGCATTGGTAAGACTGAAAGGCAGTAATATGAACTCTTAATGACCATAACAAGTTTGGAATGTAGTTTTACAAATGTCCTTATCCTTTATTCGGATATCGTGGTAACAGATCTTAGATCAATCTTAGAGAATACGCTGACCCCCTGCACTTGATCAAATAAGACATCAATACGAGGTAAAGGATATATATTTTTGATGGTGAGTTTGTTTAGCTGATGATAGTCAATGCGTACTCTTAAAGTCCCATCGTTCTTTCGAACAAACAACACAGGGGCTCCACATGGTGATACACTAGGGTGAATGTAACCTCTGTCTAAAATTTCCTGAAGCTGCGTTTTGAGTTCTGTTAACTCAAGGATGCTCATGCGGTAAGGATCTTTTGAAACAGGAGTTGCTCCAGGTATGAGTTTGATGGTAAAATAAATATCACGTCTAAGTGGCAACCCAGGAATAGTTTTAGGAAACACATCCACAAAATCCTGAATTACACGAATATTTTTTAATGAAGTCATTTTGTTTCTATCATTAGAGTATCCTACTTGGACAATGTAAATATGGAAGACTTTTCTAATGCATTTCCCAAGTTGGTTAGCAGTAATGGGGCATAACTTCATGATTTTCTTTATTCCTTGAATTTCCTTCCTTTTCCCTGACTCTATAAGGTAGCTCACATATTTCTCTTTACAATCCACTAAGGACCAACATCCTTCTAACTAGTCCATTCCTATTAATACATCATAGGAACCTAAGGGCAATATATTTATATTAACATGAATGAGTTGCCCTGAAACTACAATCCGGCAGTTTTATGTTTTAGCAAAAACCTTTCTCTTAGCTCCGGTGGCTAGTTGAACTAGCCAAGATTTCTTAAATTTGTTGCTTGGAAGCTGACATATTTTCTACCACCTTGCGACTAATATAACTTAGGCTAACACCTAGATCAAATAAAATAGAAATAGGTTTATCAACAATCGTACCTTCGCACTCGATCATGGTGGGCTACTATTCTACTTAATGGTCATCCAAAGCGACATTAATTTTGGGCATACTCTGTGCTTTATCTCCAACTGTGGAGGCTTCTTGCATATTGGAAAGTTGTTCCGTTTGATCTTTGTGCGCACAGTTCTTATAATAATGGGATTCCCCACATCCCCAGCATTGCAGAGGTGGTTTTGGTGGTTGATCAGTTGTAGTTTTATTAATTCCCTCTGTCTATTTTCTTTCAAGGTATGCTAGAAACTTGGGCAGATTCCTGGTAAATTTCCCAAAGGTTCTTCACTGATTACTTCGACCATTTCCTACTTTCTTCTGTATGTTTGGGGGTAAATTCCTCATTCTTCTTCCTGAACCTCCTTTGGGTGCTTCAGTTTTCTTATTCATCTACTGGTAACAGATACAGACTTTTCGTAACACATTTTCCATCGATCTAGGATAGTCAAATTCTAACTTTTTCTTCATAAAATTGGGGAGACTACTAATAAAACACTGAATTTTTGCTATTTCCTCCTGCATGTATGGGACATATCGTAACAAGGAGGTGAACTGCTTCACATATTTGTCCATATTCAAGTTTCCCAACCTCAACTCATGGAACACCTTTGCTTTTCTGTCATAATAACACTCAGTCAAGTATTTATCCTTAATATGTTTCTAGAGTTCTTGCCACGTCACTTATTCTTCATCAATCTTTCTCACTGTTTTGATTTATTCCCACTAGAGAGTGGCCTTTCCATGTAACTGGTAAAATGCTAATTGTTCTTTGAATTTTTTAGTATATTCATAAATCTGGAAATATTTACCCATGTCAATCAGCCATGCTTCGGTTGCCTCCACAGATTCTCCTTCGAACAGTGATGATTTTATTTTTTTAAGTCACCCTGTAATTCCATCTTCTATTTTTTGGTTTTTCCTTGGTCTGAAATGTTATCCAAATGCCCTTCTTCATCCTCCGTATGTTCCTCTATTGATCTGCATTTTCCTCACCATGATGGGATGTTGGTGTTCTTTCTCTGTCCTTCTTATACGGCGGGTCTGGCCCTTGATGATTCTGTCAGTCAGACAGACTGTTGAGAACCTTTTCTTGCTCCTACCTCATGTGTCCATTATCTGACTTTAAATTTATCATTTTTGTACATAGATGCTATACTGTTTATAGAAGGACAACATTAGCTTGTCGAGACTCCTCCCCTATCTATATCCATATATCCGGATTGGCCTCTACATAAGGCACCTCCAACGAATTTAATATCATGGGGCTCCTCTAAATGTCTGTGTGTTGGTGTTGACTTCTGTCTCTGTGTTCACATTTACCAGCTTAGTTGTTTATTGCATAATTATATGTATTCTAGCACTTAATTTTCTGTGTAATATTCAACCTAGAAGGCTCACCGTGCGAAACTTGGCTCTAATACCATTTGCAACACATCTAACTATATAAAAAGAAAATATTTAGATATATATGTATAAACAATTATTACTCCATTCTATAACTTTAGTGTTAAATCTTATATGATTAAGCTATATTGTGAACATAGATATGTGATTGGGAATGTCGATGAGTTGGGAAGATTATTAACTTGGATCTAGATTATACAGCTGATTACATGCTGTATTGGCTTGCCTCCACTTGGCACCTCCTCTAGAGTTGTGATAGTTCTCCTACCTATCACATGGGGTTCGAATTAATTCCGAGGTCCGACTTGCTGCCAGGGAGTTCGGGCATTGAATGGAGGACCTATTCACCACCGGATCCATGGTAGGTGGATCCAACGGCTCTATACTTTTTCCTTTGTTAACCATAACATTTCATTGCGTTTTAGCTGGTTTTTATTTTCATTTTTCCTATGGCATTTACTAGTTTTGAAACTTTGCAACTCGTTGTGAATGGTAATGGATGATAAGGTTTTATCAACGAATCCATTTGGCGAAAAAGGGTAAACTGTCAGCTCAGAGATTCACAACCTGTTGTCTTCAAGTGAGCTTTTGGTGAGAAGATAAGGTTATTAGCTAATCCTTAGTTCCTTTTCTTTTCACCAAAAGCTCATCTGAAGACAGCAGGTTGTGAATCTCTGAGAACTTCCGGCACCTGACAATCACTAGACTTAACACAGTCTGGTATCTTGGGCTTCAGGACTATTTTCCAGCCTCAAGTCAGACACCAATTTGACTGCTTGCCATATTTTTGTTTTCCCACTTGTTATTCCTACCCAGCTCAAGGAAACTCCAAGCAACCCTTCCTGCTTCTTTTCCCCTCTTTTTGGGGAATAAAAATGCAACTGCTTCTAACTGTTCAAGGAGTTATTGTAACTGTTTCCATTTAGTTTTACTTAATCAAGAACTGTTCAATTTATTTAAACAAAATATCATGATGTTCTGGGTTTTCTAGCCTTAATTTCTTAACAACTATGTTTATTAAAATTAAAAGTTTCTAAGTTCTGCATAAAACCTAGTAAAAACAAAAGTAAATATTTTGCAACAAAGGGTGTTATATCAGTAATATTTCTGGGATATAGGATAATCTGGTCTCCTTAATATTAAGTATACTAAGTATTCTTTAACGTTGTATGCTTTATTTTATACTAAGTATGCCTTAATTTCGATTTTTCCAAAGATAAAATTCTTGCTCAATTGCATCTATGATTGGGCCAATGCACTTTTCGTTTTGCCTTTATTCTTGGGGTGATGTTTTTAGAAGAGCATCCTTTTAGATGAGTCTCATGGCTAAATGTGGGAAATATGAGAATTGTTATTTATTAGGATTATTGTAGTTAGGGTTTTATGATTGGTAGAATATGAGAATTTTGGGTAAAAGGAGAAGTAGGTAACCTATGAAATAATATGAAATAATACAAGGGAATAAGAATACAAATTTTATTTGGTTTTAGTTTATAAATGAGTATTTAGTGATGAATGTGCCTATAAAAGGATTACATGATGTGGATGTTGGGTTTAGTCAAAGTTGATTGTATTTAAGTATATGATGGTGTTGAGGTCAAGGATGAACATATTATTTCTCATGGCAATGAATTTATAAACTGTTTTGATCAACACTCACTCATTAATTCTATTATCACTCTTAGAGGAAAAAGAAACCAGGGAATTGTGATAAATGATTTCAAACACAAGCACCAATTACGAAGGCCAATCTTTGGCCAGTAGGATATGTGGCTTTGAGTTTCCCATTTTTTCCATTGCTTCTTAAGGAGCTTCCTACTACTACTACTTCCCCAAGGAAAATGTTGAAGGCATTAGCACTGCTAATAATGAGTAAGGTTATTAAAATCCACCTCATGTCAATATGGAGAGGGAACATGTTGTTTTGAAAAGGAAGAGGTCACCTAAAATTCATTGTGCACATCCTAATATTCTCAACGGCATTGATGATATCATCAAAGTTTAAGTTGATAGGATGGGGCCACTGTGCACTTGGTGATCAATACATTTGCTGAAAAAATTAGTCTCCAATGAAAACCATTATTATTTGAAGGTAAGCCTATAATAATATACCATGTTGACTTCGATACACAGGTTAAGAAATTGTGTAGATGGAATGAAAATGGATGTTTTTAACTTGGTATTTTTTCCTTGGAAAATGTAAATATGGACTGAAAAATACTACTGCATGATTCCTAGAGTTTCATTGGTTTTATTTTCTCTTTGAATTTCCTCACGTAGGGGGTAGGAGGAGGAGGCTCTCCTCTATTGTTCCACAACATGACCATAGAGGGCCCTCATTTTTCAATTCAACATGAATCTATCTCATATTCTAGAAGGAGAGAATCACTCCTAACAAGGAAAACTTTATAGCAACAACTTTTGTCTAGATCCACTTCTACTCCATCCCTAGAGAATTTTCAAAAGAATTAACTCCAAAATACATTGGAAATGTTCTCAAGCATTATGTGAAGGCCTCATAGTCACAAAAAGGGTAAGTTACAACTCTTATGATCAAATTTGGGTATAGATGGATATTTCTCGACCCCTCCCCACATCCGTTGATACTTAATATGTGGACAAGGTATGGAAAAAACCATTGGACTATGAGCATAAACCTTTCTACAGAAGGTGGTGGTATGAATATGGAAATATATTTAAGGATTATCATCATAGAGACACCCTCCACAAGATGAGATTCACTTTAAGACAAAAATGTTTTTAGTTTGATAAATCAACGAATAAACATCCCAGGTATCAAGCTTCTAAAGACGTGGATGAATATTTCTCCACTCAAAATAACTTTGAAACCCCAACAAAGAACTCAATAGAAGACCTATATGCCAAACTAGGAAAATGCCAAATATATCATTTATCCATTAGAAATAAGAGGCAGAAAGAGAACTCCTAAATTCCCCTGCAGCCCTCCATTTCCTACTAAAACCAAAAACTACAGTAGTCGAGCAATACATTTTTCATGAAATAAGTTCCACCAAAAGATACCTCAGAAGGACAAGAACAAATGGAATTGGGTTGACTTGATCTCCACACAATGGCAATAGATTGAGAAATAAAATATCCCAAGGCTATCGTAGAACACCAAGTCTGAATCCTCAATAGAGCAGTAATTAAATATAAGACCAAGTATCCTTTAGATATAATAATAGAAAATTCATCTCCATCCAATATCAATACCAATTTTCCAAGGAAAACAAAGATATAGGGAATTGAACCAAAATAATGACCTTTAGGAGCTAGGCGAAATCATGGTAAAATCAATTCAAATAACACTAATCACAAATACTTTTTCCACACCCACTCTCTCCACTAAATGAAAATAATTTCTTAAAATATGTGAGGCCTCAATTGGAAAGGGAAATAGAGGTTCCTCAAAAGTAGATGTCATAAATATCAACATGATATTATAATGTCCTAGGAAATTAGATTCTCAAGTTAAAGGGTCTGAACCATAGTTTGCAAATGTTGAAAATGAGCCCATACCATAACCATTGATGTGGATGGAAAAGAAGGAGGGATTTCTATTTTCTGGAACTTTAAAGAAGTAGATCTCATAGATTATGTAGCCACCACAAGAATCCTAATTGCTAAATTTGGTCCCATAGGATAGTGGGACGATGGATTTATATCTAATATTTATGGATCACATATCCTATGAGAAAAGCAAGGCTTCCTTAGAATGTTAGGGAGAATCCATATTCTGATGGATGAATCTCCATGGGTTGTAGGTAGAGACTTCAACATATTTAAGTCCCTTTAAGACAAAAAGGATGGATACAATATTTGGATCAGGAAGAATAGGTCTTCAAAGAAACTGTACAAGTATTAAAGTTGGTGGATTTAGATAAAATCAATGGCATCATCACTGAGAACAAGTAGTGAAGGGTATACAACATGTAAGCTCTAGTTTCGACCATTTTTTAGTTTCTAAATCCCTTGTGGATAAATATCCCTTCCTAGAAGCATCCATCATTCCTTCTAGAGGCTTACATCATTGGCCAGTCTTCCTCATGCTTGATTTCAAATCCTGACAAAAGAATAGACTCGTCTACTTTTAAAGGTTTTGGCTTTTAGACCCCTCCTTTATTGATAAAGAAAAAGATTTATCGTTGGTTTCTAACATGAATGCATGTTAAACTATGTGATCATTCCCAAAAAGGCTAAAACATCTAAAGGGTTTCATCAAAATTGGAACAAATCATAATTTGTGGAAAACCTTCCAGGCACATTGGTTATTGGAAGAGTTCATTGAAAAATTACAATAGTAAATCATCATGGAAGGAATATTAGAAGCCTTATCCAAAGAAAAAACAATCCTAATAAATAAATAGTAAAATCAGCCCGAGGAAGAAGAAATCTCGTGCCACCAAAAGTCAGGAAGTTGATGGGTCAAAGAAGGTGAGATAAATACTAAAATTTTCCATAAATCTTTGATTAACCATCACACTAGAAACACGATCTCTTTACTCAACAAAATAGGTGGAACAAAAATCCTAAAGAATGATGTCGCCAAGGAGGAATTAGTCTGATATTACAACGTTGTCCTATCATAACTGCATGGGAATCAAGATGAAGCCATAATCAATATTTTTGGTTGAATACCCACTCTCGTTAGGATAGAAAAACTTGAAGCCCCAATGAGGTTGGTTGAGATGGAGGAGGTGGAAAGTGAAGTTTTCTGAATTCCAATGAATAAAGCTCCCTCGCCACATGGATTTACCACTAAATTCTATCAAGTATTCTAGCCTTTCATAAAGGAAGAAATTTGGGTGGTTGTTCAAGAATAAAGGAAAACATGATCAATTCTCCCATCTCTCAATGCCACTATGTTATATTTGGTTACAAAATAAAAATGATATGAAGATCCCAAACACTTTTTCCTTATCTATCTTTGTGATACTATGTCCAAAATTATCACCAAAGTGGTAATTAATGTAATTAAACCAATACTTCCATCTCTTATCTCCAAAGAGCACTGAAGCTATGTGGGTAAACAAATTTTGGATAACATAGTGGTAGTGCATGAGGTGGCCCATGCTATCCATAAAACTAAAACTAGGTATGCTAATGAAATTGGATCTATCTAAAGATTTTGACAAGCTCAACTAGAATTACCTTTATAAATTTCTTCTTGTCTTTGGTTTCTCCACTAATTATTCCACTAGATTCCTTCCTTGAACTCCTTCACTTTCCTCTTAATATTATTAAATGGCTCCCCTTCCTCCACTTTCAATTCCTCTGGGGGTATTAGATTGGGTGAGCCTCTCTCATAATTAATCTTAATTTTCACAGCTGAAGGATTAGCAGATATTTGAAAAAAGTTGCAGTAGACGAGAAAATCAAAGAACTTTTCCTTTATGACTTGGCATGGTTATCCTCACACCAACAATTTTTAGATGAAACTATGCTAATGGGTACACCCACTATTAGAGAAGTTAAAGCTTTCTATAATGTTCCATAATAATTAATGGTTGTTTCCATAATATGCAATCTTCTTTCTAAATACTAATCTCTCCATTTAAGGTCACATCATGAAGCTTTTTGGCTTCGAAAAATGTAATCTATCTTCAAAAAAATTGGAATTCATTTTATCGTCCAACTATACATCAGGTAATATATGGATATATCTAATCCATACATTTTCTAACAGATTGGATTTTTGGACATTTCATTCCTTGAACATTGCAGGTAGGATGGTGCTCCTTAAATTCGTCTTACTAGCACTTTCTATTTATCTTTTCTCATCCATTCAAGTTCCTTAATGTGTGCTCAACTGTATCTGCACTATTAAAGATTACCTTTTATGGGGAGGGGCTAAAAGAGAATGGAAGTGGGCATTTGTTTCTTGGGATAAGTTATGTATTCCTATAAGCAAAGGAGGCATCGTTCTTCATAAGCTAGAGAGCCTGACTATAGTTTTAGATGCTAAATTATGGTGGAGATAGTTAAAATGGGGGGGAAGTTTGTCCAAAAATATATGGTGCCTCAAATAGAGTAGTCAAATCCCTCGTAGACAAAAAATTAGCATCTAAAAATTCCCCATTGGATTATCAATTTGGAATCTAGGCTATAAAGGTAAGCATCGATATCGCAAAAGCATTTATTTTGAGAAGTTGAGGATAACTAGATCTTGGGAGAACTTGTGCCACCAAATTCCCAAATTATTTGACCAAAACTACCTCCAAGATATTCAGGACGTCATGATATCCCACGAGAAAACTTGTGTGTCCTATTATGGGGATGGCATATCACCATACACCAAAGTGCACATATGGGAATCTCACAGCTCTTGGTATTTCCCCAATCCTTTAGAATATATGTTGTGCTATATCTTAAGGGTTATGATAAACAGATACATCAACCATGGCTAGGGTTTTATAGCTTCCTCTTTATATTGTTTCTTGGATCCCCCACAAATTCCCACAAGATACTCAAATAAACCCAATTTTGTACGAATATGATTTGTGAACTATGATGCATATTCCACTAGATAGGTCATCACAACAAATATTTTAAATGTAAACTGAAATCTATACCACATAGGGTTAAATCCATTAGATTCCTAATTTATTATTAGCGATTTTTTGTTTATGCATGAAATAGATAAAATGAGGAAAATACAAAACAATAAAATAAAAAACGAACCAATCGCAACGAATGAAAATGTATGCTCCAGAAACACCTCTTAGGAGAAACCCTAGCTAGAGGGTGGGACTACTATGTTATATTTCGCCCGGAATAAAAATGATAGAAATAAAGAAGAGAATGAACTCTCTATAGAGTTACCTAAGACCTGTATCCCATGGAATACTACATAACAAAAACCCCTCTATTGTACTTTTGGTATCCACCCTTAGTTAGTTTACTATATAACAAAATGGAATCAAATAGAATATAACCCATTTTTCTCCTAGTGGTTTGGCTATAAACCAACCCAATAGCTAACTAGGGGTTAAGCATGACTCCAAATCATAAGCACAATGACAATATTTCCTTTTCTAAAGTCTTCTACATAGTTCCCACATAGCTAGCTCCATTTCCATGAGTAAAAAAGTTGACTTTGCATTTTCTCAAATTATGGTGGTTGATGATAATAGGTGAACATCTCAAAAGCATAACTTTTACATTCAAACATTAATTCACATAATTCGTGCACCAATTAAAAAGACTCTAAATGTAAAATAACATCAACGAATTGGCTAGTTCTTAACCGCAATATTTTAACCTCCAAAAAAATTAATTTAAAACCTCAAAATAGTTCCTTAAACCCCAATTCTAGAAACTAAATTTCACTAATCAAAATGCTCAAAAGAAAATGACTCTAATTTTTCTAATCTAAATATATCAACATAATAAATAATATACCGATCCAATATAAATCACTATATTTATACTTAAAAATAAAATATTATAAAACAAACATTAATCATTAATCATTTATTTCCTATTAATTATTAACGTTATATTTACTAAAACAAAAGTACACTATTTTATATTATATAATTGCATGCTTCCATATTTATATACTTCTAATATTATAATGGATATATTATTTTAATGTACTTCTAATAATATAATTATAACATGGCTACCACTATAGTAATGATTTATGACTAGCCACTATATTTTTCACTTCCTATGATGATAATTTATGCATCCCCGCTGGGACATGCATTATATTGTTTATGATGTTTCAAATTGTTTTTTATTAATGTTATTAAGACCCATGGATTTTCTAAATGGTATATAATTAAATCTACATATACATTCTAATACATTTGATCGTTGCTACCTGATTAAGCTCATTTCATTTTTATTTAATAAACTAAAATACTTCTACTAATATATTTGATCGTTGCTACTGATTAAGCTCATTTCGTATTTATTTAATAGACTGAAATACTTGTATTAATTTAGGTTTAGCCTGCAAGTTATAATTCCATGATGATGGTGATCGGTTCTAAAGAACCATTTGGGAATACTATTATTTCAAAATACTAATACCATTTATGGGGTTAGCTATTTCCGGGATATGTGTTTTGTTTTTCAAGTTATTGTCATTGAGATATTTTTAATTAATAAAAATTAACATCTTTTTTTGAGAAGATTTAAAACTATTATTTTTAATTAATTACGAATTCCTCTAAATAACTAATGGTTGTTTTTTTTAAGTTTTACAATTTCTTCTAATTAATAATGCTAAATCATTTCACATCAAAATTAACACGTTGTATTGACTATCTTCAATTTTAATCAATGATAAGGTATAATGAATTTTATCATCTTAAAACGATAGTTTTTTAATTCATTATTAATTAAGTTATTATAAATTTAAATATTTAAAAAAATTATTTATATAATTTAGTAAAGTTTTTTATTTGATTTTTTTAAAATAAATGTTTTTATTTATATTTTTTTCTTCAAAATTAGATATGTTTCACTTATAATAATTTTTTAATTTTAACCCAATAACAATAAAATTTATCACAAATCTTATTAATCAAACGCATATATTTTAATTATTAAATTATAATTATGATTATGATTTACAAATTTGAAAAACATATATTTTATTGGGTGTAATTTAAGTTATCAAAGAAATAGTTTTTCATTACACAATACAATTTCAAACAAGATTAATTACATTTTTGACTACATAAATAGATTCAATACCTCAAAAACTTGTGGGGCACTGAAATTATATAGATTAAATCATTTAAAGTCAAGTTTTCAAAAATATGTGTCATATTTTGATTAAAATTAACCAGAAAAAACAAACAGTGAAAAAAACCTTTTCCTCTATCAATTAGAATTTTTATAATATTTATTAAATTTGAATTTAAATGTTAGGAAATTTTAATTGAAATTAACCAAATAAAATATAGTGAAAAAGACCCTTTCCTCTATAAATCAGACATTTTGTAAAATTTAATAAATTTTTATTTCCTCTATAAATCAGACTTTTCTAAAATTTAATAATTTTTTATTTGAATATTTAAAATACTATGAATTTACAGTAAATGGGCTAATGCCAAACAAATATTAAAACAATAAATAAGATTATTACTAATAACATTATCAATTCAGTTCATCATTCCAATCTCATTGATATCGAAATCTTCCATACCTTGACCATCCACGACCGCATCCTTCGTATTGCTTTGATCAGAATACATATCTTCAGACACAAGCTCGTTCATCGCTGCGTCCAATGATGTTGGAAATCCCATGTAGAACTCTTGTAATCCAAAATCGGTCCACATGGATGGAGAAGAAACCAGATTAAAGTCTGGATACGATGTTTCTTGCAGATCAGGGGAACCCTCGGCTAGTGTAGCTCCATGTTCTGAAAAATTTTCTGAATGGGGAGATTGCTGGTCTCCTAAACTAGACATGGAGTTTCTAGCTTGACGTCTGTCAACCAGATTAACATTTGCCATCAGAAAGCCAATCCTCTCCGAATCATCTTCTGGGATAGAATAAATCGCATTTTCTTCAATAGTAGACATAGAATAAATTGCATTTTCTTCAATAGTAGACAATTTGAGGACATGACAAGTTATGCGATTACTGCAGCCATTTGCAGTTTCCATTTCACTGTGCTTAACCGCAGTTGTTAATCTGACGGGGGATTGGCTTGAAGACCTGATTTTGTATGGAAGAAGGAGATTTTGGGATCGTCTTGGGTTGCGAATCATCTATTAACAACTTCCTTTTCAGATGTGTCTTCCAGTAGTTTTTAGTTTGCTGGTTTGTCCGCCCAGGCAGTCGTCCTGCTATTAGCGACCACCTGCATGCATGGCCACTCTTACTCTGTCAGTTTTCAAAGATTTTGTAGACCATGATATAAGGAATCAATAGATTTCACTTTATGAATAGATCAGATCATGTTCACTCATTCTGCACATACCGGTTGCCGAGAAGGCGATGCAGTCGACAAATGAGCTCCTCCTCGTCGGGGGAAATGTCGCCCCGTTTAATGTTGGGACGAACATAATTCACCCAACGTAGTCTACAGCTCTTTGCACACCGCTTTAGCCCTGAAAAAAAAATTCAACTTATTTGGTAATTCAATGAATTCTACATTTATATACCAGTTTAACGGATTTATTGAGATTCACCTGCTTTTCGGGGAACAGAACTCCATCTACCATCGCCATGAATTCGAATGTATTCCGACAGAATCATATCCTCCTCGGCACTCCACGGCCCCCGGTTGAGCTTTTCTTTCGAGGAGCAGGAAGATCTAACCATCTTGGATGTTCCTTTTATGGAAGTATGGTTGCTGCGAACAAACACAGTATGGCCTCGTCGGTCGGCTATAGGAGGGCCGGTGAGTATATAAAAAAATTCAGTGTTGTAGATCAGTTGCAGCGCGTGCGAATAGTCCTATTAGGTGAGGAGTCAATATCGAAGACGCGAGTTCTTCTCCTCTATCGAATCTTCGTACCGGGATTGTGCTGGCTTTTACGATACACATTATTGCTGTGCTATACGGCAGCTATCATTTTTCGACACCTTGTAGTAGATTCACCGAAGCCATAGCTATGGAGAACCTCAGCTATGGAGAACCTCAGGGTGGCCCGCCCGCACCCACCTCTCGGCCTCTGCTTACATAGACGGACGTTGAAAATTGTTTGTGGTCGGAAACTTTCACTGCCGGAAACCCTGCCGGTAACTTTCGCGTGGTACAAGAACGAGGAGAAGGTAGCAGGCACGGTGCTATCCACGGTAGAGTCATTAAGACTCTGCCAGTGGGATAGTTGATTGAAATCAAGGACATCCATCACAAATGGTCATCCACCAACGTTTCATTTTCAAATTCAAAAGTTCTATGTGACCCACAATGTAGGTAAAGTGCAGAGTTTCATTTTTTTTCAATTTAATTACTATGCGTTAACATACATATTGGAATGCATGATTAATGTATTTGAGGGTAATTAAAATTTCACTTTTCATAATTTATAGCAAAAATTTATGTTTTTTATTTTAAATTATATGCAAGTTTCATCACCGTAAAGAATAGGTGATTACCCTAGTACGAAATTCTATCGAAATGTTGAGAATGGAGTGTAATTCTTGAATGCGTTTGTCAAGGTTTTGAAATAAGATCTTATCAAGAAAGGTTATTGTTCATGGCTTATGGTTTCACTCTTTTTCATATTACTATAACAATTTTACCAATGTTATAGTAATTGTCTAGATTTTAATTTGTGCGTTGAATCTTTAAACTTCTTGATTGTAACATATAGTCTCAATTATCAACCAAGTTTAGCAGGAAAGAAATGGTCAACTAATGTGGTAACATCAACATTTGTACCATTTCACTAAAGCAAAATTTCCATGGAAGAAATGACCAACAAATGTGGAAACATCTATTTTCTTGACCATTTCACTAACCAAATATTCTATAGAAGCAATAGCCAACAAATGTGGAATCATCAATTTTCTTGACCATTTCAAGAAGGTGCATTTAAATCTCCCAAAGTTGAGATAATGTTGGTGTAGTTTGAGATTATTCAATAGACGTGTTTATTTTGGAATAGGGCTTCTATAAATTTAATGTCATTATTAATAGTTATGCCAAAATGCATAAATATTTTGGAATATATATTCCAAAAATTTTATTTAATTATCAACAATTATTAATGGGTGGTGTCCACACTTGTCAATATTCATTAATTTCCACCACTCATTGTGGTCATCATTAATTAATTCTTCCCTAATGATAACAAGGTACAAAATCCTGAGCTAATAATAATGAATCAACCTACCCTTTGCCAAAGCTCAAGGTTAGTATGCGTCTTGGTTGACCTGAATGAAAATCTCTTGTTGAGAATGTGTTACAATGATCATATAAATGTTTTGTATGTCAATTCAAGAGTTGGCGGTCTCTTTTTTTATATAATCATTTGATTCATAAGAAGATATATATATATATATATATCTATATATATATATATATATATATATATATATATATATATATGCCATACGAGGATCTGAGACTCATTATAAAGAAAAGGGATATGATGATGCTCCTTTTGTAGAGGCAAAAACCACCTCTGATGAAGGTGGGGATGTGTACTTGGATTTTTCTTCAAGTACGCACATAGATCATGAGGCATGATTGATTGAATCACGTGCATCCTTTCATATGATTCCCCATAGGTATTGGTTTTCCAAATATGAGAAACATGATGGTGGTGATGTCTTCCTAGGTGGTGAAAGGAAGACCATAATTATAAGGCGAGAAACGTTCAAGCTAGATCTTATAAGTGGAAGGATTAGAACACTTCCTAGTGTTCTCCACATTCCTTGATGTTCTAGAAATCTAATTTATGTAAGCAAGATGGATGGTGCAGGTGTAAAGATAATGTTCGAGGAAGATACTCGCAAGATGGTTCAAGGAGCATTGGTACTGATGAGGGGATTTCAGATTGAAGCTCTATACAAGCCTATTGGTCGTAATTTTATTGATGGGTGCAACAATTCTATCATTCTTAAATGTACAATAGAAAATATTATAGTCTCTAGTGAAAAGGTTATGTCATGGCATCAAACACTTAGGAATATTAGAGAGAAGGGCCTTTGGATAATACATGGTAATGGTATGGTAGAATGTATGTCTAATTTCTCTATGAATTTTAATATGATATGGGAAAAAGAATCAGATGAGTTTTCCCTCTAGTGTTAAGAGGGAAGAATTAACATTAGAGCTTGTCCATAGTGATGTGTTTGGACATGTTTTGGTTCCATAACTAGGTAAGTCTATGTACTATTTCTCATTTATAGATGACTTGTCCAGTAATACATGGATATATTTCCTCAAGAATAAATTAGAAGATTTTGATAGGTTTAAAGAATTAAAGGCTTTGGTGAAAAATTGGACAGAGATGAAGATCAAGGTGTTGATGTGATTTGTTTATGAAACTTGAAGGTGATATACAAATTGCAAGTGAAATTTTATCTATTTTAGGTAACGGATCAAGTTACAAAACACATAAACAAATGATTTTTAAACATAACTAACATTCAAAACAGACACAAAATACCATATCTGAAACATATAACAGGAAACATGATAAAGGATTTCACCTCTCTCCTGGGTTACATCTCCTGGTCCAGCTTCCAATGTAGGGCCTCTTTCATTAAGTGCTCAAATTTGAGTTCTCATGGCCTTAAAATGCTCAAAATAAAAAAAAATAAAAACATGTCTCTAATGGATCGAAAACTATAAAAAGCCCCCCTCTAGGTTCTTTCTGCAACCCATTTCACCAAAAAATGATAAAGTTATGCTTGTTACAAGTTTTTCCCAATTTCCATAGCAAGCAATCCTCAAATTAAGCCCAAATCTGGCTTTAGCACCCCAAACCTAGAACCAGCGTGAAAACTTGGCCTACAATCCTACCCGTCAGGCGAA
The DNA here is from genome assembly GCA_031772625.1 of Pinus tabuliformis. Classification (NCBI taxonomy): domain Eukaryota; kingdom Viridiplantae; phylum Streptophyta; class Pinopsida; order Pinales; family Pinaceae; genus Pinus; species Pinus tabuliformis. Next base: position 1,458,944,007 of record CM062816.1, on the reverse strand, counting down.
ATTGTCACACAGTTAAACTCTCCATTAACCCCCCAATTCCAAAATTTGTGGTCGTATGGGGGCCACGTGCTTAGGGGTCGGGGCTAACTGCCTGCCCTCGCTGGTCGGGCCCCCAACACATTGCATCATGGTCGTATGCACCCATAAAACCTAGGCTTGGTGCCCACCTGGCACACGCACCCAAAAATCTGTATGTTGTGGTCATGTGATGGGTTATATGACTTAGGGTTGGCCTGAATATAAGCACCTTAGGCCAATCCCCCTTCTACTTTTCCTTGGTGGTTGTATTGGCCGTATGTGGCCCAGTGCTAGCCCCCTTAGCTCTCCACCTACGTTTTTTTGTTATGGCTCCGGTGTGGTTTCATGGTGTGGGTGCTGCAACTATGGGCTAGGGCTAAGCCCTAGCCCTAGGATCCCTCCGCCACAGTCCTGTGGTGTGGGATGTGGCCATGGTCTAGGGCTTAGCGCTGGCCCCTTCCCCCATTACATTTGCGCTACCACTTCAAAGGTAACCCATGAACACTATGGGTAAGAAGCAAATGAATAGTGCAGTGATATGGCTTGTTGCTACTAGGTGGTAGGCCTTGAGTTCAATTCCCGTGGGGTTCTTAGACCCCATAGTAAATTTCACTGCACAGTTCGGAGGCCGCGTGGCAGCCAGCCATTGGCCCAAGTAGCCCTCCATCATTAGAGATCACTTGGCCATTAACACATTTGATTCCAAACCATCCTTCAGAGCATGCTCCAATCCCACTCTCACTCCAGATCTTCAAAACACCTCGAGGATCATCAAGGGCACTCTTGAAGGCCCCAAGAGCCTGATGATCCTGTTGTGTGACAATCATCCCATCATAATGCCATCATCCCATCATCAGATTTCCCAGTGAGGGGGAATGCTTCCAGCAAATGCATTGTTCTCGACATTCAAGTAGTGGAGCTGGTACTCCTGCTTTCCTTCACCCCATGTATTAGGCAATGAGCCCTAGAGATCGTTATTCTGGAGGTTTAGAAATGTCAGAGAAGGATTCTGAGCCTGGTCTGCAGGAAATGATCAATGATCCAGTGAGGTTGTTGATGCTCAAGTTAACTCTATATAGGTTGCTTGAACTTCCAATCCCAAGAGGAATAGCCCCACTAAATAAATTTCTACTTAGATCCAAAGCTTGAAGGGGAGGAGAATTACCAATGCCTCGTGGAATGGTACTAGAGAGCTTGCTGTTAAAGAGTTACATGTCCCTTAGGTTCCTCGGAATAGCGATGGAACTTGACACTGCACCGACTAAGACATTGTCATGCAGATTTAGCTTTCTCAGTGTAGTGAGCTAACCCACTTGCTCAGTAATACGACCTCCAAAACCCCTCCATGGAATCTGTATAGAGATCACTTGGCCATTAACATATTTGATTCCAACTCATCCTTCAGAGCATGCTCCAAGCCCACTGTCATTCCAGCTCTTCTAAACACATGCTTGAAGGCTCGAAATTCCTGATTATCCTGCTGTGGGACAATCATCTCATTATAATGCCCTGAAACACTTAGCATGCCTGATTATCCTACTGTGTGACAATCATCCCATCATAATGCCCTGAAACACTCGGCAAAAGTGTGAGGAACCAACATCACCAGCCTACCACCGCTAGTTTCTTCCTCTCTTTTCCCATAGTCTTCCCAAAAGAGCTTCAAGCACTATAACTCCACTAGACCCTTCAGGGACAATATGCAAACCTCCAAGCACAGATTAAGAAATTCACAGCTCCAACCTACTTTACAAAAACAATTCAAAACAAGAGATCAGGTTTACAGCAACACCAAAAATAACAGCTAATATAGTAATATGTTGTCTATGTTAATCCCTCCATATCCAAAATAAATCAAAATGAGCAATGCATTTTCTTGTCTTCAGAAAGATTTTGCTTGAGCATTAAATACATATACATTGCTTCTGTAATACATTTATCACAAAAACTAAAGCATGTACTACTTCTGCAATACCAATCTAGTCATTCTATACCAAAAATCAAAACACCATTTCTTTTAACAAAAGATTTGAAACTTCTTGGGCATGTGGATTAGGTGATTCTCAGGTAAACCCCCAAACCCATATAGCAATGCATTGAGGATAGAACCTAGGCCAGTTGTGATAAAATCCCATGCTCTCAAATTTGGACTAGATGTGGTAAATTACAGATCTAGCCATTGATTGGTGGGTGAACGATCTTGGAATAATGTACGTGGAAAGTATTTGTTGTGTTTACATTCTTGAGATTGCCTAGAAATAGTATTGGGCAAATTTCAAGTTTCTTGAAAGATCATTGAACAAATTATTTTCAGCAACAAGGATTAAAAAATCTACGAAGTAGAACCCTGACCTCATAGAGGTGAGGTGTACATTTTAGATTGGTAAAATTGAATAAATTTCAACATATTTGAAAATAAACACTGCTTTAACAACTTTACATGGTAATTTTAAACCTCAAATAATTAACCAAGTGATAATACTTGGGATTGTCATGGATTCATCAACATTATTGCAATGACAACCATGAATAGAACAATAAGCCCTAAAGATGTGAATTCCAATATAATTACTTTTAATCAAAGTTATAGGAGAAACTCGAATCACATTGTTTAACAATATATGTTATGAAACCAGCTCACAAAAAGATAAAAAAGAGAGATCCACGCCTTAGAATTCAGCCTCTTCGAGGGGGCAACCTCCTTTACATTACATAAATGAACAATTCTTGGATGATACAAATGACAAAACCTCCTTTCTATATATAGGAGTCTAAGGAGTCACAATATAATCCAGCCGACCTAACAATAATAATATAAAGCCACAAAAATAACAATAGAGGGATTCTATGGGGCACAGAAATAACAATATGGGGGTAATAGGGGCACAACAATATAAATAGGGGGTATAACTACAATAGTAATGGGGTAATCACTAGTATTATAGGGACCCAACATGCCCCTCTCCTTCAAAAAAGTGTTGTCCTCAACGCTTGAGCAGTTCTGGATACTTCTCCATAAAATTCTCATCCTCCCATGTGGAATCTTCAGCGGATAAGTTCTTCCACTTGATAAGATACTCTGAAATTGATCGATTTCGTAGCTGTCGAGTTCTTGTTTCTGTGATTGCTTCCGGTTCCAATATAATTTTTCCTTCCTCGTCAAGTTCTGGCAATATTGTTTGAATTGGGAGCTTGTCACCTATAACCTTCTTTAAACATGAAACATGGAAAACTGGGTGCAATCGAGAAGCTGCAGGAAGCTCCAATTTGTATGCCATAGTACCAATCTTTTCCAACACCTTGTACGGACCATAATACTTTGGTGATAATTTATTATCCTTCTTAGCTTGCTTTAGGGACATTTGCTTATATGGTTGTAGCCGTAGGAATACCCAATCACCTACATCAAAACTTCTTTCACTGCGATGTTGATCTGCCTGTTGTTTCATTCTATTTTGTGCCAACACGAGGTTATCCTTTAAGAGTTGGAGGACTTGTTGTTGATGTTCGATGTGATGTTCCACTGCCTGAACCTTAGAATTTTCTCTTAAATATGATGTGATGGATGGTGGTTGATACCCATAAAGTGCCATAAATGGGGTCATTTTTGTTGCTGTATGGAAGGAAGTGTTATACCACCATTCAGCCAGAGGCAACCATTTGACCCATTGTGTCTGTTTATCAGATACAAAGCAACGAAGATATCCTTCCAAACATTTGTTTACTATCTCAGTTTGCCCATCAGATTGAGGATGATAAGATGAGCTATGAGCTAACTGAGTACCAAGACAAGAAAATAATTATGTCCAAAAATTTCCAGTGAAAATGGGATCTCTGTCACTTACAATAATCTTTGGGTTTCCATGTAGCTTTTGAACTGTTTCCATAAATGCAGTAGAAACTGTACTGGCTTTAAATGGATGTGATAATGCACAAAAGTGTGCATACTTGGTAAGTCTGTCAACTACCACCATGATGACACTCTTTCCCTCAGACTTGGGTAAACCTGTGATAAAATCCATTGAAACCTCCTCCCAACGTTGGCTTGGAATGGATAAAGGTTGTAATAGACCTGGTGTCTTAATTGTTTCAACTTTATTTTGCTGGCAAACCAAACATTCCGCCACAAACTTTTGAATATCTGATTTAAGGCCATCCCAAAAAAATTCCTTCTTAAACCTGTGGTAAGTTTTTAAAAATCCTGAGTGCCCTCCTAAGGGAGAAGTGTGCAATTCCATAAGAATCTTTTGTTTTAGCTGGGAATTCTTACAGAGGTATAAGCGATCTTTGTACCATAACGAATCATTTTGCCAGCTAAATGTATCAGAAGTACTGGAATCTTGTTGTAGCTTTTGAATAAGTGCCCACACTTCTTCGTCATTCTTCCATTCCTCCCTTGCTTCGTTTATCCAATCTGGTTGGATAATAGAAATGGCACACAACAATGCTTCCACATCCTCATCCTTTCTTGAGAGTGCATCTGCCACCACATTTTGCTTCCCTTTTTTGTAGATGATTTCAAAGTCATAACCCAACATCTTTGTGACCCACTTTTGTTGCTCTTCAGAGGATAATCTTTGTTCTAAAAAGTATTTAAGGCTATCATGATCCGTTTTTACCTTGAAGTGTCTTCCCATTAGGTAGGGTCGCCATTTCTTAAGTGCATGGAGTATTGCCAACATTTCCTTCTCATAAATAGCTTTGCTTAAAAACTTTCCCTTGATTGGACGACTTTCAAAAGCAATGGGTCTTTCATCTTGCATTAGAACAACACCAATTCCATTTCCTGAAGCATCACATTCCACAATAAAGGTTTTTGTGAAGTCCGGTGTAGCTAAGACCGGTGCTTGGCACATTGCCTCTTTAAGATGTTCAAAGGCCTTTGTTGCTTGCGAAGTCCATGAAAATGAATCTTTCTTCAATAATGTTGTTAGAGGTGCTGCTATTCTCCCATAATTCTTAACAAACTTGCGATAATACCCTGTCAACCCAAGAAATCCTCGCAGATGCTTTATGGATGTGGGGATTTTCCATTCCTTAATGGCTTTAATTTTGCTAGGGTCTACCTTAACTCCTTCATGAGATACAATATGACCCAAATATTCCACCTCCTGGACTCCAAAGAAACATTTGGATCTTTTTGCATATAATTGTTTCTCCTCCAATAGTTGTAGCACCCTGTCAACATGTTCAACATGATCCTTCCAAGACTTGCTGTAGATTAGTATATCATCAAAAAATACTAACACAAATTTTCTAAGGAATGGTTTGAAAATTGAATTCATCAAACCTTGAAATGTTGAAGGTGCATTGGTAAGGCCAAAAGGCATGACCAAAAATTCATAATGACCCTCATGAGTTCTAAATGATGTTTTCGGAATGTCTTCAATCTTCATTCTGATTTGATGATATCCCGAACGAAGATCCAACTTGGTGAAGTAAATTGATCCATGCAATTCATCCAGTAATTCATCAATAACAGGAATGGGGAACTTATCTTTAATAGTGAGCTTGTTGAGCTCCCTATAATCTGGACACATGCGCCATGATCCATCCTTCTTGTGCACCAATACTACTGGAGCTGAGAAAGAACTTTGACTCGGTTGAATTATACCAGCCTCTAGCATTTCTGCAACCATACGTTCAATTTCACTTTTTTGGACATATGGATATCTGTACGGCCTGATGTTTGGAGGAACACTTCCTGGAATCAGATGAATAGCATGATCATGATCACGCATAGGTGGGAGACCTTTGGGAGTCTCAAATACCTTGGAATGATTGTCCAGGACTTTTTGGAGATCTGGAGAAATAGATGATTCCAATGTGGAAACATCTAGCGAACATAATTGTGCAATTACACCTCTTTGCTCCTTTTTTAGAAGCTTTGTCATGCCATTAGAGCTGATTATCTTTCCTGGTTTCCCTGCAATACCCCTTAATTCAACTTCCTTTCCTTCCACAGAAAATTTCATGAAAAGTTCTTGAAAATTAAAAGCTATTGTACCCAAGGATTGTAGCCATTGGACTCCTAGTACAACATCAGCACCTCCCATTGGAATGGAAAGCATTGGGCTAGTCAATACATATTCTCCCATGGATAGCTTGATATTATGGCACTTTCCAGAACAATTTATTGTTCCTCCATTTGCAATCATCACTTGACACTCTGGTGCTGGATATAGGAAGCAATTCAATTCTTTTGCTACCCTACAATGAATAAAATTGTGGGTGCTTCCTGAATCAATCAACACTATTACCTTTTTCTTCTTGATTTGTCCTTCTATCTTGATGGTTTGAGGAGTGGTAATTCCCGCCAATGCATTACAAGATATGGTCGGATTTATTTGTTCTTCATCTAGGCTTTGTTCCTGGAATATATCCTCTTCTTTTGACCTTTCTTGCTCCTTTTCTTCTTCCTCTTCACAATCTATGTAGAATAATTTCTTCTCAGCACACTTATGACCTTTTGTGTATTTGCTATCACAATTGTAACAAAGCCCTTTTGCTCTTTTTTCTTCCAATTGTTGTGGTGTCAACCTTGTAGGTTGTGGAAGACTATGGGCAACAACACTTCCGTCTTTATAGTTGTGAATGGTATGCTTCCTAGTTGCCATAATTTTGCTTTCCATTTTTCTTGCTAACCTGAATGCCTTCTCTAATGAATCAGGTTCCCAAAGGCGCACATCATGTTGGATATTATCCTTTAAAGACCCTATGAACACATCAATCCTATGCTCCTCTGGAATATCTTTTACCCTTATGTTCAATTTTTGGAACTCCTCAATGTGCTCCATTATTGAACCCTTTTGTTTGAGACTTATCAATTGGCTAAAAAAAGTGTTGCTTTTTGTATCCTCATAATGTGCTATCAATTCTTCCGTAAAAATTGCCCAAGTGATAAATTGTTTACGAGAACAAAGCCATTGATACCATACAAACTGATTTGGTTCCAAATATAAAGTTGCCATACGTACCTTTTGTGTGTTTTGCACATTATTGAGATCGAAGAATTGCTCCATCTGTAATATCCATGTGGCGGGATCCTTGCCATCAAACTTCCTCATATCGATTTTTGGAACATGGTGAGTCTTCGATCCAACATTAGAGTCTATGGAATCATGATTAACATTTCTTTTGTTCTCATCATGAGTTTCCTTTACTACCTTTTCACCATTAGTGACCCTTTCTTGTAGCAACTTCTTCAATTCATCCATCTTATCATCCATGCCATCAATTTTAGCGTCCATGCCATTCACCTTAGCTTCCATGCCATCCATCTTAGCTTCCATGCCCTTTATCTTAGATTCCATGCCATTTACCTTAGATTCCATGCCATTTATCTTAGATTCCACGCCACTTATCTTAGCTTCTGTTAGCTTTTGTGAGCGTGACATTTGTTGCACTTGTTCTTGTAATTTTGATATATCATGTAGCATTTCTTCCTCTTCTTCATGAGTCATGCTAGAGCTTTCAGGTTCCTTACTAGGTGTTTGCATTTTCTTTCCTCAGGGCATCATTTACAGATAATAATGTTTTACTATGCCCTTTGAATTCCATTAAACCAAGCTTACACAAAAATTAAAAAAAAAACTACACACCTTTTTTCACTTTATAGAAGCCTGATATTGAATCTGATGTATCTCTATAATTTCGGATCATACAATTCTGAAATTGCTACCTGTAGTAGCCTTCTGCATCCTCTTTCCAATGCCACAAGTCTGAGCCAAATTGGATTCTCCAAGGAAGAGTTATGTGAAATCTCCCACAATGACTTGCTTTTAGACTGGTTCAGTAGAGCGAACTTGTACGACGTGCCACGAGTCCCTGTTTGAACCTTTGAATCTGAAACACACATACAACAAACTACAGTCTGTCCTCTTTCTGTACCTTCTTACGAAATTTCAATCCGATCCCCAGAGAGAAAGTTATGACGATTTTCCCCAGGTCACCTGTTTTGAATGTAATTCAGGAGTCTGCAAAAAGACCAACTTCCTCAGATCATATCTCCAAAAATATCATGCGAAAAGCTCTGAAATTCGGACCCAAGGTTCAGCGCCATTTCTTCTCAAATGGGTTTTTTTTGCGACTTCTGAAATGTCACAGAAAAGAAGTTATAGCGAAAATTCCACGATGACCTGTTTGGAGCAGCGAAACCCTAGAATCCAAAGCTCTGATACCAAATGTTATGAAACCAGCTCACAAAAAGATAGAAAAGAGAGATCCACGCCTTAGAATTCAGCCTCTTCGAGGGGGCAACCTCCTTTACATTACATAAATGAACAATTATTGGATGATACAAATGACAAAACCTCCTTTCTATATATAGGAGTCTAAGGAGTCACAATATAATCCAGCCGACCTAACAATAATAATATAAATCCACAAAAATAACAATAGAGGGATTCTATGGGGCACAGAAATAACAATATGGGGGTAATAGGGGCACAACAATATAAATAGGGGGTATAACTACAATAGTAATGGGGTAATCACTAGTATTATAGGGACCCAACAATATATTTTTTTTAATCAAAGTTCTAAGAGAAACTCGAATATCACACCCTTTAACAAGATAATAATACTAGTGAAGCATGACCCTTCGAGACTTGCGGGTCTTGACAATTCATAGGCCAAAACGAGTCACTCTCATAGAACCCACACATAAGAGCCTTACTTGTGTTGACTCGTGTTGACCCATTGACTCATATACAACTTGCAGCAAACTCATATGAACCCATATAAGACCTATCGTTAAAGACCTATCGTTGGCAACAAAATTCAATTTTTTTTTAGATTTGTTGGACTTGTAATCTTCTAAGTGTTGATCCTCTAAGGGTTGGTGTGGAAGCTGAACAATCAAAGGGAGTCCAAGAGACCACTTGGAATATGAAACCAAGGGTCACTAGACTTGTATAAATATGTATCATTGTGAATAATAATGCATTCAAGGTTGATCCTTCATATCTTTTGTCTTCGCCATTGTTGTGTTTAACATGGTATCAAAGCCACGATTTGTGGCCTTTTCCCACGATTAGTTGTGTGGTATTTTTCAAACTAGGTGCTCTGCCATTCGACCGTTAAATATCTGACCCTCTGTGCACTATTTTAGTTGTCCTCTCTGCCTTCTACATTGTCCTCCTCCTTGCAAAAACATTACATTTACCTCAGAGCAAATCCTGTCAGTTATATTCTAGTTGCGATTGTCAGTTACATTCTAGTTGCGATTTTTGTCCAGTTCTATAGCAGCTCTGAGAAATGCCAACGGTGACATATTAATTCCCCTGAGGGCTTACAATAATTATCAACCTTGGCATAAGCTCAGTCCTTTCATTTCTCAGGTTTTCCATTACCTCATAACACTCCATCAATTTAGCCTCTGTCAGGAAATCCATTTGTTTCCTCTCTATGCGACTGAGGTAGGGATAGCTAAAATCGATTTTGATTTCAGACAATGTATATCACAGTCCTCAGTCTTTGTGCATCGATTCACATTCTCTGTCCAAAGTTTCAAGCTGTTCTTATGCATTCACCTTATAGTAAGTTGAAGACTGTAACTGGGATTAAAATGATTTATTTTTCTCTATGTCGTCAATGTCGCTATTTCTGCATTCTCAAATAGTTTCCCATGATGGGAACCTATCTGCTCTAATATGCCAAAGAAATGCCAAATGCCTTACCAATGCTTCTGTGTGTTTCGCTAGTTTAGTCTCCAATCGCAATGGTGTTCTTTCTTCAACTCCATCAACCATCATATGTGATACTTACAAAAGAAATTTTATCAAGTCCTGGACCGATGTTCAGATCTCATTCATGCCTAGTAGAGTGGCTATTAATTGAAGATCTTCCTTTCGATGAATACTTTAGTCTCTCCCTATTTAGAACCACATCTGATAGTGAATTTCTGGACATAGTCGCAGACCCAAAATTCACCAGAGAACTTGAAATCCAATGAGCCAACTTGTTAAGTAACCAAAATATTCAAAAATGTCCACAGTCATCCCTCACTACTGATTGAATTCCTGAACTCTCTGATTCCACTTCATTGTCTTTTGCCTCTCTATATTTAAGAGAATCATCCGCAATCTCCATTTATACCTTCCCTCCCTCATCGGCCTATCATTACCACTCAAATACCCATCACCTCTACTACATCAACAGCTCTTCTTGTCATAAGTCCTCCTCTTTCCCCAAGACCAATTTCAAATCAGCCTCGAGTCATGGTTGCCGGTTATGCACCTCTCATTTTGCCTCAGAATTTGGATGATATGCTCACTGATTACCAAAGTAATTTGACTCTGTTCGATGCCACTCAAAGTATCACATCGCAACAGCACGTTGATAGGATGAATGACTTCCTTGATATTCATGAGGTAGATTCTGAAAATGTGTCCATGAGATTATTTGTACAGAGTTTTGGAGGTGAGGTTCGAAAGTGGTTCAGAGTATTACCAGTAGGATCTATCAATACTTTTTTGGTTCTCCATAGACAATTCTTGGATCGATGGGAGGTAAAGAAAAATACTCTCCAAATTCTATTTGAGTATGAAAATATTAAAAGGAATGTAGGTGAAAGTGTCCAAGATTACTGCATAAGGTTCAATACAGTTTATAATGCTATTCCAGCTGATATTAAACCACCAAAGGGGTTAGCATTAATCAAATTTCCAGATGGCTTTGATGCTGATATGGCATATCAGTTGGGAGAGAGAGATCCTACCAAACTTGAGGACATGCAGAAGAATGCAATGAGTGTAGAGGTAAATCTCCTGGCCAAGAGAGAAAGGATGAAAATTGAAAAAAGGTGGCCATAAAGGAAGAAGCATCTTCCTCAGATGTTAAGGCAGATCATATTCTCCAGAAAATTGAAAAGATGTTTTATCAGTTAACAATTGCAGACAAGCTTGAAACCACAATCAGAAATCCAAACTTAAGAGGATAGCAACAACCTCAATTCAGGATTAAACAAAGAGAACAGAAGGGACAAGATCAGTCATCGCAGCAGTAGGTCAAAGCTCCTTTGCAGCAAAACTATGTACATGGAATAGAGTCTGAGGATGATGATGATCCAGTGGTTAAGGCGAATCATTTCTTTACTGCTGATGGTTTTCACATCTATCTCACGAAAGATGAAGAATATTCAGAGATCCCTGGTGCTCAAAAGGATGAAGATTACATGCTAGCAAATGAAGTCATTTTAGAGGATGAGTTAGATGATCATCAACAAGGATATATGAACACATTGATAGCACAACAAAAACAATATTCATTGAGAAGCAAAGAAGTACCAGTTAGTCTAGTTCAAAAGAGAAAGGAAGCGCAACCCAAAAATGGCTCGTCAAACATTCAGAAGGAAGGGAAAGAGCCTGGTGACCCAACTTCCAGCAAAGGATCATCTGCAAATAGAATTTCAAATGAGAAGACTAATCAGTAAAGTGCAGCAAAAGAAAAAGTCGAAAAGAAGGATCCTTCAGTCAAAGAGGTAGATAAAGTTTCAACTTTTAGTTTGGAAAATGAGATTGCTAAATTAAAAGTTTTAATTCCTTTGACTGAATTGATGAAGAACAACAATTATAAACACCCAGTATCCAAAATTTTGAACATAGATCCTTTATCTGATATGGTTAATGTAGAAGATGATCACCCTGAGCTCATTTTTGGTCCTGCCTAAGAAGGTTAGTATGAGGATAGTGAAGTTCCTCCATTCTATATAAGCCTTAGATTGCACGAGTATGTCCTACATAATACCATGTTTGATTCCAAAGCTTCCCGTAATCTGATGCCAAAAGCCATTATGGAGAAACTGGGCCTTGACATTACTCGTAAATATCATAACCTGTATTCTTTTGATTCAAGTAGAGTCCATTGTATTGGCCTTATAAAAGACTTGGTGGTATCTTTAGACAAAATCCCAACAAAGAATGTTCTCATGGATGTGGTTGTTGTGGAAAATCCACCATGGTTTGGTATGCTTTTGTCTAGATCGTGGGGTGCAAAGATTAAAGGGACTTTACAAATAGATTTCTCTTATGCTACTATTGCCATGTTTGGCTAATTGAGGAAACTATATAGGGAGAAGAAAATGAAGTACATGATTACAAGCAAGGAGAAACCACTTAATCATCCAATTAATGTTGTACATATAGATTTAAAGACATTTGTATTATATTCTGATAGTGGCTTGAATGATGTTGATAGTCAATTAGTTGAAGTAGAAGATGTGCCAAAGATTTTAGAAAATTTCAAAGCGGTCCTTGACCAAGAAAGTCAAAAAATGGCAAGTACCTTTGAGCAGTCCACATATTAGTAGGAACAAAAAGGTAATGAACAACATAAAATTAAAGAGATTAGTCAAAGTAAGAAAGAGGATGAAACATAATTTCATCATTTAGAAGAAGAAGCAGGTCTATGGAGCATGGACTTTGATGGAGCCGTGGGCAAGGATGGTGCAAGCATAGGGATTTGGATTTGCAACCCTGTTTTCCAGCCAAATAAAGTCCCTAGTAATGTTCAAATTCGTTCATATAAATTGGCCTTTGACTATTATAATAACAAAGTTGAATATGAAAGCCCACGGGGCTTTGGATTGACGGTGAATGGGTGCCTTGTTAAGACACTCCTTGCGATAGGTCACCGGTTCAAATGCCCCGTGGGTACTTAGGTTAGTCTTAACATAGAAAAAAAAAACAAAGTTGAATATGAAGCGCTGATTGCAGGTTTGAAAATTCTTAAAAAGCTGAATTCAAAAAGGATATCAGTCTATGGAGATTCGGAGCTAATAATCAAGCAAGTCAAGGGTGAATATCAAGCCAAACATCCACGCATGAGGGCCTACCAAAATGTAGTTTTAGATATCTTATGGATGTTTCCAAATTATACTTTGACAGCCGCACCTCGTGCTCAAAATTTTATTGCAGATTCACTTGCCACTGCTACAAGTAATTTGATTCCGATGAATGCCAACAACAAATTTGAGATCCGTGTCAAGCATCGCCCTGCTGTTTTGGACAACTTAAGCCATTGGTAGGTGTTTTGGGATGATAAGGAGATCAATAATCTCTTCCAGAATGAAGGAAACTACAAGGATGCTTCCATAGATTGTGATTATGATGACGAAGAAATAGAAATTGAGGTGAATAAGATGGAAATATTGCAGCTGAAGGACAACATTATCCCTAAAGGTCTCATACCTTTAGAAGAACTTTTTGATCAAGATGATCTAGCTAGAAATCCAAGCTTCGTGCCTATAGACAAAGGTGTTGAGGATGTAAACCTTGGAACAACAGATAAGCCAAAGTTTGTGAAATTGTCAAACACATTGTCCCCTAAGGTAAAGTCTAAATATGTTACATTTTTATCTAAATTTACTGATGTGTTTGCTTGGGATTATTCAGATCTAAAGGTGTATAACAAAGACATAATTCAACACACTATTCCCATGAAGCAAAATCAGAAGCCATTCCGACAGAATCTAAGAAGAATCAATCCCAAGTTGCTACCTTGCATTGAAAAAGAGGTAAACAGATTATACAAGGCTGGCATAATTGTCCCAATCAGATTTTCTGATTGGATTTCGAATCTTGTTCTTGTGAGAAAGAAGACTGGGAGATCAGATTGTGTATCAATTTTTGGAATTTGAATAAAGTGTCATTTAAGGACAACTACCCACTGCCGAAGATGGATCACATCCTCCAGAGAGTGGTTGGAGCATTGCGTATGTCACTACTTGATGGATATTCAGGATATAATAAAATTCTAGTGCATGAAGATGACAGTGATAAGATTACATTCACCACCCCTTGGGGAACTTTTCATTATGCTAAAATGCTATTTGGTTTGAAAAATGTTGGAGCCACATTTCAGTGTGCAATGGACATCGTTTTTGCCAATGAAAAGGATGTATTTTTGGTTGTATATTTAGATGATTTGAGAGTGTTTTCAAATTCAGATGATGAGAATCTTCACCATTTGAGGATTGTGTTTCAGCGATGTAGGAAATTTGGGATATCACTCAATCTGAAGAAAATTCTTTTCACTATGGATGAAGGGAAGCTGCTTGGCCATATTATCTCAAAGGGAGGAATCCACATCGATCCTTCAAGGGTAGAAGAAATTCAGTAGATAGATTTTCCCAGGAACAAGAAAGAGATACAAGCTTTTAACGGTAAGATGAATTTCCTATGAAGATTTGTACCCAATCTAGATAACCATTTGAGAGAAATTACTAATATGTTAAAGAAGGACAACGTGGTAAAATGGACGGAGGATGCTATGAAGTCATTTAATTTGGTAAAGTGTGCTTTATCTACAGCCCTGGTTTTGATTAGTCCCGATTATACACAAAATTTTATTTTATTCTCATTTTCATCTGAGCATACCATGGCAGCAGTTTTAATGCAAAAGAGAGATCAGCTAGAAAATCCCATTACATTTTTCAGTAGGACCATTAGAGATGTTTCTTTGCGGTACAACATAATTGAGAAACATGCTCTTGCTCTTGTCAAAGCTTTGAAAGATTTCAGAGTGTATATTTTGCACTCACATATCCTAGCATCCATTCTTAACGCAACAGTTAAGGATGTGCTGGTACATAATGATCCGGAATGAAGGCAGGGAAAATGGATTGCACCAATGTTAGAATACAATCTGAAGATCAATCCTACAAACTTGATTGAAGGACAAGGCCTGGCAAGGCTAATGGCGGAATCAAATTTGCATGCTTTAGATATAAATATTATTGCAGCCCTATCCGAAGATCAAGAAGAAAGCTCCCTGATTCAAGTGTCTGAAATGTTCCTTCAGTCACCATGGTATTCAGATATTGTGTATGTACTTCAACACCTCTCACCACCTTCGGGGATGATAAAGAACAAAGGTAGATTCCTCAAACTTAAAGCTGCTAAATTCTGCATTTTGAATAATTCCCTTTCTTGGAAGGATCCAAGAGGTGTTTTGCTGAACTGTATACTTGAAGATGATGCACAATAGGTGATGAACGACTTTCTCAAGGGTGATTGTGGTGGTCAGTTGTTCTGGAAGTCAACAGCAAACAAAATATTGAGAGAAGGTTATTACTAGCCAACCTTATTTTCAGATGTCTACAAAACAGTCATGAGCTGTCATGAATGTTAGGTATTTTACGGTAAAAGAAAATTGATGCCTCTTCCTCTAAAATCACTTGAATTTAATGCACCCTTTTAGTAGTGGGGACTCAATTTTATCGGGGAAATTCATCCAGCATCGTTGGCTCAACACAAGTGGATCCTAATAGCAACCGACTATTTTACCAAGTGGATTGAAGCAATCCCAACCAGATAGAAAATAGATGCGGTAATCATTCAATTTTTGGAATCAAATATTTTATCTCGTTTTGGTTGTCCTAGTAAAATCATCACAAACAATGTAGTTGCATTCAAATCCAAGAAGATGATCGATTTTTGCAGCAAGTGTAAGATTACATGGGGTCACTCTACAACATATTATCTACAAGGTAATGGTCTGGCTGAATCATCCAATAAGTCATTAGTGAACATCATAAAGAAGCTATTGGAAACAAATAAGAAAGGCTAGCATAAAAAGTTAGCTAATTCGTTATGGGCTGATAGGGTGAGCCAAAAGAAGTCCATAGGTATGTCTCCATTCAAAATAGTTTATGGCATTGACACAGTCTTTCTGACATCTCTTACAGTTCTGGTTGTGAAACTTTTGTAGGAGGTTGGTAGTGAGGAAGATGATTTCAGCGAAGAATAAATCAGATTATCCATTTAGAGCAGACAAGGGAGGAAGTTTTCCAAACACGTCGAGATTGTAGTAGAGTATCAAGAAGATATATGACTGGAAAACAAAAGCAGACAAATTCCAGCTTGAGGATGTAGTGTTGCGGTGGGATGCTAGGAATGAAGATAAAGGCAAGCATGGTAAGTTTGAAAACTTATGGAAGGGACCCTATAAGATTTCTGCATACGGAGGACAAAATGCATTTCTTCTCAAAGAGATGGATGGCCAAGATTGTTCAGGAGGACCAGTCAATGGTAGGCTCCTAAAGTGCTACTTCTTCTAAGGTGATTTATGAAATCATGAAGTGATCATTGTATATACCATTTTCCTTTCATTGCAAGTGTTCAAACGATACAATTCATTCAGCTTGGGGCCTGAGGTGAAGGCTATAAAGTTGAGTGATTTGTATCAGTCTTTGAGTCTTGAGTCAGTTTGAGTCTTGAGTTAGTTTTCATATTGTCAGTTTTAGTCTTTGAAGTATCTTGACTGTATTTCCCAATAGATGAGTCACTAGTCTACTTGTCCCAGAGATCTATGTTTCTTGGCACCTCTACGCACCAGAGGCTGGCGCTACAGACCTGGCAGATTTCCTCAGTGTAAAAGTGAACGAGCGCTATGCAATTGGGTGAGGTGTTGCACACCTGGCAGCCAAGCTCCAAATCATTCCAAATCATCCCAAATAGCCTCAAATCTCCCAAATTACCTCTTTGTAAGCAAGTAACTCAATCATTCTTATTGAAAAGGGTTTTTGCATCAGTGTTTGGTGATTTTGCCTCTCAAGAAGTCAAACCCTAGTTTTCACCAAACTGTCTCATAAATTTTAAAGCTCAATCATTTATTGCTCTCCTATCTCATCCATTTGTTGTCCCCTAAACCCCATTCCCTCATATAAAATTCCCTAAAAGTCATTCCCTCATATGCTTTCCCCAATTGCCAAACCCTACACTATCCCCAAACCCTACTCACTCCCTAAATTCAATTCACAATCTCATTCACCCTCACCTACTTACCTATAAAATCTCTTCATACTCATCTTACATTCATTCACCCTATCTCTTCATTCACCACAATAGAATACAACTATAAAAACAATGGAGAGAGACAGTGAATATGAGCTTGAAGAAGACACCCTTAATGATAGTTCCAATGAGAAAAACATACAACACATGAAGCCTCATAAAGGAGGAAGACATATCAGAGAGGATCCTACCAGTTTGAGGGAGCTGCAAGCGTGCCCATTTGCCATTTCTTGTTTTAAACACCATTCATGTTTTCGTTTTTGTTAAATGGTGGAAAGGGTTAAATTTCATCATGAATTAGCAAGGTTGTTTGTGACACATTTGGACAACAATGAAGTAAACCTTTGCTAATGTTACATTCACTTTGTCACGAGTTGTTATTTCAGAGGCTACAGGTTTTCCAGATGTGGGTGAAAAGTGGAACAAAGGTCAGGATATTGACAGGGAGTACTATGAGCCTTACATCAAGGCTAGGTACAAAGAAAAACTCAAGAGAGTATTCCCATTTAAGTTCTTGGAAGACAAGTTTTCTCCATTGATGAAGATCATCATCAAGTACTTTACTTGTGAAGGTAGGTTATTCCGATTGTATGCTTACCACATTAGATTGTTGATGCATTTTACTAGAGTAAGGATGATGAATATCCCTTACTTCATGTTCAGAAAGATTGAAAAGATGGCACTTTTTGTAAAGAAGAAACCATATCCCCAATAGTTGACTAGCATTTACCACCTCTCCTTGATTAAAATCATTGTTCTACATCAGCTGAACCTTCTTAACATGCCATGGGAGACTTTCATTTCTCATGAAATGTTCAAAGGCCCTCAAATCTTTTCATCAGTGCCTCATGAAGAAGGTGGATCTTCAGGACATGAAAAGGTCAAAGAGGCTAAAACTGTTGGAGTTCCAGTGTTTGTGACATATGAGAGGGGTACTAGGAAACTTTTTGTAGCTGCCAAGAGAGTATCATATCCACAGGGTGTGGAAGGGGTCTTGCCTTCATCATCAGGCTACAGGAAAATCCTATCTCCACAAGGAGTGGTTGCCTTCTTCTTTAGCTAAACAGGTATAGGTAGAGTAGCAAAGCAAAGGCAAAGGTAAAGGCAAGAAAAGGATTCATAAGAAACATCTTGTGGAAGAGCAAGAAAGAGATTTTGATCTTGTTGATCATGAGGAGACACAAGGAGTTGATGTCATTGACTTAGAACCTAAAGATCCAAAAGCTGTCAAAGACATGATCATTAAAGAACAAGAGGTTTAGATACAAGCTTTGTCTGACAACTTAGAAAGGGCTAAGTGGGTCATCAAATATCTAGAGCAAGAAAACAAACAATTGAGCTACAAGAAAGTCCTCATGGAGCTGCAAATGATCAAGGAAAATAGGCAAAAGGCTAAGAAGGCAAAGGTCAAGTTGACTTCAATTAAACAAGAGATCAAGAATGACCGAGAAACTTGGCTTGGGATGGTTAATATACACCTTGAGGGGCTGATTGAGAAGGCCAATAGGGACAAGAAGATGCATTGCCACATGGCCTATCACTACATGAATCATAACAAGATCTGCAATATAAGAATGAGAAAACTTAAGGCTAGGTTGAGGAAGGCCTTAAGGAGAAGAAAGGAGCAAGACAATTTGAAAATCTTAGCTAAAGCCTCACTATGCCATCCAAAGCAACTAATGGTGGTGCCTTGTTCCAAATCTGGGCAAGTTTTGATGAGTTTTTTTCATTTTGAAATTTAGAAATTTTCCAACATAGAAAATTGCCCTAGGTGTGTAGCTACACCGGCGCTACGCTTTTTAGTGGATGACTTTTTGAAGAAATAGCTTACATATCAGGATTCAACATGATGAGAACATCAAACCTAGAAAATCTCAACAATTTTGGAGCAAAACTTGGTCACCAATAGGTAAAAAAAACTATCAAAAAATGGCCTCTCTGCCTCTTTTTGGACACACAGAAGCAACCTTGGGAGATTTCACTTTTGAGGGGGTAGATGACATCCAAATGCAAAAATACAAGATGTTCCAAAAACTAGACAGGAAGACTTTTCCAATGAGCTATCTTGGGCTCAATTGGGTTAAGGGTAATGCCTCCAAAAGTGGCTATGAAGTGGCATTATGCACCTGGCCAGTGGCGCTATGCATAGAGATAGTTTGCCCAAAAATCCAGTTTTCGCCTAGGTTCTCTGAAAATTGGCTTTTTCCCTCTTCATGGATGAATTTATGATTGTAACTAATGCTATGATATGTAGATATAATTTTGAAATGATATTAGAGGGTAGATTCATCATTTTGAGGTGGTTTGGGGGTCAATGAATTAATTTCCATGCTTTTAGAGGCAAGCTGTTCCACTGCTTATATTCCTGTTCCTTATTTGGAAATGGTTGTAAAAGTTCCTTATCTCATGGATTCAACCCCTAATGGCTAGAATACGTAGTTTGATGTCTATATTATGTATTTTTTTAGTCATTAGAAAATGTTGGACTCTCTTGGATGCTATGAGCTACATTGTACACATTTATCAGCAGTTTGGCAAGGAAATACACCAGGATTTGCAGCTATTTTTATGGGATACTTGAAGTAAAGTGTTTTTGCATAGTTTCTTATTCTCTCATTAGTTTTTCTCATGCATTATGTGTGCCAAAATCTAATTCATTCTTCTAACTAAATAAAATCAAGATAGATAGGTAGAATACATTGGTTATAGTGCTTTGCCTTGGCATCCATTTAGTTTTGATATTTTCTACCGTTTGAAGAGGACTCACGATATTTCCATGCCCTCCTTAGCTCATTACTAGTCATAGACCTACCATCTCACTCAATTTCAAGTGCTAAAACACTTACCTACCTCACCCCATAGAACACCCTACATTCCTGACTCGATTTCATGGACCCAAAGTTGCTTGCTCCATTTGATCCAGCAACAAAACCATCAAAATCAACAAAAAACCATAGAGCTACTATACCTAGCCTAAAATTTATATCTAATCCAGTCATCTTGACTGAGATTCACAAGGAGAGAGCTCTCTCCCGACCTGATAAGGCTAGCTACAAGGTTGAGCTTGGTTTGTGGTTATCGTAGGATTACCTCCCTTCAGCTTGAGGTCAATCTAGGCTCTAACAGTAGCATAATGACTGACTCTACCATAGGCAAAACATTTGAAAGGTAGTTTACCTCTGAATCTTCCAGAACCCCATTGAAGTTTCTTGACAAATTTTACTTCCTCTTCTTCTTCTAAAAGATGTCCTGATTCATCGAGTTCTTCTTTTCCTTTTGCTAAAGCTTCAAATGCGGCTTCTCTCATATCTGATGGACCTCCTTTTCTCATCTCAAAGGCAGTTAAGATTCTATGCAGCTGTGTCATAGTAATAGCCTGTAGATCCTTCTTTTCTTCTATGACAGATACTTTTGATTCAAACTTAGCAGACAAGGATCCTAAAGATTTTTCAACTAAGGTAGCTTCCTTTATCTCTTCACCCAAATTCTTCATGCAATTAAAACCTCATCTATACGTAAGAAGTAACTGGCTATACTTTCATCATTGTGCATCTTGAGAGTTTCATATTGAATTATGAGAGTTTGTAGTTTAGCACGTTTTACCTGAGAGTCTCCTTCGTAGCTTAGAATGATTTTGTCCCATATTTCTTTGGCGGATTTGAGCTGCATAACCTTCACAAACTCTAATTGTGACAAACTTTCCAACAATGTATTGACAACCTTGGCATTGGTTTCATATTACTTTTTACCTGCTGTATCTGTAGGAATTGCTGATGGAAATGTATACCCTGTTGGAAATAATACTGAGAGGGGGGTGAATCAGTATTATCCAATAAATAAAACCTTTTCATTTACATGTTAAGATTTATATGCGCTACTTTAGTTAAGGATACCCACATATATATGCAACTGTGTTTAATGCAACTAGCGTATATCCAGTAAACTTATGATTCAGTTAGTTGATCCTCAATGAGTGCATCAAAACATTATTGACCATATTAATAGTAAACAGGTGCAGTAAAATAGAACAGATCATCACACGTAAGGAGCACACATGAACACCATGATATAAGGTGGAAACCCAATGTGGGTGAAAACCACCTGCTGCAATTCGTCTCTATCTTCCTTTAATAAGAAACTTATTTTTACAATAGTACTGGTGCAGTCTTATACCAATACGCAGGCTTCTACCTGTAGAAGGCTACAACCTTCTCTCGTTCTCCAGACTCTCCTGGAAGGGAGCTACAACCCACTTAGCTCTTGTACTAGCTGAAGTACCAGTACGTAGGTGCTGGCCTACAGAAGTCTACAACCTTCTATTTCTTCCAGGGCCCACGTTTCATAAATTTTTAGACTGGATCCATAAATACAAAACAATGAACTTATACTTGCATCATCAATCTCTAAATCACCCAATACTAAATCACTGAAACCCTGTCGTCAAAACACAGTTACCAGAACACAGACCAGAGCCCAGAACTCTACGACAACCACTAGAACCAAACAGCAACCTGAAACATCAAATCTCATAATGCATATGCTACTTGACTATATCAAAACCGCGTGTATACGCGCTTTCAACAGAGAGAACCCACGTACAGATCTAAAGATAATTACTTATACATTTGCTGCAATTTCCAACTTGAGCCAAGCATCACAAACCCATAACCAACATACTGGATCTCCAAACTTCATCAGACACTCATCACTTCCACCTCCCCTGGCCTAGTGATCTTCTCCTTATATAGGTTTAGGCTTCTCTCAATACCATGGTCCAAAACCATGTAGAACCAATACCTTGGACCCAATACCTGGGGTCAACACTTCGGACCAAATACCACGGACCAATACCGAAATACCATGGACCAAATACCACGAACCAATACTTAGTTTTCCAACATGTACGCACCTTTCCTTCCGTGAACATGCGTATGTACGCATACGTGCCTTTTGTTCTTCTCACCCGCGTGTATATGCGCTTTCATCAAGGTTAACTTGCGTATATCTCTCTCTTGACCGGTTGTGCTAAGATCTGTCCTCTGATTGAGTTGCCATCACTTGTATCATACCTCTGAGTGAGTTGCCATAAAGGACAACACTTGTATCATAATGCCAACATACCCTCCTTCCACGACTTCGCATACATCTGTTCCAAGTGATTGAAGATAGGTTGTGGTTATTACCTTCCAATAAACAAAGTTACTCCCATAAAAAATTGGCAGTCTGATGGATCCCCTGCTTTCTTGATTACTCATGATGATGGATCTTCCTTCAAGCGATTAAGCTTCCTCTGAAGGACCTGCTCTGATACCAATTATTGGAAATAATACTGAGAGGGGGGGGGGGGGGGGGGTGAATCATTATTATCAGATCAATAATTTAATTTCCAAAACTGATTTGTAGACACTACATTAGCTTAGTGAACTAGCATGTATATGCAACCGTACTTAATGCAACCAGCATATATGCAGAGATCTTTTAATTTACCCAAATTATCATGCATTGAACATTAACCAGTATATCAGGAATTCATTAGACAATGTAGTTAAAGCAGAGTAAAGCATTACACATAAGCAACACATATGAACACCAAGATATAAGGTGGAAACCCAATGTGTGCGAAAACCACTTATTGCAATTGTCTCTGACTTCTTTTAATAATAAGAAAATTTTGTTACAATTTTTGTACTGGTGTAGTCTTATACCAATACGCAGGCTTCTACCAGCAGAAGGCAACAACCTTCTCTCGTTTTCCAGCTTCTACTTGAAGGGAGATACAACCCCCCAGCTCTTGTACTAGCTGATATGTTTACTAGTACGTAGGTGCCAGCCTACAGAAGGCTACAACCTTCTTTTTTCTTCCAGGGACCAAATTTCTTAAATTTTCAAACTGGATCCATTAACAACATCATTCAATCATCAAATATATCTACATCAACCAATTTCCTTTTGAACCAATTACAACCGAATCAATCAATCACTCTCACAACCCATCAATCAGAATGTTGTCACCAGAATACAGTAACCAGAACCCAAGCCAGAACCCAAAACACTACAACAACAAACAGAAGCAACTAAAACATATTTTATAAGGTATACGCTGCTTCCATGTGTCAAACCTGCATGCATACGCGCTTTCCTCAAAGCGAGCCTGCGTATATGCTACTTTGATATGCAAAACTAGCATGTATACGCCCCTTTTCTAAAGTGAACCTACGTACATATCTGTAAATGATGATTTAAACATTACAACTCTTCCAGACTTCAGGCATACCCAGATCGTATCATTTATAGAATAATATATGCATCAGTATTCAAATATAGAATATTCATGAGAAAAAACACATAATGATAGTTCATTTTACGCCTTAAGATCCTGATCCATCTTTGATCTATTTTCTCATCATATGCTATGGTTCTTCCTTGGTTCAGATCCAGCAATGCACTATAACCCAATAACCTGCAAACTAGATCTCACACTTCATCAAATATTCGATACTTGCACACCTTGGCCTAATGATCTTCTCCTCCTTTTATAGTTTTAGGCCTTACTCAATACCATGGACCAAAACCACTTAGGACCAATACCTTGGACCAAATACCTAGCGTCAATACCTCGAACCAATTACCCTGGACCAATACCATGGACCAAATACTTCAGACCGAAACTTAGTTTTCCAAGGTATACACTCTTTTCCTTTTGTGAAAGTGCGTGTGCACATATACGCGACTTGTACATAGTGAACCTACATGTATACGCGACTTGGCCAATGGTGAACCTGCATATGCCTCTCTTTCTTCATTCTGTGAAGTCTGATCTATAACTCTATGCTATTAACCTTTTGTATTGTGATTTTTCATCTGAGTGAGTTGCCTTTTGAACTGATTCCTTGAAGCTGCCATGTATTTCATCACATCTATAAATACTACTACCATGCATTCTGTCACATCGGATATCTCTTCTGTAGATTCATTTAGTTACCATGTACAAGTGAGTTGTTCTGCTACAAGTGGGTTGACATCAAGTACAACACATGCATCATAATGCCAACACTTGGCAAGGGTTGAATCTTAACGATAAATAAAGAAAAAAAATCGCCAAAATGGGAGCCTTGTAGCTAATTTCTAGGGTATGGTAAGGAGGTACGTTACAAATGGTATCGGAGCAAATTTCAAAAATTACAGCGTACGAGCCAACCCACATACGTAAAAATCTTGTTTACTTGAGAATTAATAACAAGATAAATGTTATGCAGAATTAATGTCCAGATGTAAATAATTGTTAATAGTCTCTATGCATGCAACCCATCAAATTAATTAAAGGAACCTTAAGGAATTCAATGAAGACCTGAATAATACTATGATATATAAGTAACTTGGTGTGGAAAATTATTGCCACCATAAAAATCAAACATATTTCCTTATATCGAGAAATCTGGGTACAGTAATCAAAGAGATTTCAAAGGCAGGGTAAAGGTTACCATATTAGTCTTACCATGAACCCACCAGGCTATGGTATTATTCCATTTAAATTTTAAGATATTGGACAATACAATTATAATGAAAATGAGGGTTTTGTAAAATCAACTATTGACTGACATAGAGAAATGACTTATTCGCTCTCCTGGACCCTTGCTTGGCTTGTCCGGTAGAAAGTTGTTTGAGTGCTGCCTTTATGAAATTCTCCCACTCATTTGGTTGTCCCAAATTTAGAAACATTTTGTCAAAACTAAAAATATTTCGAGCCTTCATGGATTGGAACAGAGCTAGGCCTTCATGGGAAGAGAGGGAAAATCTTCGCATTGCGATAGAGTTGGGAAAGCTCGTTGAGGCGATATGATTTATCAATCTACACAAGTTTAATTTGACTGCACTCGGAATGAGTGATTACTCTTGAAGGAAACCATCGTGCGTATTACCTCCCAAGGAACTAAATTGGTGGATGCTTAGCTGGGATTCCAGGCAAAAATGGATGAATCATATGACGAGTGCAAAGAAAGAAACTCGACGATCACGACAGCCCCAGGTCCCAAGGTTCTAGATTCCAAAATCCCTCATAATTTAGATTGTTTTATTGCACCATGACTAGACCTACCTTGAATGATGTGTTATTTCTAGAGCGTTATCCAAGATAATACTGTGTAACTTTTTCAAAGAAGTAATAAAATAAAGAATAATAAAGTTTTTATCTCCAACTATCACTTAGCATGATGATAGGAGATGGAGTGGAATTTTTTCTTTCCAGATGATGTAGATAAAGGCTTCCGAATGCCGAGATTAAAGGCTTTCATGTGGCAAGATGTGATTTCAAGGTGTATTGGATGGAGGCTACACATGTGAAAAAAATCAACAAGTGATGCAGCCTACCACACGGTGGCTCTTATCTTGTTTTCGAGAGGAATATGGGCAATAAAATTGATTTAATTATATCAATTACAGGGTATGAGGATGTGGGATTCATCTTATGGTTCCTCCTCCTTTGATGTGTGGGATGTTATCCTTGGGGTGACATTCATCATGCATTGGCAAGTTGGACATTTTTTTATCAATATCCATAAAATGGAATTGATGGGTAAAAGCAAAAACACCTTACAAAGTTACAATGTGGAGAAAAATCATGTTGGTAATGGATGTTTCTTGCCTTTTGGGTTGTTTTACCATAGATGTGGAGGCAATCGATCACAAATCTAGCTAGCCACAAACACAGCATGTGGATAATGGTTATTCTCTGATACATCCTCACCTTTACTTAGATAGAATTATTCCTAATTTCCACAGCGCACAGCCTTATCCATGCGATGATGGATTGTCTAGTTAGTTGGAAAACTACAAGTTGTTCTCTGCGTTGTGCTCACAACGATACTCTCAGGGAATCTATTATTAATTAGGAGGTAGTCGCCCCCTCCCTTTTTTCAGAATTGCATGCATAATTTGCAAATTACGATCCTGTTGAAGAGGACCTACTCCCACTGCATTCCTTGCTTGATTATGTGGGATCAAACAGCTAGCAATAAAGGACCCATATATGTTTTTTACGTATCCATAAGGAAATTCAAAGCTGGTATTGCTTCTATGGCCTCCGATGAAAATGTGTGCCACGCACAGCAAAATGGCGGGCAGGATGTGTGGATGGGTGAGGGAGGTGATCATGCCTGTGATAAGAAAGTTTGTGAACATCTCATAATTACGGTTAATGGCATCGATGGAATGTTCAATTCCTTATTTTTCTTTCAGGAATTCAAGAATACAATTAATATTCTGAATTGAATTAAGTAGTATATATTATGTTGAATCGTGTATATGATTATTGTTAAGGTATATATATACGAGTATATTTCCTACGGGACTATTAATATAGTCAGGAGTATATTTCCCATATATGTGATAGCGGAGCTGGAGAAAGAAGAGCATTTCCATTATTTTGGTTATTTTAGCAAAAACCCAATCTGGGTTGTTGGAGAAGGGAAGGATTGGAGCACATGTTTTGTGGGGTGTGTCTGTAGAAGCTCACTTACTTCTTAAAGGAAATGAGAAGGAGGAACACGGTCTTCAAATGAGTGCTCTAGCCATCGATGTGGTGAAGCTAGTCATAAGTAAGTGAGCAAGCTTGGTCTCTCTATACCTCGTTATGATCTGTAGACATCATGGGTAAGTATTCTTTTACTTCAGCCGATTTGGTTATGTTTCAATGAGTTGATAGTATGTTAAAAATAAGATTTGTTCTAAAATTGTTTTGGACATTGCGAGTATTGGCTGTGGAAAATTTGATGTCCACAAACTCTCCACACCATGAGAAAAATTTTGGGCACTATGGATACAAAGGTGAATGTGCAGTACGTGCTTTAATAGAGTGAGTTTAACATAACTCATAAAAAGGGATTCTATGGAGAGGGCAGTTCTCCTGCTCTCAAGTACCTTTAACAATACATTGGGTTTTATGATAAATAGTTATGAGGCTATGAAAGGTCTTCCTAACTTGCTTCGCTTATTTACTGATTTAATTATAATTATATTTATTTTCTTTGAAACTTTAAAAGAATATAAATTCAGAATAAAAGGGGAGTAGTTTATTATCATTTCCAATCTTGACTGGAATTAATCATCCGAATCCATATTTTGACATTGTGAGACACTTTCTATTTGAAGATCCCATTCGTGAAACTGTGACATTGAATAAATAAATAAGAACTTTATATTCAAACCAATCATTTGTTTTAAAAAGGTTCTCGCAAGTAAAGATCATGGTATGTGATTTTGTGTAAATACTTTATTGGATGAAAAGTGTTTGTATTAAGAGTGTATTAAGTGTTGCCTCTTCAATGGGTAAGTTAAATAAGATGAAACACAACTTATAAAAGTGCTTTCGTGTAATTTAAATAAGATGAAACACAAATAAGAGGAACATAAATGCTACCATTCCACAACCAAATGAGAACTTGTGGATTGGGAGCACAAAGTATGAACTTCGGCTTAATCTCACAATACAAACATTTCACCTAAACGCATAATTGGTAGAAGATTGTGTTGGACACCTAATCCTCAATGGGTTAGTGTGGAAGTCGAATAGACAAAAAAAGTCCAAGAGACCTTGGGATGTGAAACCCAACGGTCACAACATGTACTATAAATGTAAATCATTTGTTAATAAAAATTGTACTCTCATGATTTATCCTTCAGATTATTATATTGTTGCCCATGTGTGTTTAACATGGTATCAGAGCAAGCGATTGCTAGTCCTGCTCCAATTCGAGCCACTTGTTTTGTGGTCTCTCTATATATGTCAATTCTTCTTTTCTCCTAATGAGAATTGATCAGAATTGCCACCTTATAAAGCATTTTACTATGTGCATTTAAAAAACAAAAAATTCCTTGCTCAGACTTGCCAGTTCTTCCCATTACCTGTAATGCTCCATTAATTCATTATCTTCCAGAAATCTGCTGCCTCTCCTACCTGACCTCTAGCACTATATACGATGTACCTGACTCTGGATGTTTTAAGACTCTCTTCTACATTACCTGACCTCTATCACTGTGTAAACTTTTGCTGCATGAGGATTCGAAATAACAGTCAATTGGTTTCTGGTAGAGCCTCGCCTCCGGACCATGCTGGAGAGTTTACTGTGTAGCTGCATTGTGAGATTGTTCACCGATTTATGAAGTTAAATGCATTGAATATTAAACCGTTTTGAACGCTGGTCCACCTGATCGAATCATATGGTATGTATTGAACAATTTTTAATGCTGGTCTGTTTTGAACGCTGGTCCGATGAACTGTTTTGAAGGGCGTTGAATATTGAATTGTTCATGGCATATTGTAAAATGGTATGGGTTGAATATTGAACTGTTTTAAATGCTGTGAGTTAACGCTGTCTCCATCACATGAATTGCACCTTCCTCCACACTGAAAAATGGTGATTCCAGCTTGCTGTAATTTAAGAATCCAAAGAATCGAACATGTGACTTGAACCTCGCAAGGCGCCATGAAGAAAACCTAGCAGAGGGTGTCAAAGCCACTGAAAAGAAGCCGTGACTTTAGAAAATAAGAGAGGCACATCATTTGTGCTCCTAGAGCTTTTAGCAAAGGCAGGACGCATATCTCTCCTATCCCTCGCTAAATAGCCACATTGATTCTAGATACTTGTGCCCTTTAATTTGGCATATTTCGGCTCCTACTTCCTAACCATTCTACTTATGTTAATTCGTTTACTTGGGAAATTGTACAGAAAACAAGGCAGTCCCTACAACTTCCTTTGATGCTTCCTAGGCTTAAATGGGTAAATCCTACACCATTATTAGGTTCCGTATGGATTTAATCCGTGTTTCTTTCCCATGAGGGCTCCACAGAATACGGTGCCCCTCCTCTATCAAGTGCACTGTATTCTACGAGGCTCAGCCCTGTGATCGGGATGACATCTGCGACGCGAAGGGCTCCATCGGATTCAATCCCCGAGACCTGTAATATCACAGCGGTCGAGTCTCCTCGACAATCAAACCTGACCCGAATTCCCCAAATCCTGTAAAATCGCAGCAGCCAACTATCCTCCTCCTCGAGAATCGAATTTGACTTCGTCACCTGAGCGTATGGGATCATTCAATGTAACAGGCCAAGAGTCAATGTAATATATGTCAGAGTGGTATGTAGAGCATTATGATTATTGTAGTAGCTGAGTGTGGAATCACGTCCTCTGGCTTCTGGTTCTTCATCATATATTATTCGTACACTTTTCCCTTCACTCATATGATTCAGATGTTTTGATTTGCTCAAGGCCAGTTTCAGAGCTATTAGTGGACCCTACAATTGATCCAACATAAAAATAAGAGGGACGCATTGTTTCTAGCATAGCATTAAGCATTGTCAGCAAGTTTAGAAAGATCATTTTTGTCTTCTCTAAAAAAAAAATTGGAGCGAATCCTAGGAGCCTGCATAGCAGCTATTTGTAGAAAATCATTTAAATTTTGTTAAAGGACTCTACACAGGGTGGTATCAGAGACACGAGCTATCACTATAGCAATAGTTGCTCCAAGTTTCCAGTCCTTCATTGCTACAAGACCTCACCTATAGGGTTGGAATCGCTGGTAACTTTGGACAAATTGATCAAGATCTCAAGTTGAGGAAAAGAAGACATTGTATGTTCGAAGTTCATTTGGAGTCAAGGGGATTATTGATAAAGGGACGTGGACTTGTCCTATAGTGAATCATGAACTAGTTGTAGAGTGGCACCTCTAAAAGTGGCAAGATCAGAGAATACTGATTCGTATCCCAGTCAAGGCATATGAGCATTCAAGTCCTGTCCATGATGGTGTTATAATTGTTGATGTTTTGTTAGCCATCATTTCTGATTCAAAAGGGAAGGAGTATTTGAAGGATCCAAGCAAGTTTGCAGTTGTTGTTGCCCCAGTTGTGATATTAAAACTCATTATAGTCTCTATCTACATATATATGCATTGATTCCTTGATTCATTTGCTACACATTTATAAAGGATATTGTTGTGTACTGTGAGTGGGTATTATTTTCTGCACTGAGTTGTAGTTGTGATCAGTTTTTAAGGTGTAAATCTGACATGAAAAAAAAAGAAAAAAAAGGCTAGAATCAGTGAAGTATTGGAGTTCCTCAAAACTCTCATAGTTTCTACTAATCATGAAACATTAAAAGTCAGAAAAGTTTCTCTCACAGACATTCAAGTTTGTCTACAAAATACACAAGAGAAAATTGATTTTTTGCAGCTTGAAACTCAGCTACAACAAGAAGAACTAAAACAGAGGAGTCATTCTGAACATGTTTCTATTCAGAACATTTAGACTGCAACCCATCAGAAGCAAGTCAATAATGTTACAGTTGGTTCAGATTTAGTACCCAATAAAGCAGCAGTTGTATATGCAGATGTAGAAACTCAGTCTGCACTTCCCAAGCCCATCATCAGACCTTGGGAACAACTTTTCCACAACAAGCACAGAACTGGTCTTGGATATGACAAGGACTTGTCCTTTCATATTCCAGACTATGCCAAGCCCATTCAGTTTCAAAGTGCTGGATTCATTCATGACAGTTCACCTGCTCCTCACGACAGTTCAGCTTCAGTTGTTCGAGACTCTGCCCCTCTTCCACAACAACAACAACAACAACAACAACAATAGATTGTGAAATGCCAACACTGTGACCGAGTTGGCCATTTGAAAGATAACTGTTTTGATCTTCATCCATGTAATCACTGTCATAAAACCACCCATTCTTCACACAGATGCTTCAGAAACAAACATCTTGCAAGAAAAAAGATTAATCTTGGATGGATCGCTTCTTAGCAATGGGCATCAACAGCCAAGAAGATACTCCAATCACATGTCAGAACTTGTTCCAGAGTATTGAACAGTCTTGCAGTTGAGTTTTCTCCATCATCTCACCTTGTACCTGATAGGGGGAAATGATGGTCATCTACAAGCTTCAAAGTCACGTCAAGCGAGCCTGAGCCATAACCTGCCACACTAGTTTCAGAGTTGTAGCCAGAAACAAAGATGCCCCTGAGCATGCCTCCAATTGGTAATCTGGGACACTTCAACTTCTTGCCAATTTCAGGAGAATTCCAGGAACAAAATTGAGAACACTTCCTCTAGGAGAAGACTTCAGCTTCTTGCCAGTTTTGGAAGAGTTCCAGGAATTGCATTAAGCATTCCAGAGTTGTTGGTCATCCTTAAACCATCACAGGTTGAGACTTCCCTTTTTAGGTTGAAGTTATCCCTTTTATGCGAGGTTGGACCTCCCTTTCAT
The DNA here is from genome assembly GCA_031772625.1 of Pinus tabuliformis. Classification (NCBI taxonomy): domain Eukaryota; kingdom Viridiplantae; phylum Streptophyta; class Pinopsida; order Pinales; family Pinaceae; genus Pinus; species Pinus tabuliformis. The sequence goes on along the minus strand of CM062816.1, from coordinate 1,458,912,929 downwards.
GGTTTAAGGTTTCCCTCTTCAAAACAATAGGAGCACTTCGTCTAGCAGAAGTCTTCAGCTTCTTGCCAGTTTTGGAAGAGTTCCGGGAACTTCACTAAGCGTTCTAGTGTTGGTGGTCATCCTTAAACCACCGCCCTTTATACCAACATTTCAGAGAGCACATTCAGCCTAGTGCTGCCATGTATTTTTGCACATTTTGTATTACAACTCTCTTTTTGGACTCATACATAACCCCTCGGATTAAGGGCGGGAATGTTGGACACCTAATCCTCAATGGGTTAGTGTGGAAGCCGAATAGACAAAAAGAGTCCAAGATACCTTGGGATGTGAAACCCAACGGTCACAACATGTACTATAAATGTAAATCATTTGTTAATAAAAATTGTACTCTCATTTATCCTTCAGATTATTCTATTGCTGCCCATGTGTCTTTAATAGATTGTGCCTCTTTTTATTTTATTTCTCAGCTTGTCGACTTGTGCTCTATCAAACGGTCATCCCATGTTAGGAGGAACTGACCACAACCGCACAAAAAGATGAGGAAGACGAAGTTGTAGCTCCTAGATTTGAGCAATCAGACAAGATTTTAAATTTTGAATCCACTATCTCATCATAAGGTGTGGGAGGCTAAGGTATCGATCCCGGATTTGAAGCTTTGAACCCATCCGAGAAGGACATTTAGTATTTAGAGTACCCATAAATCCTTCCCACTCTTTGGGGCTTGGTGTAGAGCAAGGGTTTGCATCAACACCCAGCCTCGCATAAAGTGTCAAGAGCTAGGAGCAGAGTAAGGTAAAGAGTAATACAAGCATGGGAATACTAAAATTGGTTTAAATTATGTTGGGTTCCTTTATACTCTTAACCTGGAGAGGTGTACCATTTAGGTGCCTTTATTTAATTATAGATTGGTTGAATTGAGTAGGAGAACTTGGTATAAATTAATGTTGTTAAACTTGATGTGATGGTTATGATGAATAGTTCTCTTATCTTGCTTAAAAATTAGGACTTGTTGTAATAACCTTCAGAGACTTGTACTACATGAATTGGATGTTGTACTTCCATTTGGCGGTAGTAATGGTGTAAGGGTTAACATGCTAATAAGTGTTTTTATGAAGATTTCTCATACATGAGGAATTTAAAATTTAATACGTTGTCAATAATAATTTAAGTTTTGGTTTGTGATGCTTACTAATATGAGTAGCATGTAGACATTTGACTTTTTCATCCATGTATGGAATTTGAGTGGATGGAACTATATTTAAGGTTATATTTTTAGCATATATGCATGGATTGTTATGTGCCAATGATAAATAGGCGAAGTATGCATGAGAAACTTATGATTATGTTTAAGAGTTGGGGTGGATAAGGAAACTGAAGAATATTAATCCTTACTATCATGTGGAAAATCTTATAACTAATTTTTTATTGTAGACTATGTGCCATAATGAATAAGTGGATTAAAAACAAATGATGTTAAATTTTATTTAAGCAAGGTTAAATATATACGTATTGCATGAAGAATTGATGATATTCTATGTTGCATAAAACAATGCTAAGTGGAGATTTACCATGGTTTTCCTTATTGTGTTTCCTCCTAGATGAGGAACTTAAATCATTATAAGTTGTCAGAAATTAAGCCTTGAAAAGAAAAATTATGCTTACAAATATGTAGAGCAGGGTAGATAAATAATAGATAACCATGGGAAAGCATGGTCATTAGAATAATGGATCAATAACAAGTAATGCATATAGGAGGAAGATATGATTACTTGAGTGGCACACTTACATATGTTTCCTTCATGAAGTAAAGAATCACACTTATCATAAAAATAGACTATGATAAAACCAGAAAGGAAATTTATCATGCTTATTAGAGAATGTGTGGTAATTGATTCCTGTTAAAGATTAAACTATGGTCATCATGTTATAAAAACAAATTATAAATGGTATAATTTCTATGAAAGGACATGGCTAAATAAAAATCCCACCTAGTACCTAAGGGGATGAGTATATAAAAAGCAGATGTTAAACCTTAGTAAGGTAACTGGTTCATAAGTAAAACTCCAAAGGGAAATTATATATCTCATTAGAGGTTGGGAGTTAAATAAGATGCTTCCACCCTAAGCATTATACCATGGTAAAGGTTTCCATGAAATAGTGTTAAGAATGTGAGAACATGTTATAGTATAAGACTTTGTAAGTGTACAAATTGTCTTTCAATTTAATCCTTTGATTAATGTGTCTATATACAATGAATTTGGAATGTGATTTGTTCTTTAGTTGGAACAAAGTGTGATTAAGGGGAACTTAACTTTAACAGGTTATTATATACCATGAAATCTTCATCTTTCATTCGACATGCATAGTGGGACCTATAAGTACGCTTGAGTTCAACAATATAAAAACCATAGTAATTAATAAGAAGCACAAATTGTATGTTATGAACCAATGGATCAATTAAATGGTACAGACTAATATCATACCAATTGAAATGCATATTTTGTACCAGGCAATTATGGGAGGCTCTCTTTTTAGATTGCATTGATAATGTATCTAGGTTGAATAAGACAACATAAGAAATGTTACATAAACCATGCAGGAATTCCTAAAATTGGTTAAGGATGGCTTCATGTTAAAGAGGAGGTGTTAACATGGAAGTACCCTGAGATCGTAAGTACATACAACTAAAATGGTGTGGAATTTAAAGTAGTAAAACTTTCAAGTATATCTCAGGAAGGGGAAATGAGATTATATATACACTAAATTATGCATGGACAACAAGATGTTGAGGCATAAAAAGGGCAATAGTAACTCACACTCGATGAATTATTGAAGAATGAAGTATTGATCTGATGATTATTAAACTTCAAAAACCTATGAGTTAATAGTCTTCTATAGAACATTAAGCAGAAGGTATGATTAAGATGAAAATATGTATGAATACAATACTACACTACTGATATTGTGTTACAACCACATGAAATCAGAAAATGATTGCTAAATAATGGCACTTGAATGATATGATATAAAAAAAGATCATTGATTGTAGAAATGAACAATGCTCATGAAAATTCATGATAAACTAAGCACAGTTGATCTATTTACTAGAAATAGATAAAGGAATGTTTGGCATGATACTAACATACTGGAAAACATGTGCATCAAGATTATGCCATGCAAGTGATTCCATGAGGATGGTATGATGGGTTATAGCATAGATGGTACTATTTACAAGAAGTACATATAGTACCCGTATGACTACATGTGTTACATGATTGAAATATGATATGTATATCGGTGTGTATAATACACTTTGTATGTAGATATGCATCAAGACATTGGGTAGATGTCTGGTAGGGCAACTAACCTCTAGGTTACATAGAAGAATGAAATTAAGAAGTGGTTCAAGGATAAGTAACCATGGTTAATTATAGTATGGAATACATATGATTATGATGAGTATATGTGGTTATGATTATATATAAACTAACCTAATTATGATATTTTATGCAAATATGCTAGTTGATTTGTTGTATGCAAAAGAGCTGCAGAAAGCAGGTGTTCGACAAGAGCACAAAGGCTTGGAAGAATGCAGGGAGAGAACACTCATTCTTTAGATAAAATTAACAATGAGAAATAACTGTTTTAGTAATATTGAGAAACCAACTATGAAGTTGTGTTTCTACATCAAAAAATTATTACAAATGGTTGAAAACAATGTTACAGGTAACTGTGGAAGAAGATGTGTTGGGAGCACTCCTTGTAACCAATATAAATCAGAAGATTTTCTTCAAATGGCAAGGCCACGAGAGTTGTGGATTCAGAAACTAGCCACCTATGAACAAGGACATGATGGACTAATACACCGAGGACGGTGTAAAGTGTAATGGGGGGAGTATGTAACACCACTCCCTTCTGTGCTAACTATTGTAAACCTAAGTTAAGGAAAGCTAGGTGTCATATGTAATATGGAAAGAAAAAATATTATTAAATAAATTAATAAATGAATCACTTGGAAAAGCGAGACACTAAGAGAAGAGATTCTTGTCAAATCCCATTGAGGAATTGGATAAAGATAAATCTTTCATGGTAAAGCTTGTAGATTTGATTCTAGATAAGCTTGGATGGATTCGAGATAAATATCCATTGGATGGATTTCAGATAAACATCCATCAAGGGAAAAACAAAAAAACTTTGTGGGAGATAAAGGAAAGCTTTTATGAGGAAAAGCCTCATGGTAGATAAAGACAAGATTTTCCAGAAAAAGACCTAGGCAAATGGAAAAATACAAAAAAGCCAGACATTGCTAATGGAAACTAAATCATGAAAGAGGGTATTAAATACCCATTGCGTTGATCAATTGGAGGTATTTGATCCATGGAAAGAACCTCATCTCAGGGGGAATCATAGGTGATTCATGGTTGGGTGGTGCTGCTCCGCTCTCCAAGTGATGTTCTTCTTCTTCCTAGTTGGATACTCTTGCATGAGATGTACTGTATGTGGCTTCTGACCTTTATGTTTACTTCTTACTTTTGCAATGTTAATTTGTGTGATGGAATCATGGTAATTAGCTATTAATACTTGTGTCAAAGAGCTGGATTACTCATGATCGATTATGCATGTGGCTATTATATATATGAGTAAATTTGGTTTGTGTTAGGATGTATATGAGATGATTATATGGATGCAGGTGATTATGGGTTATGGGACATGTGTAGATGTGGTGTTATCTATAGCATGAGAATGACTAAATGACTTACATGTACTAATTATATATAAGTATATTTATCTGGGTTAATGATGTTAGGAGAATGATTGCAGTTTATGCATGTGACTCCTTTTACATTCAGGTGCAGAGTTAATAGTAGAAGCATAATATGTAATTATTAATACTTGGACCAAGGAGCCTCCTACTCATGTTAGATATGGCATGTGAGTATAAATGGAACAAATTTTATTAATTTTTCTTATGAAATAGACATATATTGGTCTGTAAGATATCCAGTGAATCTAACTTGAATGTAGATATCCAGTGAATTAACTTGAATATCATCAAGTTGACGAAGGTACCTAGTATGCCTATAATGATATGATATCTCTAGTGTTGGGTCATAACTCGGTAAATGTTTATACCTATGGAACAATTGTAATATTATAAGTGTATGGTCAAAGGAACAGGTTATTCGTACCATGCATGTCCTAAGACTTGTATCTACTTATGCTAAACTAGTTAGTTATGCATGATGAAAGAAAGATAGCTACAATAGAGTTAAATTAATGCCCATTAATGTTGGGTGGATTAATCAAGGAATTATTATGGGTTGCATGCTATGGTTAGTCCTTCCTACAACTAGTAAATTATGCTTAATATTGATCTGACATATAAGCTTTATAGATAGACCTAAAAGTCCACATCAAGAATCACTCTGTAGTCAAATTAATAAAGACTATGGATTATATTATATAAATAATAATGATGATATAATGATGGACTAAATATACCCTTGGAAAGGGTTGAATCTTAATGATAAATAAAGAAGAAAAAAAATCACCAAAATGGGAGCATAGTAGCTAATTTCTAGGGTAGACTAACAAGGTTTATTACAAATCTTATACTTGATAAATCAATCTTAATGTTTATAATATTAATGTTAAGGTTTAATATTAAACTTCAAGTTTATAATCCCTTAGGCTTATAATATTAATCTTAGGGTTTAATATTAATCCTTTAGGTTTATAATCACTTGGGATTATCATATTAATTATGATTTATATTCCTAGGGTTTAGTATTAACCACAAGGTTTATACTATTATTCCCTTAGATTTAATATAAATCCCTTGGCTTTATAATGTTAATCCCTTTGTTTTAATAGTCTCTTCAGTTTATAATATTAATAATCTCTTTGGTTTTATAATATTAACAATAACTAGGATTTATTAATCCCTTGAATTTATAATATTAATCTATTGGGTTTATACTATTAAAAATCTTTTATGTTTATTATTCCTAAGTATTCCTAATAGTTTATAATATTAGTCCCTTGGGATTTTAGTAATATTCCCCTGCATTCATAATATTAAAAATCATTTAAGTTTATTTTTTTTTTCCCGTAGAAAAAGTCGTAATTTATATTCATGTATGAAATAAATTACATTTTGTAGATGCTTAGAGCATATGCAGATAGCTGTCCATGTGTGGACAAAATACAATGATAGAGAGAAAAAATAAATAAAATACAACAATCCTATACTTTTCTGCCCTTCTTCTTTTCCACCCTACGCCAGCCTTGAGAGTCAGGAGGGGGAACGATGATGGCCTGCGGGTTCTCTTGTGTGTTCACTGGAGGTTCTTTGTCGGATTCTGATCCTTCAGATCCATGAGTTCTTTTGATGCCACTCACTTCCAGCTGTGGAGTTTGCTGCTGCTGAATATGGTCCTCCATTTGTGGGTCTGGTGCTATTTCGTCCTGTGTGCCATTCTGTTCCATATTTATATCAGGTTCCTCTTGGTTTACTGTATGCTCTGGCTGAATGTCCTCTTCTTCCAGCAGTTCTGTATGCTGCCACCCGTTGGGATTTTTTTGTTGTTTCTTGTTTCCTTTTGGATCCTTTCTGACCTGTGGGCAGGAGTTTTGGAGGTGTCCTATTTGCCTGCATCTGCGACATCTGAATGCAGTGTTTTCATAGTCTAGGGGTTGAGTCCGCTGAGTGTTGTTATAGTTCAATGTTATATGATCAAGCAGCCCCTAGCTCAGATCCACTTCAACACAAATTCCAGCATAAGTGAAGATTTCTCTGCTAATTCTGTCTTCATCGATTTTTAGGAATTTCCCAAAGGAATTCCCAATGGCAATTAATACTTTGTGATGCCAGAAGTGTAATGGGAGGTTGTGTAGTCTCACCCAAACATGCATTGTTGAGATTTTCATAGTGTTTGCATCCAAATCAGCGAACCAAGGGGTAACAAAGAGACCGACATTACCCCAGAACCAAGGCCCTTCATTGATGATACTATCCCGTTCTTCCTCTGTGTGGAAAGTAACAATGAAAAAGCCTTTGGAACAGAGGTGTATATCACATTCTGGTGTCCAGTGGGAGTATACCCATTGATGTAAAGCATCGGATTTTGGCCAGTAACCATTAAATCTACATATGACAACATGTTTAGAGAATTCAGAGTGAAGTGCATTTACCTCTGGTATAGTAACTTGGAGCGTTGGGGTTTCCAGTTTTTGTTCTACTATATATGGACCTGGTTGTTCTGGTGGTGATGTTGGTTTGTTCTGCATTTTTTCTTTCCCCTTTACTGCATCACGAAAGGAGCCTGGAGTCTTTGAGCTGGATCCGTTGCATCCTCCGCGCAGTCTTAGATTGAGAAAAATGGTTGTGTCCTGACAGATCCCGTATTCCTGTAGAGTATGATGGTCCTGTAGGCTACAGCCTTCACAGATCAGGTTCTGGTGTCTTGTGGGTATTCCGAGTTGGTTTTGTATTTCGTTTTTTAGCTCTTGTATATTTAATCCCATGCTGAGTCGCATGCAGCGGTGGCTGCCCCCTGTTAATTTGATGAATATTTGGATCCCATCTTTACCCTGGCAGTATGATTTCATTTGCTTGTCAGATCCCAGATCCCCTCTGCTCGATCGATTCAGTTTTTCACCGATCTGCTGCCTGGGTTCTGGGTTTTCTCAGATATTGGTCAGATCAGAAGGATCCAGCCCAGATCTGTAGTATTTGTACCAAACCCTTGTGGGTGGGATCGGATCTGCCACATGCAGTCCCCCTTCTGACCCGGCGACCTCAGAAGGTGCATCCGATACATACCCCGTGGAAGCCAGCTCTTGGGGGGAAGCCCTTCCTCCTCGCTGGTCAGCGACATCATCAACCCTCGAACAAGAACGCAGATGCTGAAACGGAGATATCTGAGCCGGTTCCTGCAGCGCAAGCGGGTAAGCAACATTGCTGCGTCCATGCTGCAACGGGGTAGCAAAGGGAATCAAAAACCGCGGAGAAGTTTTCCAGTCCTGGCCGGCCCAGCTTCCCGCGTTCTGTTGTTCGTTTTCCCTGCATCCTAGGACTAAATCAGGAAGACTTCTAAGAGGCGTTCGGCGCTCAACAGGAGGAAGAGGTTCTACTCTCAGGTGGCCGCTGTGTCCTGTGAAGCCGACTCTGAGGGGAAATTCGTTGGCTGCAAAAAGTCGATCCATTCTTTTCCGCTCCGATTTCCAACCAATCTATTATTCGTAGATGATTTATTGTACACCTATCATTTAAGTTTATTAAACCCAAGGTTTTATAATATTAATCCCTTTGATTTTATCATATTATTAATAATATGAATAGTATTAGCACATTTTTATAATATAATAGTAATAATTATAAATTATTATAATTATTTTCTTAATAATAATAATAATAATAATAATAATAATAAATGGGAGGTTTTCACAATTATTCATATTGTTGGAGATTTCCAAAAGAGAATTGTGTAATGGCTTTTTATTTATTTTTAGACGGTGACAAAGCTCTTTGGTCCCTAATGTGGGATAGAGCAACCGTCTAAAACCTCGGATGGATAAAAAATCATTACACAACTCTCTTTCAAAAAATTCCAATAATATATTAATTGCTTTTATAATGTTAGATCTTAGAATTTTCTGATCCATATTGCAAAAGACAATGTCTTTCAGATTAATCATATCATTAAGATTTGGTTGACATTTTGAACCAACTAATGTGATTCAGGATGGACCACACTAATTAGTTCGAAACATATGTCGACCAAATTCTAATAATGTGATTAATCTGAAAAAACATTCTCATTCATTTTTATAAAAATATTTTTAAAATTATATATCTATTTATTTCAATATTAATATTAACCATAAATCCATATTCAAATTAGTTATGTAAATAGTATACAGTTTTAGTCCTATATTAACTATAGTTATTAATGTTATTGTCTTGTCTCATTAAACACGATTGATTTTTATTTCATATACTTAAATACTTCTATTAATTTAGATACTTAAATACTTCTATTAATTTAGATTTCCCGCAAGTTATAATTTCGTGACCATGGCAGTCACGTAGATGGCAACGGTTCCAAAGAACCTATTGGTAATATTATTTCCGTTATTGACTTGTTTAAGTGGGTTTAGCTCTTTCCCAGAAAAAGTATCCTTCATTGTGTCTTCCTGATTTGTTTTTTTGAAGAAATATTATTATGGTCGAGATATCGTTCCTTGGGTCTTAAAGGTTGTGTATTTTTTTTTTTTAATATTATTATCATTAAGATGTTATTTGATATAAATTAACATTTTGGTTGAAATTATTAAATTATTATTTTTAATTAATTAAGAATTTTTGAATGGATTAATAATTTTAAATGCAATGTTTAAAATTTAAAATTATTATTTTTAATATATTAAAAATTTGTTTAAGTGAAGAATGGATTAATAACTTAAAATTTAATAGTTAGTGTTGATTATTTTTTTTATATATTTAAATAGATTCTTTACAAATATTTTAATTACCAATGATAAATTATTTTAATTAAAAAATAATAATTTATTAATTATCTTTAATTTTAGGTTTTTGTGATCCATAATTATCAAGCAAAATTATTCTAATAGATCACATCAAGTTTTGGATCATCTCAATTCATCATGAGAGGAAGAATGGAAAGAGAGATTAACAGGCCACATACTTATAGTAGAGGGAAAGAATGGAAAGAGAAAGTAAGAGGACACATAGTTATAGTATAGGGAAAGAATGGAAAGAGAGATTAAGAAACCACACAGTTATAGTAGAGATGCAACCGTAAATTCCAAACACCTATGAAATGAAATAATAATATAATAAATTGGAACCTTGTATAATATATAAAAATTAAAAAAGAAACAACTAGAAAAAGTTTCATTATTAATAATATTTCTAAATCAATAAAAAATTAATTAATTAGTTAGAGCAATCCTCAAAAATATTAAAACTATAAAATAATAAAATCTAGGAAATAATTACTTATGCAATTCAATATGATAAGAAGCTATCAATTTATCTATTAAGAAAACAAAAAAAAACATAATATGATAGCTTCTTACCGTATCAAATTGCATAAATAGTTATTACTTAGATTTTATTATTTTATAATTTTAATATTTTTGATGAATTTATTTATCTATTATTTTATTTAGAAATATTACTAATAATGATTTTTTTAGTTGTTTCCTTTTTAATTTTTAATATATTATATAATATTCCAATTTTTTATTATTATTATAACAACTTTGTGTTCTATTTGATTTCTCTTTCCATTTTTTTTTCTTGATGATAAACCTCATTAAAAGTACAAAAGACACTGATTTATCTATAAAAATTTTGCTTAAATTAACTTTACTAGTAATTAGGAATCAAACAATTATATATTTTATAGTAGTTATTTTTATTATTAATTAACAATTAAATTAATATAAAATTTACGATGAACCACACTGGTTGGTTCGAAACGCGTCGACAAAAGATTGATTATGTGATTTTGCCGAAGATTATCTAAACAATGTTATGGATAACAGAAGTCTAAATTCCTTAATAAAATTTACAACTTAATAAATTAAATATACTATTTTAATAAATTTATTCAAATTTATTTTACCTCCAAATTCAATGAAAAAAATCAAATTAATGAATATGTAACCTAAAATGTATAGATGGATTGTGATTTTATCAAAGTGATCTTGATCTAAAAGATTTTTTATTTTATTATTATTTGTTTGTAAAGAGATTTTAGTTTAAAATAAATGCTTTTATTTATATTTTTTTATATAAAAAAATAATTTTATATTTCATTATTTAAATTCAACATAATAAGATTGGAAATTATTGTATCAAATATTATCATACTTCAATAATTTAAATAAATTACATATATTTATTTATATAAAACTAGAATAATTTTGATTATTAAAAATAAATTATAATCAAAAATTTAGTAAAAAACAAAAATAATTGAGGATCGAAAAATATGCCGTAAAATTGCTTCTGCTTGGCTAAGAGCTCGTCTTCCTCGGACGTAAGGAAACAGGGTAACGGCCCAAGACCCAGAGGCATCTGGCAGGAGTGAAAGCCTGCTCCCTTATGGACCACCAGCGGGTTATTACAGGTGGCGTGGTTTTCCTTGATAAGAGTGATGAGTCAAACCGACATTCGCGGATAGCAGCGAGAGATGGCTGTCCTCACTGTTGGTTTGACACCTGAGTTTGATAGGTTTTGCCACCTTCGGAAAAGAAAAAAAAAATTGAGGATCGAAAAATTGAAAAGCTCTTTCTTACGTCTGAATTGAAATGTTTAAAATACTATGCGTTTAAGAAATCAAATGAGACAGTAATTCACAACGAATTTGAGAACCCTAAATAAAATTATCGATTCAGTTAATCATTCCAATCTGATTAGTATCGAAATCTTCCATTCTTCGACCATCCACGACCGTAACCTTCATATTGCTTTCATCAGAATAAATATCTTTACCGCAGTTGTTGCTCTGACGGGGGTTGGTTTGAGCACCTGATTCTATAGGGGAGAGAGATTTTGGCGTCATCTTGTGATATGATTCGTCTATTAACAAGTTCATTTTTAGATGAGTGTTACAGTAGCTCTTAATTTCGTTGTTTGTCCGCCCAGGCAGTCGTCTTGCTATCAGCGACTACCTGCATGTATGGTTACTCTTACTCTGCCATTATTTAACGATTTTCTAGACCATGATATAAGTAATCAGTGGATTTTAATGCATGAACAAATTGCGTTCAGTCATTCGGCACATACCGATTCCTTGAGAGCGAGCCAAATAGGTGAATTTTTATAAAGTTAGTGAAAAACCAAAAAACTTGCAATTTACGTCTTAACTGCACAGGTTTTATGAGGTCACTAGAGCGCAGACCATTAATAACCGTCGTAGGCGTGATTCAGTGCGAAGTCAAAGCTTTTTTATGGTTGAAAGTCAGGCGGCATAGTGACGTGGGTTTTAGAAAGTGACGAAGTTCTCCAAACTTATAAAAGTTAAGTGGCTTTTCATAGAAGTTTTTTTTGTTTAAAAGGATTTGGGTTTATGCAAACGTTTGTTTTTTCTTTTTTTTGGGCAAGGACGTGATTTTTTTTATTTTTTTATATAAAGGTTTTTTTTTATATATATTAAAAATAATAAAAAAATTTATAATGAAATTTTTATTAAGGTTTTTTCTAAAATTATTAAAAGGAGGTTTTGGAAAGTTTTTAAAAGAAAGAAATATTTAGAGTTTTTAAAAGAAGAGTTTTGAAGAAAGATTGTTTTCTCAAATTTTCAGCCCTAGTTCTTACTCTTTACATGGTAGGTTTATGATATGTGAGTCATTAAGATGGTGACTACTTGTTTGGGATTATGTCCAATTTCAGTTTAGAGAACCTAAGAATGAAGCAGAAGAACAAGCTCTCACTAATGGAAAGAGGGAACAATGGAGGAAAGACAAAAAGAAGAATGCACAAGCTCTCACTAATGGAAAGAGGGAACAATGGAGGAAAGACAAAAAGAAGAATGCACAAGGGTTGCAGCTTATCCAGTAGGAGTGGACCAAGTAGTGTTGCAGAAGATTATGATCACGTCTTCATAGTCTTTATAAATAGTAGGAACTGGAGATTGTGGCATAATGTATGCAAGCACAAAAAAGAAGGATTTGATTGGATACATAGATAGTGATTTTGAAAGAAGTTTTGATGATAGGAAGAGCACTTTTGGTTTTGTGTTCTATCTTGGTTCATGTGTGATTTCATGGGCATTTAAAAAGCAACCCATTATGACACTTTCCTGAGCAAAAGTAGAATATGTAGAGTAGCATGTCAAGTAGTCTCATTAAGAAGAGTATTTGATGCACTGAATCAGAAATAACAAGGATCAACAATAATATATTGTGACAACACATCAGTGATTGCACTATGCAAGAATAGTGTGTTTCATCCAAAGAGCAAGCATATTGATACTAAATATCACTTTATTAGAGAACTTGTGATCAATGGAGAAGTTCACTTGAAGCCTTGTAAATCTAATGATCAATTGCTTCATATATTTACTAAGTCATTAGCAAAAGATGTATTTGAGTTTCATAGAAGAAATTTGGGTGTTGTAAGCTTAGCTGAGACATTGACCGGGGGACATGTTTGAATTGTCATGAGTCATCTCTTAGTTTAAGAGTAGTAATTAAGGGACAGTTTTAAAATAAGCTAATTACTTCTGCAGGAGAATTTGGCTAAAGTTAGAGATTCACTTAACTTAGCGTTGAATCAAGTCGAGTAAATTCATAGCTGAACTTATAGTGTGTGGTTGCATGTCAGCTTATTTTAGGGGAGTCGCTAGTTGAAAAATGTTAAATATCCTTCACTGGGTTCATTGTAATTATCAAGTTGAGTAAATTCATAGCTGAACTTATAGTGTGTGTTTGCATGTCAACTTATTTTATGGGAGTCACTAGTTGAAAAAAGTTAAATATCCTTCACCGGTTTCATTGTAATTATCAAATTTTATGCGATCAATAAAAAAAACCATGATGAATAAAAAAAACCATGTCTTTTGAGTGAATTTTAAACTTTAACTTCTCTACCCTTTCCAACCGAATGTATTCACATAAAATCATATCCCCTCAGAACTCCACGGTCCCCGTTTAAACCTTTCTTTCAAGAAGCAAGAAGATTTACTCATCTTCGATATTCTTTTTGTCAAAGTATGGCCTCGTCGATCGTTTCTCGGAGGGCCGGTGACTACATAAATAAACAAAATCAGTTCTGTAGACCACTGGGTGTGCATGGCATTGGTCCTACTGGGTCGGGCAGTCAAGACTCAACACAAGCTAGTTCTTCTCATCTACGCAATCTTGGGACCAGGAGTGTGCTGGCTGTTTACAGTACATATTATTGCCGTGCTATGTGAGCAGGAAGCAATCATTTTTTAACACGTTACACTACAGCGTTAGAGTTACTAAAGCGGCCGGTATTGAGGTATTGTTTTTAAGCTTTTATGAGTTCCAAGTTTACATAGACATTGATATCCGCCCAGCTCATGTTGCCCAGCTTCTTTACCACTTATCCTCTTAGCTTTGAAAAGTGGTGTTGTTATCCACATAACCTCTTCACTTGTATAAATACATTATAAAAGAAGAATTTATTTCTACATGGTATGACAGTAGCTATGGGCCTAACTACTTGAGGGGAGGGCCTAGCTAAGTCTCTATTGATACATTGCGTAGTTCTATTATGCTAGAACAATTGGTCGGTGAAGCAATCAGAGTTCTCGTATCGTACACCCTCTCTGTAGAGTAGACTCTCGCATCGTGAAGAACAAGAAATCATGCCGCCCATGCTTTTCCCTCTCCTCTGGCTTCGATCTATGCGTGAAATTCTTGTAGCTTTCGGTTTCAGAAGAAAGCTGGCTAAGATGGTAAAGAAGCACGTTTGAATCTCATCCTCGGCCGGATTTGGGTTGTTTTTCACAGCTCCTCGACATTAGAAATCTTCTATATCATGTTTGTGACAGGTAGCTTGTGGTTCTGCTCCACATAAGTCGCCTATCTCGATGACAGCTCTATAGCAAAACCTAGCCTACAAGTATTTCAAGAAGGTCCTGGACGTGCATATGACCACGGTTGCCATTGATTCTCTGAGTTAAAGATTTCCACAGTTGGCAGCTTTGGGTTTCCTTCATTACATTTCGGCATATGTTTTTCTCTCTTGTGGGAGGAGTTTTTCCCATTAGGTTTTCTCTTTTTCTGCCCTTATAAGAAGTTATTATTGTTTTTGGGTATCTCAGCAGGTCTTAGCAGGTTTTGTCGGTGAGACTCAATACTATTTTTTTTGTTTTCTCACTCTATTTCACTTATATGGAGTGTTACAGGTGCTAAAGCAAGTATATATTTTTAAGCTTATGTGAAAGGTAAACTCACATAAGCTTTCTTCTCAGCCAAACTCATATTGCCCAACTTTTAACTTTTATTAACTGTTAAGTGGTGTCCTTATCTAGCCAACCACCCAACTGCCTCACTTCTATAAATACATTATTTCATTAAATACCTTACTTCAAAATAATATAAAAGAACAATTTATTTCTACACAGAGAATCTCACCATCGATGGAGAAGGTTAGCTTCTCCCTATTACTAAACGGTTAATGCAGCAAATCTTGGCTATCGAAGCCGGGCCAACTTCTAATTTGGACCGGCGTATCACCAACAAATTTATTGATACATTATGCCAGATTCTCCACGTCTAAATCAAATGGCTATCATCTGTCGTCGCCAGTCTTTTTCAAATCTCCTACGAGTGCTGACGAAACTGCACAGCAACTTGTGACAATTCATATTGAGAGATTCCCATAAGCGCAAGTACATACGATACTTGACTGACCGTTCCAGTAAGTACATATGACATATGCGTAGGAGCTTTGCAGTGCATTCTTAATGAGTAGGTTTAAAATATTGCAATTTTGGAAGGGATGGAATTCAGATCATATAAAACTTAAATCACAAGCGCTGGAATTTAATTATACTGGTATATGATTTTGGTCTAAAATATTATAAAATGGTAAAGTTCGGTCCAAAATTTAATTAAATATTTAAATAAAAAAATAACAATTTCATTGACACTAATTTCAAATTTAAAAATAAATAAATAAACATAAATTTTAAGATTAAATAGATAAACATTTTCTGAAAAATTTCATGGAATTCAATCGTTTTTTTCCATCAATTAAATATATTTAAGACTAATCTAAACATATTCCCATTATTAGTAACAATACATACTGTGCTAATGGTATAATAACTAAAAATAACAAGTTCATCCACAATTATATCACAAAATTCTAATTTGAAAATAAATAAATAAACAATTTCTACAAAAATTCATCAAATTCACCCCTGATTTTTTTTCCATAAGTAAATCTGTTTACCACAAATCTAAACATAATCCATTACTAGTAATAATATGTACTGTTGAATTTGTATAATTAATAACAACACTATTTTTAGTAAGGGAAAAAATTGTTTTTATATATCAAATAAAAAGAGTGCCTAAAAGAGATATTGAAAATTTTCAAACGGATCAAGTTCTTTCTTGAAATGTTACAAATACAGGTTCATACTTTCGGCTAAACTTATAATCAATTTGAGTTATATGCCTATGTACCGAGAGGTAGATAAAACATAAAATTTTTATATCAAAAGATGTTCATATTTGTTCAAAAGCACATTATCTTCTATATATCTACTTGTAGTGTATGCTATATACAAAAAAAACAAAGTAAAATTCATCTTGTCACCATTTGGATGCATCAAAAATAAAATATTTTGTGTATTAGACCCCATGAAATTGTGATTGTTAACCCAGAAGTGGTAGAAGACCAGCTTCTACTTTGTTGGCTCCCATGTTTATTTCGATGTGCATCCTACACAGAGCATCATGTAGTCCCATCTTGGACATCTGGTCGCATTTTGATTAAATTCCCGACCAATATGTTACATCGTTGAGTCTCTGAAAGAGGCCCAAATATTCTCTATGTGGGTGAGCCATCCATGTAGGCATAGGTTGATACATTTTGGTGCTTCCCAACACATGTTCTACGATGGTACGAGAATCTCCAAAAATGTCGATGGTGGGAATGTTAAAAAAGGATGAAAACCATAGTAGGCCCCATAGGACCATCACTTCAGCCTTCATATTCGTGCCCATGTTAGCACCCCAATGGACCCAGAATTCTTTTTCCTCTGTGATTTTGACCAGAAAACCGCACCCACAAATTCCCCTCGTGTCGCACCATAAAAAAACGAATTGGATAAACAATCCCAGGTCCAATCCTCCTGTATATAGTTTTCTTAGGGCCGTTGTCTTATACATTTCCAACATTATACCATTTAATAATATGATGCATCTCCTCCTCGTAATTTTCCTTATAGTTCTCAAATATAATTCTATTGCGCCTACGACATATGTCCCAGCAAGTGGGATCAACCTCCATGTGGATTTTTGTTTGCTCCACCAATTCAAATAATTGTAGATTTATCATATTGGTTGAATGGAAAACCTATATAATCAACAATATAATGCTAGATCTGTATCGTTGTAGGGCGCTTTAAAAAAATATGTATATTATCCTCCTCTACATTCCTACACAATGAACATAACCCCAGCCCTTGCGAGTTCCTCTTTTGTATGTTTTCCCATGTTAGATTCTTTTTTTTCCAAACAAGCTAGAGAAATAATATAATCTTAATGGGCATCCTAGTTTTCCAAAATTTATAGAACCATCATACCTCTTAGTTATGGATCTCCTGGTAGAAATGGTATTATATATGTCTACCACCACTACTTCTCATTCCTTCATCTTGCTACTCGTGTAATCTAATCTCCATGCACATCACGACTAACTCCAATTAATTGCATCAATGTCCTGATTTTATCCCATTCTTGTACCATCTAACTCGCCAAGCCTAAATCCCTCACTTTTTTCCATATTGGAATATATCCATGCCATTCTCAAATGACTTGGTTCCAAAAGAAGATACCATTACAATTAATAAATTGTATTAAGCCCTCTGATATGCTTATGTCCCTTCCCATACCAAGAATATGGTCGGGTCTAGTCATGGCTTGATGCCCAGACCTAAGTCTCCAACACAGGTTTTGCAGAAGACATTTTTTGATTTTGGTCAGACTTAGCTATATGGCCAATCCCAAGGTAGTCCCAAATGACCCTCTACGCTTCCAAACCGTGAATCCTTTATCCTTCAGGTATTTGTATATTATAATATTACCCCATATGCCGACCCCAAATAATCCTCTCCATAATTTCTTCTACAACAATGCCCATCCAAAACGTCCCAAGTTCAAGATACCCCAGCCATGTAGTCTTTTTGGAAAAAAGATGTACTCCAATTTAACCAGATGATATTTTTATGTGTGAGTCACACCATACCATATATATTGTACCATAATTTGATTCAAATTTCTGACAATAATGTGAGGGAGATGATATAAATGTGCCCAGCAAATTCTCAGCCGTGTGATTACACATTGTGTGAGGGTAATACACCCCGAGTGAAAGACATATGAATTCCCAACCTGTGATTTTCTTATGAATTTTATCAAAAAGCCACATCCAGTAATTAATTCTATACTGATAAGGCTTGATATGATAACCCAAGTATTTTATGCCACTCGTTAATGTATCAGTCTCCACCACGAAAAGTCTCTGAATGTAGGCAATGTCATCCATATCACAAGTGTCATATAATATAATAGACTTCATAAGATTCATGATAAGGCTAGTGGGATTTCCAAATTTTATAAAGATATGATATAATGCTAGCCATGAAAATCTATCAATCATCCCCATAATCAAAACGTCATCCACAAAGAAGCTATGTGAAACCTTGATATCACATCCCAGGGACAGTGCACCAAAGTTACTCTCCATAAAAACGTTTTTGGTGTGTAAACTGAGGTCATCCGTCGCCAATATAAAAAATAAGGGTGAAAGCGAGAACCCCTATCTGAGTCGCCGCCCAGCCCCAAAAAAACATGTCGGGTATCCATTAATTACAACAACATGCCTAACATTCGTTACACAGGCCATGAACCACTTAGCATCATTAGCCTGGACACTAACTTTATGAAGTACCATCCTTAGATATCCTCAATCAAGGCAGTCATATGCCTTTTGTAAGTCAACCTTCATAACAACTGCATTTCATTTTTTAACATGGATCGAATGAATGCATTCATGTGAAATAGCCACAACATCATGTATTTCTCTATTCTATAAGAACCTGAATTTCTTAGGAGATATGAACTTAGATAGAGTGAGCTTTATCCTGGTCGCAATAGTCTTGGAAATAATCTTGTAAATAAGATTTCAAAGAGAAATGTGGTGATAATCTGAGGAAGAATTAGATCGGCATGAGAGAAATGTAGGTTGCATTTATATGAGGATTAATAAAACCCATGATCCTTGATTCTTCTACCATATCAAGAAGATCCCCCTGGAGAATGTCGAAAAAATGTGTGAACAATTCCACTATCCAATCATCTAGACCCAGGCTCTTGTTTCCTTTTAAAGTTTTAAGCACCTGCAGAATTTCTTCCCCCGTGACAGCCTTGTATAGGGTCGAGTTACCTTCCTCATCAAACATATTGAGATATACATTCACCCCCCACATTTGATCCTCAGCATAGTCTAACTCCCTACAACAATATGCCCATTCAAAATGTTATACCACCACTCTAGATATATCCTGTTGTGACTGAACCCAGTTGTCTTCTGCATCAGAAATCTCCCATATGGAGTTTACTTTCCCTTCTATGATTGGAAAACTAGGGAAAAAATTTATTGTTTCTATCCCCTTCTCGAATCCATATGCCCCTACTCTTTAGGCACCATTTCAACTCCTTGTTATGTAGAATTTGTTTCCTTTTAAGATCCAGTGAATGTATTTGTTCCCGAGCAACATTCGAGGGGTGATGTGATAACAAAAACAACCGGAGTGACTCCAAGGCCACTGATATATCATTTAAATACTTTTTCTGTTGAGTGCACTTCCTCTGCTCCCATGTTTTCACCACAACCTTAAGGGCCCAAAGTTTCTCTAGCATATTACCCATGGGTGAAAGATTCCTCTCTACCCCTATTCTAGGCATCCCTCACCAGTTTCTCAAATTCTGGGTCCTCCAATGAAACCCGATTGAACTTAAAAGGCATTCCATATCTGAGATCACTGCACCACCAGTTAACGATAATGGGGCGATGGTCAGAAGAGTAATTATTCACAATGTCTGATTCGAGAGACCCGAGCCACTCCACAATTTGTTCATGTAGCAAATATCAATCCAGCCTTTTAACTACATATATATCACCCACTCTACCATTGTCCCAGGTAGGAGAAATCATAGTGGGGCATATGTTAACTAAGTTATAATCGATGATTATATATTAATAAGCTTCACCATAACATCAACTCTTTTTGAACTAACCTATACCTCATCCAAATCAATGGTGGAATTAAGATTCCCCGCCATGACCAATGTAACCAGTCCCAATACCCTTGATACTATAAGTTTCCTCCAAAAATATTCTCGGTCCCTGTATGGTGCATATATATTCAAAAATTGAATTCTCCCTGGAAGGCCTTTCATATGTCTAACTAGAAGAATACCTGCAAAACATGAAAATGCCTTCATCTTGACCCATCATGGATCCAATAGAGCAACCAAATGCCCCGAGAGACCTGCTTCATCTGTAGCCACCATATGCGAGTCAGGGAGCATCTGCCTGAATTATTTGATCACCTAAAGAGCATAATGCATAGTCTCCTAAAGGAGAATGATATAAGGGCGCATCAAAAGAAAAATTTCTTCAAGGGCCAAAAATTTATGTGAAACCCCCAAACCCCGAATATTCATGGAAAGGATGAAATTCATCACAGCCCTGGAGTGCGCATCATTTCTCTAAGCGCCCGAGGAGAGATGGTTGAAGAAGTAGCAATGTCAATAGGAGCGTCCTTGGAAATGTATACTATCTCGGCCATGTTTCCGTTAGAGAGTGATATTGCCCACCGAGGAAGGACTAATATGTGGTGACGAAGAGCCACTTGGCTTGTGAGTCATGAGTGTATGTATGTCAAGTGTCTTATTTTGGAGAAGTAAATCTAAATCACTATCCACTGAGTTAGTTAGCGAATCTACAGGCGACATAGGAGAAAAAGGTGGGGTCTTGGATGTCAGGGATGGTTGTGAGATGGGTGGAGGGGAAGGTAATGGAATACACATAATATGTGAAGTGGAGCGGGCTTCATAAGTCATCATATGGGGTGGTACAGAGTTTGAAAGATGCATGAAAGCACAGGTAAGGAGGGGAGTCTTATTCGATGGGGTTGGAGTGGTGTCATCAATAGTAGGTGTATGAGAATCTTCAGAAGTCCAGGGAGATGTTGGCACCAAAATAGTCACGGACTCAACACATTTCATAGGAGGAGAATCAGAGGGTGGGAAAGGTAAAGAGTAAGACAATGTACCTGATGAGAGATATGCACCACCGAGATGTTCAGTCGCCCCTTGACCAGTCATATCAATGTATGAACAACTGACAACCATCTCCTTCGCAGAAGAAAAATTTCACCCATGTGGCATACGATGACAACCCTCCCTGCGTGGACATTGTGCCATAAGGTGTCCAGTGTGATGGCAAATGAGGCAATGAAATGATCACCTTTGCACAAGTAAATGTGAACGAAACCTAAACATCGAACAATCTTGGGATAAATGTAACAGTATTGGCATGTATGGTTTTCCATAAATTTCAAAACTGAATTGTACTCACATCTTGTTCATAGAAATTTCAAATGCTAATGTTACCAACGTGGTTGGTTTTTGATAGGGGCAACTAAGATCTCCACAGAAGTGTATTGATAAATAACTCATCATTCCCATGTGGAAGTTATTTATGGATGACTGAAACATTGTTGTGTTAGATTCATATTTTTCCATGTGTTATGAGAATGATTTCTCATATGTTTGTGAAGTTTATATATGTTCTTTTAATTTATAGTATTATTTATATATGTAGTATTATTAATCCATGGTATTATTTTAGCGTGTGATATTGATAATTGATAAAGTAGTTTTTTTATTTTTGGATATGCATTGATAAATCATGATATTGATAATCCATGGTATTAGCTCATGATATTATAACAAAGTCTATTTATAGATTAAAAATATGTATAATAAAGTATATTGTATTTTTTATAATTAATAATAATAATTTAACATAAATTTATAAGTTCGATAGTTTTATGATTTTTTTTTTTAATTTTAACAATGTGAAATGTAATATGAATTTGATTTGATCCCTCTCGGGAGATGATAGATATCAATATCATGACTTATCAATACCACATGCCCAAAAAGCTATAACTAACTTCATATGAAACTATTCATAACATTGTTTTAATTAATTAATTTAATTCAAAAAGGGTGATGAAACTTATTTCAAAATTGTCATGATATGAAGTATTTCCTAAACTAAGAGATTCAAGAGTCAAATCTCATGGAAGTAAATCAGTCTATGGAGAGGAGGATAGGTTATAGACCCCACAGGTATAGTGGTAGCAACAAGAATGTCTAGTAGGAGCCTCATGAAGGACCGAAAAAATTGTAAATTTTCTATAGTTTAAGATTGTAGATTGAAATTTATTATTTTTTTAGCAATAATTTAATTTATTTATATTGAACCTTGCACATTTGTTTTTTTTGTCAAGCCCATATTAATTTTGGTTTGACCTAAAAATTTTGAAAATTGAATTTTTTATTATTTAACAATAATTTAATTTATTTATCTTTAAGAGTCATATTTTGTATTGAAAACAAGAGTATTGTTTCCATATTTTATTTTGTAACATTTTCATATATGACTATGTTTGTGGTAATATATATAGTTTAATTTTATGAAAAGGATTGTATAATAATACTAATACTAATTTGGGAAGAAAAAATAAATTCCAACATTATGTAGGCATATTTGATCTTGTTTTTCTTAGTTTTTTATGTTTAACATTCTAAAAAAATAAGTTTCCAAAGCCACATCAAATATTATTATATGAAAAAAATTATTAAATAAAACATATCACCTATATAAATCGCTTGTTTTCTCCTTATAATTAAATTTAATATTTAACATTATTATATACGATAAATATAAGTTTTTAAAGTGTAACACAATTTATTTATTTACAATCCAAATATTATATATTCTCATTATCATTTTCTATATTTTATCATGTCAATAGAACCAAATTCCAACGTGAATAATATACATATAAATTTCTACTCTATTATTACATAATAACATATTGGTGAAAAATAAACATGAATAATAACATAATTATTTATGAAAATATTATTGTAACACCCTTATCCCACATTTACATAAGTTAACCTATCCCCTGTGGTAAACATGTGATGGGAGGATACTACAATCTGATTCAACTCCCCATGTATATCTATGGAAGTGGAACCAACACAACACAACCAATCTGAGCTTCTACACATGTCAGAGAACCTACAGGAGCTAACCACCCCTTCTAGGTTTTGAACCCTTGAGACAACTTGACACTTCACTTCCCTATATCCTCGGTCACTCCCATGACATGGGCATGCATGGGACTCGGTCTATTCATCCACTTTCACAACACAGGCATGCAAGTGACTGGGGTCTTTTTCAGCTAGTTCTGAGCATGTGTCCCTAGGTTATGTGTGACCTTTTTAGGGCCAAGACTTAGGCCACTACCCAAAACTCCATGAAAGCTTCAGGAATGAAAATTAACATTGAGACAATGATACAAATGAAACTATTTTAACAATGAATTGATTTGTCCCGTACTAGTCATGACATACATTTCATCAAACATGTCTTGCACATGTAATCTACAGGCCATAACAAAAGATTTGAGTATTTGTCTCTCATAATTATTTGAGAATCACTAAGAAGCATTGATTCCTTATCACATTAGCCGCAGTATCATCTATTAGGTCATATATTCATTTTTCATTCATTCACAAATCAAAATATGATGAAATCCGTACATCATTATTTTCATAAAACATACTCATAACCAACATATAAACAACAAAAATAATAGGGATACATCAGCCATAAATTCCACATAAGAACCAATACATTTTCTCATAAAATACCAAGGAAAGGAACTCTTATTAATGGATGAAAAATCCAACTGGGTATGGGACTTCCACGAACCACCCAACCATAGATTGGTTGAACCAAATATTTCTTTCAGCTAATCACACCCGTGTCATATTCCAAGCGTGAATGTGGGACTCATAACCAAAAATCAACCAGGGCTTCCTGACACTACAACACCTCCCCCTCATCAATATAGCCATGCTTTATCGCAATCCTCACTAGATCGCTACGCGAAAACAACCATGAATTCCACTAGAGTTTCTCAACCTACACCATGAAGAATTTTCTTGTCTCCCTGTCTCCAGTCTTTACCACATTCGATAGTTTGATTCAGGTATCACTATGCCATAACCAAGACACCATTATATTGGCTTTAATGTATATCCCATCCCCCAATTCCTAGGCACAATTTAGACTCCACCCTCCAAACTTTAACGTACATTCAATCCTAGGATTCCTTGACCTAATGGAGAGCACCCACCTCTACGATTTACCATATATCTTGCCATTCACTGTTCGAGGATTCCTATGCCCACCGAAGTAACAAAAAATACAACTTTACTACAACCCATAATCCAGTGCAGGTGTAACTAGGACATCTGTTCTTAATTTCAGAGATCCACCTCTCTTAGTTTCGAATCCATCAGACAATCCAGCTCAACCAAAAGCATGACATCTCATCACACCATGGCTATCCGGAAATGGAAAGGCAAGGTTGAAGAACATTGTCATACCTAGAAATACCCATGCCCGTGAAGTCAAGAGAACCAAGAACACACATGCATAACCATGCATGCCAAAAGTAGAAAGAAAATCACACATGCAAATCGATACCTACAAATAATCCCATTCTAATTGCTTGATCATGCTCCTTCTTGCTTGATCTTTTCTTCCTCTTTCCTTATTTTATTTCCTTGATCCAATGATGAAGTGCTCAATGAAAACCCTAAGTGTCCAAAAGTGAGAGAGAGAGAGAATAGAGAGAGAGCACCAAAATTGAACTGACAAAGTGTACCAACTGATCCTCAAAAGCCTTTTTATCAATGTTGCCTCTATTTTATTCATTTTACATTATTTTCCTTCATTTTACTACTCGCATTAAACATGTGACCTTTCACCTTCCTTTCCTCATATTTCTTTTATTTTCATAAATAAATTTCCAATTAATAACTAATGCCTTTCCAAATCATTTTCCATTTCCTTTTCCATTTTCCTTATCCATAATAATCCAAATGAACACGAACACTATGATGTTTTTTTCCACAATTCTTCTTGGAATAAGTGTCCCATAGGCATGGTTATTGTTTCACCTTTATTAATTTCATTGCATGGAATTTTCACCAAGGATGTTACAAAAACCTCTCGCTTGGGGAACATCATCGTCGGTGTTCCATGAGACCTATAAGAAACAAAACTACTGCAAGCAAAACATACTTCACATCGAGCTTTATGACCTAGTTGGATGCAGTATTTATAATGTTCAACTTGTTGAAAAGAAAACAAACATGACTATATAACAACATGACAACCATAATGACATGACACCCATACCTCTTATTGGATCTTTCTAACACATCTCATGGGAGTATTTACATCCATATGCATACATACTTATACCAAAAATAATTGGTCAACCAGCGAATAAAGAACGATATATAGCATGCATCTGATCCACCATCTCCCATGTAGCTTCATCAAGCCCAAAGTGCTTCCACAACACTTTAACTTACTTGATTGCTCAGTTCCAAAGCATGAGAATTTTTCTATACAATATACATTAAGGTTCCTGCTGGAATTCTCCATATGGGTGCACCTCCAATACAAACTAGTCAATCACATGTTCAACATGTTCAACATATTTATTAAGAAATGATACATGGAAAACATCATGGACTTTCACTATTGAAGGAAGTGCAAGTCGATAGGGTACTTATCCAATCCTTTAAAAAATATTAAAAGGTCCACAAAACCAAGGTTCTAACTTGACACATGATCCAAACCAGAATCAGATCTTCTTCAACTTGATGAAAAAGTACACCTATTCCCCACCCTGATACTCCTTAAACAACTTGTTCTAATCTGCATAACTTTTCTGTCTGTCTTGTGTTGTTTGCATATTCTTCTTTATTACTTCTATTTCCTATTCCATTTCTGCAAACATGTCTGGTCCAATCAACACCGTTTTAACTAGATCACTCGAACTGATGAGAGTATTACAACTCCGCCAATATAATTCCTCAAACAGACTCATTCTCAAAGACTCGTGATACACATTGTTGCAAGAGAATGCAACGAGTGGAAGATACTCTTCCCACCTTCGCTGTTGATGTATCACATACATCATGAACATATATTTTGATATCTTGTTGATCCTCTCTATTTTTACATTTTTTTTTATGGATGATAAGTTGTAATTAAGGACAACTCTATCCCTAAACATGAAAACATCTCCTTCAAAAACATGGAAGTGAACTTATCATCCTTGTCTCACTTCCAAAGACCATGCAGTTTGACCTAATCTCTAATGAAGACCTCTACTACATCACTATTTGAATAAGTAGACTTCATTGGACTCAAGTGCACTACCTTTTTCAACCTGTCTACCACAACCATGATGGATTCATTCTATTTATATGTCCTCAACAAACCTGTGATAAAATCCATTGAAATGACCTCCCATTTCCACTATGAAATGACAATCAGTTGTAGCAGTCCACTTTGATGTCTACATTTTTCCTTTACTTGTTGACAGTCCAGGCATCTAACCACAAACATTGCCACATCCTTATTTAGATTAAGCCAATAATAAACTTTCTTCACTATTGTCAATGTCTTTCGATATCCCGGTTGAACTGAATATGGATTAGTATGAAATTCCCTTAATATGAGCTTCTTGAGTTCATTGTTGTGTGGAACATATATCCTGTGCCTAAACCTATCCAAGCTATCTGCTATAAAATGATAGTCCACATCCTAATCACAGGTACTCATGCATGTACCTGTAATTGTACATGATGTGGTAATTGTACATGATGTGTATAAGATATATGTACCTTTCATCCTACTGACCTTCCTGTAAGATCTTATCTTGTAACTCCATCCCATAAGAATTCAAGTTGTTATATGATTCAACTGTCATACCTGCTAAGAGCATTTTCAACCCTTTTCTCCTTACCCTTGATGTACCTAATCTCAAATTCAAACTCACTAATCGTAGCCACCATCTATCTTGCATGGGGTTTTAGTTCGACTAATCGAACAAGTATTTCAACCCACTTTGATTACTCATGAATACAAACCTCCAACCATGAAGATAGTGCATCCTCATTTTCAATGCTCGAATGATGGCTGCCACCTCAAAATCATGTGTCAGATAATTCTACAAGTTCCCATTCACTTTCCGTGATTCATAACATACCACATGTACTTCATGCATAAGAAATCCACCAAGTCCTCTCTTGCAACCATCTTTACATACCACAAACTCCTTGTTTGGATCTCCAATATTTAACACTAGATCATTTGTCAACTCCTTGTTTGGATCTCCAATATTTAACACTAGATCATTTGTCAACTCCTTGATTGGATCTCCAATATTTAACACTAGATCATTTGTCAACCACTACTTTAACTATTCAAAACTTGTTGCAAATTCCTATGTCCATTCAAAATTTTTACCTTGCCTTTGCAATGACATAATAGAATATGTGATCTAAGAGAAGTTACTGATGAACCACCTATAATATCTTGCTAGCCCCATACACGATCTTACCTCTTCCACATTTCTAGGATCTTCCCACTCCATGATAACCATTATCTTCTTTGGCTCCACTATTATACCTTCCTTGGAGATGACATGCCCCAAGTAATGTACCTCTGTCTAAAATAAACATCATTTTATAAGCTTAGTATAAAATTGATGCTCTCTCAATAATATCAACACCACTGCTAAATTCTCGACATGCTCTTCCTCATTTTTAGAATATATCAAGATGTCATTAATGAACACAATAAAAAACTTGTCCATATAAGGACACAACATACTATTCATAAAGCACATAAAGGTAGCTGGAGCATTAGTTAAACCAAATGGAACTATAAAAAACTCATAATTCTTGTACTTGTTCTGTAAAGTTGTCTTTTATATGTTCTCTTCCTTAATGCGTACCTCATGATGCCCTAATCTCAGATAAATCTTTGAGAACACCGTTTATCCCTTCAACTGATCAAACAAGTCATCAACCCTCGACAATGGATACTTGTTCTTGATGCTCACCCTGTTCAACTGCCTGTAATTAATTCATAGCTGGAGAGTACCATCATTCTTCTTCACAAACAATATCAGTGCACCCAAAGGTGATACACTTGGCCTAATGTATCCCTTTTCAGGCATCTCCTTCTACTACAACTTCAACTCCACCAACTCTCGATTGCTCATCCTATATGGTGCATTTAATGCTGGTACTACCTCTGGTACCAATTAAATTGAAAATTCTACTACCCTAAGAGGTAGAAACTCTAAAATCTTTGTTGAAAACACATCTTAAAATTGTTGGAATATTGAGTACCTTCTCAATATCTCCACATCCTCAACATCCTTACCTTTGTCACTATAAATATGCACTTAAAATAACACACAACATTTTGTATGACTATGCTTTGCTAACATAGCTGTAATCATTCTAACTGATGTTACCTTCTTCTCACCCTATAAGATTCTCTATTCTTTATTGTCATCCAAGCACTCAATGGATTTGTCATAACAATCCATTTTTGTCCTATGAAGATATAGCTATTCCATGCCCAAAGAATACTATATGACCTGAATGGAAATACATTCAAATGTGTTGATATAGGCATACCATTCAAATCGAATGCACAAGCTCTTACCTAGTGATATACTCTCTTTTTTGTACATGTAGCTAGCTTCAATAACTAGTATTCTTCATGCAATTATTTATCAAAGCCACACTTATCCACCAGATTATGAATAACATAACTATATTTAGATCCAAGGTCAATCAAAATGGAAACAACTTGATCACAAATCTTACCGTCCATATCGATAACAGTTTCCTAGTTCTCTTCCTACTTCTATTTTAGCTCTACACAGATACAAGGAATACTCTGCACAACATCCAAAACAATATATGCCTCTTGTTCACTATATATATGAGGCCTAACACCCTAATTATGTTGACAATCTCTCTTAATATGTTCCTTACCACAGGTCCAACACTCAAACCATCCTGTACCATCACCTCTATTCTATTACTTGTGACCAATGACCCTGTCTAGCTATGTTGAACTTCTTATATGTTGCAACATTTTATTTCTATTCTTACGAATACTCATTCTTATGCATTGACTACTCCTAGCAATGCTTCAATTTCTAGATAACTTCCTCAAGTGATCGAGGTTGATCATACTAAATCCAATCCCTAAAGCTAATGGAAATCCATTAACAAATCTCTAAAATTTATCTTTCTTATTTTTAATATATGGTACATACCTAAATAGCTCCAGTAACTTAGTCATATACTCTTCATTTGTCATTGATCCCATCTTTAGCTCATAGAACTTCTTAGCCTTACTATCATGACACCTTTATGAGAAGTACTTCTTCTTGAAAAGTCTCTTGAATTTATGCCAACTCAGGTCCTTTGTCATGATCTCTCTGACTGGTTTCACATCTTCCCACCAAATGTTTTATTTCCCTTTGAGGCCTAATATAGCTATTCTAGCCTTCATATTCTTTGTGTACTCGTGTAGTTCAAATAACTTCTTTATCCCAAGTAACCAAGCCTCTACATCCTCTATCTTCTTCAAATCTCCATCAAAAGTAGGTGGCTTAGATTTCTTAAAATAATCTAACAAATAGCCCTTGTCACTCCTCCTATAAGGAATCAGGATGATAATTATGATGATCATAGTGTGTGTCGGAACCAGAAATAGAATAGTACACGTTTTCATTAGCTCTCTGATTCAAAGTATCTAAGAACCTACCATATCTAATCATGTAATCCCTATCTGACTTATTCCTACCATAAGATATACTACCGTATGCCTCATTAGTTATGTCCTCCTGTCCATGGCTCATTCAGAGTGGTCCATATCTATGCAATTTTGACAAAATCTAAAGGATTACTATGTTTAATTCTCTTTATTTCTCCTGTGCCTCCATGATTATTTCATTATCTGTGTTAGGGTCCAACCCTGACCCATTTATTTATGTAATAATCCTAACGGGCTGATTCATAGTCATAGTTAGTTAGAGAATCAATAAATATCATATTAATAATTATAAGTGGTTGGACCGCATTAGAGAAAAGGGATCACAGTTACTTGTAAACTGGCCATAGTTAATAAATGAAGTGGTTAACTTGTATTATGCAAGGGACAACTAGTATTTATGGTTTTGGATGTCATTTAGCTATAAATAGTCTTAGCTAGTAAGGGAAATATTATCGAGTTTTATTGTGATTGAGCTCTACTCTGGTGGAGGTTGTGCTCTTAAAGAGGCAAGTGAACCTTGAATCTATTTATGAATAATAAAAGAATTTGCATTTTTTTCTTATTTGATGTGATAATTCTATGTTCTAGGCTATATCTGTTCATATTTCTCATATTCTGTAGTTATCATAGGTCAAGAGCATAAAAAGTGGTATCAGAGAACTTTACAGGGTTATTTGTACCTCCATTTTTCATTGAAAGGTTTTAGGCTAGAGATGTGTTCTGGTGTCTTTAAACCATAGGATCTTTCATTGAGCCCATAAACCTACGGATTTGGAGAGGCCTGCATGCATGAAATACAAGAGGTGATCATGCTTGTTGGACTCCCTTGTAACCCATGTGGGTACCCCTCTGCGTAGTAGCACATTAGACAGAATCATGCACACACAAAACTTCCACGTACCCTCGAGCATATCGAAAGCCCTATAAGCTCGCCTGAAACCTAAGATTATATAAGTTGTCAGTCATCTTGCTACTACAATACATTGAGAACAACACTCGGGAAAATTGCTCACACATACGATAGGGTAGTTATGTAGTATGTCTAAGGGTATGGTCAATTCCCCTTAGTTAGTGCCCTGAAAGATTGGTCTAAGTACTATTGTTGGACCCCTGTGATATTGCGATCTGTAGCACTCGACACTCCTTTGTGACCATAATTCCCTCTATTATCTAAATATCACCCTCTACCTTATCTTCTAAATCACATCCAACAGTTTGGGTTCTGCTGCTGCCATACAACTTAGATTCAACAATTGGGGTTTTCATGACACAAATCAGATTGTTTGTGTAGTGAGGGTTTTGGCGACCATAGTCCAGATCAGATTGTTGCAACACATTTGGCAGGGCTAAGAACTGGGGCTTCTATTACTATATACGATCTCGGGATGCTTGCAAGAGACTTAGCCCATAAGCTTCTAGACAACAAGCTCATCATAGTAGTACCATTCACTTGTAAGCCCCCAATTTTCTAGTTGTCCCAATTTTTTGCTGACGTGGCTTCAAGTGACCCATGCAATTAAACTCCCAAGATCGTCTTATTTATAGGAAGAATACTCTTAGATAATTGACGAAGGTGGTGAATTCTAGGTACCTTATCTCAAGTTATGGCATTTGAGAGGGTCAAACACCTTGAAGAAAATGTTCGAAGAACTCGAGGACAATATGGAAAATATTAAAAAAAAACTCTCACGACTAACAAAACTTATAA
Source organism: Pinus tabuliformis (assembly GCA_031772625.1). Classification (NCBI taxonomy): domain Eukaryota; kingdom Viridiplantae; phylum Streptophyta; class Pinopsida; order Pinales; family Pinaceae; genus Pinus; species Pinus tabuliformis. Next base: position 1,458,881,439 of record CM062816.1, on the reverse strand, counting down.
AAAGGTCTCATCGAGAGGAGCCTAGTGTTGATGCACACATGGAAGGAGAATCTAGCCATCATATTCAATTCCATGGAAATCACCACCATTCCAACCACCGGACACCCAAGATGGACATGTACAAAATTTGATGGGGCTAACCCTACAATATGGGTAGCATAAACGGAACAATGTTTCTCCCTTAATGATATATGTGAAGATGAAGCTAAACTACATGTGGGAGCCCTTTACCTGGACCAAGAGAGATGGAAATGGTGGCAATGGCATAAGAAATGTTGTCTAGGGAGAGTAACTTGGCACATGTTATTAGAAGCCATATCTAATCGCCTTGACCAAGAATCTAATTTTTTGTGTCATCTCACTAAGCTCCGACAAACAAGTACAGTAAAGGAATACATTGCAGCCTTAAAGAAATTGGCCATTAGAACTGACGGTCAAGGAGATGACTTCTACTTGGAGTGTTTTATCAATGGCCTAAAAGTAGCCATCTGGACAATGTCTAGATGCACCACCCAGCTACTTGGTTGGATGCATGTAGAAAGTCCTTAGATGCGGAAGTCACCTTAAATGCCTAGTCCCATTGTCCAAATTTCATTCAAATGTGTGTCCCACCTAGGTTCAGGCCCCACCCAAACAGTTAAGGCTCAAAAGGTATCACTGGAAGAAATGGTTGAATGAATAAAACAATTACTATACTACTACTATGATGAAAAATACTCCATTGGAAATAAATGCAATGAACCAAAATTATTTTATATTGATTGTACTGATAATAGCTCAACAAAGGAAGTTTCATCTCTTGAGGTGCTTGAGGATGAAGTTGGGGGAACCCAAACTGACAATGATCTCACAACTATGCTAAATGAGTTGGTTATCTCATTACATGCCTTGGTTGGCATTTCTTTGCCTCAAACTCCGAAAATCCAAGGCCTTATTAAACATCGACCAATAGTGGTCTTGATTGATAGTGGTGGAACTCATAAATTTATCCATAAGAGAGTCACATAATCTATTCATTTGTTTTTGCAGGTGGTATCTAATTTCAAATTCCTTATCGCTAATGGGGGGACCATGAAATTTGAAGGCCGTTGTGAAAATATTAAGCTTGAGATGGGAGACTACCACATAAATACCGACATGTTTGTTATTGAAATGGGTGGTTGATATATTGCCTTGGGTGCTGAATGGATTCACACACTCGACCCTATCATAATTGATTTCCAAGAGCGATATATGAGCTTTAAGGAGAATTACCACATTCATAACTGAAGGGGACTTTAGGCAGGTGCTCATACTATCTTCAGCTCACATCAAATGGAGAAGTTTTTTAAAAAGGGCCATCATGGTGTAGTCAGCCAATTTATTGCCATCTAGGACATTGAATCCACTACTCCTCATATTCATCCTGAGATTCAATAGGTCTTAGATCATGACCAGTAGGTATTTGACAAAACTAAGGAGATTCCGTCATCTAGGTGTGAACATGGTCGTAACATTGCTTTGCTCCCAGGGGCCCAACCCCCAAATTTTCGCCCAAATCAATACCCTTCTGTCCAAAACAGCAAATCTAAAAAAATCATCAGGGAACTCCTTGAAGTCGGTGTTATTCATCCTACCATCAATCCCTATTCATCTCTAGTGGTCATGGTTATAAATAAAGATCGAGAATGGTGCATATATCTAGAATTTTAGGCCCTCAACAAGCTCACTATCAAGGACAAATTTCCTATTCTTGTTGTTTATGATCTTCTAGATGAAATTCATGGTGATAAATTCTTTACCAAGTTAGACCTTCGCTCATGCTATCATGAAATATGCATCAAGGAAGTAGACATTTCCAAGACTTCCTTTCGAACTCATGAAGGCCATTACAAATTCCTGGTCACGCCATTTGCTCTTTGTAATGCTCCATATACATTTAAAATCCTCATGAACCAATTACTGAAACCATTTCTCCAAATATTTGTCATGGTCTTCTTTGATGACATTCTCATCGATATCATAACCTGGAACAAACATATTCAACATGTATACAAGATATTGCAACTGCTATGATATCACAAGTTATTTTTCAAATTATGCATGTCCTCTTTTGGCGTGGAAGAAGTCAAGTATTTTGGACACATTGTGGGTGGTGAAGGAGTGAGACTTGATCTGAAAAAGGATTTAGGCAATGCAAGATTGGCACCAACCAAGACATTGAAGAGTTTGAGGGGATTCTTGGGTCCCATTGGCTACTATCACAAATTTGACCACAATTATGGTCACATCGCTAGACCCCTCGCTAATATTCTCAAGAAAAAATCATTTCTTTGTACTAATGCAGCTCAGTAGGCCATGTTCCCTCTCAAGCATGCCACATGCTCCACTCTCATATTGGCCCTACCAGACTTCACCAAATCTTATGTGATTGAATGTGATGCTTCCGATACCAATATTGGCAAAATATTAATGTAGGAAGGTAGACCATTGGCTTTCACGATACAATAACTCAGTTGAAAACATCTAGGTCAATATACTTATGAGAAAGAAATGATGGCAATCTTACATGCAGTAGACACATCAGAACCATACTTGTTGGGGTGAAGTTTCCAAATCCGCATGGACCATCAAAGCCTAAAATATTTTCTGGAGCAGCCTCTATCATCCCCATGGCAAAATAAATGGCTTGCTAAAATGATGGGATATTATTATGACACAATTTACAAGAAATGGCATGAAAATGTAGTAGTTGATGCTTTATCATGCTAATTTGAGGATGAGAGCAGCCTAATACCAATCTCTCTACCCATACAAGATTGGATTGAAGAGGCCCACATGGAATGGTTCTCCCACCCCTCTCTTTCCCAAATCATTAATAACTTGAGAGAGGATCATAGCTCCTCAGTCAACTACTCTTGGAAGGACGAGATTCTTCACTACAAGGATTGAATAGTTATATCACTAGTATCCAACCTCAAAGCCCACATCCTGGACGATCTCCATTAATCTCCAATTGCATGACATTCAGGCTTTTAGAAAACTAATGCTCACGCATGTTTTTATTTATGTTGGCATAGCATGAAAAACGAGATTCTTACTTTTGTTTTTGAATGTGATGTGTGCACGCAGCAAAGGGGAGACAATCAAGTTATTGAATATTTCCATGGATTTCATCATTGGTATCCCAAATTCAGGCAACAAATCAATCATCATTGTGGTTTTGGACAAACTTTCTAAATATGCTAATGTTTACGTTCTACCACACGCATTTACGCCCATGTTGGTGGCTCATGTTCTCTTGGACTAGAGATTCAAAATGCATGGCATGCTAAATTCTATTGCGTCTCATCATGACCCAGCATTCACCAAAAAAAAATTGCAATAACTTTTCAAGATGCAAGGCACACGACTCAAACTAAGTACCGCCTACCATTCCCAAACCAATGGTCAAACAAAAGCAGTCAACAAATGTTTGGAGACATATCTAAGGTGCTTCACTTCAGATTAGAAACATCAATGGGTATAATGGCTACCTTTGACTCAATGGTGGTATAATACTAACTATTACGAAGACACCAAGATGACTCCATATGAGCGAGTGTATGGCCAACTCTCACCTTCACTTATTTCTTATATCCTTGGATTTTCCAATGTACAGGTTGTCAATCAACTCATATAAAACCATGCCACCATGATAGCTCATATCAAATATAATCTACACCAAGCTCATAATCGAATGATGCAATAGGAATACCAACATCATTCCAAGTGTGAATTTCAACAAGGGGATTAGATATTCCTGCGAATCCAACCATATAAGAAAACATATCTTAAAGAAAAGGGCTGCTAGAAACTAGCACCAAAATTCTACGGACCTTATCAGATACTTCAACACATAAGAGAAGTTGCCTGAAAGTTGGCCTTGAAACCTACTTCAAAATTCCATTTGGTCTTCCATGTACCATGACTCAAGAAAGTTATGGGGAACAATTACAGAGTTCAAAAAAGTTTACCTAAATTGGATGAGGAAGGCTCACTTTAGCTCCAACCACAACAAACCCATGATACCCTTGAAAGACATCTCCTTGTCTGAACAATCAAGGAAGTCCTAGTCATGTAGAAAGAAACCTCTCTAAAATATGTGACCTTGGAGCCAACCACTATACTTCAGCAGTCTTCGCAACTTCATCCTTGAGGACAAGGCTACTTTTGATGGGGGAGGGCATGTTAGGGTCCAACCCTAACCCCTCTGTTTATGTAATAAGCACAATGGTCCGAGCCAGAGTCATAGTTAGTTAGAGAATAAATAAATCCCATATTAATAATTATAAGTGGTTGACCTGCATTAGAGAAAAGGTACCACAATTAGTTGTAGACAGGACATAGTTAATAAATAAAGTGGTTAACCCGTGTTATGTAAGGGCCCGCTAGTAGTTAGGGTTTTGGATGTAACATAGCTATAAATAGTCTTAGTTAGTAAGGTAAATATCATCGAGTCTTATTGTAATTGATATTTTCTCTGCTGGAGGTTCCCCCCTCGAAGAGGCAAGTGAACATTGAATTTGTTTCTGAATAATAAAATACTTTTCATATTTTCTTATTTCTATGTTTTGGGATATATTTCTTCGGATTTCTAGTATTATGGATTTCTCGCAAGTTAAGAGCATAACTATATACCTCGCAACTTCTTAATTGTTCCTTCAAAATTCTCAATGTATTTTCTATGTCGGAAGAGTCCCGAACAACGCGTTACTGATTTGATCAATAGAGAGAGTCTTGCGAACTCTAGTCTACCATCTTACTACTCATATTTATCTCTTTGCCGCGAAACATACCATGTCATCTAAACCAAAATATAAACATAATCAACATACCTTAATGTAGATTGGGGAGGATATCTCATCTGCAAGATCAACCAAATTAGCAAAATACATGTATAAACATAATCATAACAACATATAGATATCACTCTAACTATAGTCCAATGATATATGCATGACAATATCAACTACACATCATGACCTCATGCATGAAAACTACAACCATGTCAATGTATGCATAATAAACATACATACAACATGCATGAACACACGATACATACAAAAACTTTCAAGCACAACCAATGCATAACTGACCTATGCTCATGATAAACACATCCAACAACACACCATCAACTTCCACATTGCAACACAAAAATAACCATGATTAACAACATGCATACAAAAAAAGTAAATAGACCACAAGTATAAGGAACACATATGTAACCAATGTGAATGCATGACCAACACACTGCCCATCCAGTCCAAGGGATGAAACATGCTCTGATACCACTCCGTAACACCCTCCACATACATTTACCCAAGTTAATGAATCCTCTTTTGTAAAAATGTGACGAGAGTCTAGTAAAATATTATTGAAATCCCCATGTACAGTTAGGGAAGTGAAACCAACACAAAAAAACCAATCTGACTTTTTGCACATGTCCTGGAACCTACAGGAGCCAACCAAACCTTCCAGGTGATGAACAACTGAGACCACCTGACACTTTAGTTCCCTAGAGCCTCATTTTCTCCTATGACATGGACATGCACGTGACTCAGGCACTCTAGTCACTCTCACAACATGGGAATGCAAGCTGCTGGGGTGTTTTTAACTTATTTATGAGTTTGCTACCTTGGGTTCTATGCCACTTTTTTAGGGCTAGGACTCAGGCCACAGCCCATAACTCCATGAAACATTCAAGAATGAAATTTAAACTTGAGAAAATGATACAAATGAAAATCTTTGAACAAATACTTGATTACCATCCATGACAAATATTTCACCAAACATGTCACAAATATGCAATGTATAGGTCATAACAACAGATCTATGTATAACGGTATAAAACTTATCTCTGAATCGATAATAAGCATTGATGCCTTATCACATTAGCTGTATTTTTGTCTATTAGGTCATATATTCATTATTCATTCATCTACAAATCAAAACATGATGAAATCCAGGCATCATTACTATAATAAAACATACTCATAACCAGCATATAAAAACAAAAATAATAGGGATACATCAGCCATAAATGCCACATATGAACCAATACATTTGCTCATAAAATATCAATAAAGGAACTCTTATTAATGGATTCAAAATCCAACCAAATATGGGACATCCATGAACCACCTGACCATAGATTAGATGAACCAAATCTTTCTTTCAGCCAATCACCCCCATGCAATATTCTGAGAATGAACGTGGGACTCATAACCAAAACTCAACTAGGGATTCCTAGGGCTACACAACCTCACCCTCTGATTTAGGTAGATATTGGTAGCCACCCACCTATTCCACTTAGACTCCCACCACTGTTTCTTTCTGGTTTTTAGTTTTCTTAATTGTAGCACAATTTACTATTTTTGGTTGTTATTCATTTCTTGAACTTTCGAAATCGTTTTGAGGCCCTAAACAATGTTAATTTTTGAAAATTGAAAAACATGAGTCTTTCATTTATGTTTACAGCTGAAATTTTTAGTCAGATAGATATTTCTAATGAGGTATTGTGCACGTCAAACAAAGATCATATTCCAAAGTTACAACCCCGGGAAGTTGATGTACCAATTTACCTAAACTGGGCCAATAGTTTTTGTGCTTCATCTCCTGGGGTTAGGTTTTTGGATGTTTAGCATTTTCCATTGTTTCTCAATAATAAATCAGCTTTCAAGCCTCATTGTAACATAGTTTAGAGGCATATAACCACCACATCACTTCCCATAGATAAGCTACAATCACTCGAGCTAGTTTATTTCCATTCTTTTCGTAAGCATATTTTAGTTCTTTGATATTAATGAAATGAAGTTTTATTTCTACTCCATTTCTTTATTTGTGGTTATATCTATATTTTGTTGCAATCCTATTTAAGATTTGACTAGTGGTATCAGAGCGGCCTTCTCTTTTCTTTGTTTTTCTTTGCATGTCCACAACAAGGTTGAGGTATAAGGAGGTAGGGCTTGAACTAGTCGAAAACTTGGAAGATCAGCCTCGCAAACCCTGACAACCTCCCATGGAGGAAGAAAGAAAAGATGATGGAGAGGGAGATACTTTCAAAATATTACTCGAAGAATCCCTCAGGTGATAGAGGAACGTGATGATGGGAAACTTTGGTTAGATCCTTCGGCGACTACCCATATGCGACGCATCTTCTTCTGACAGCCACTATGGGAGGGCCACTCCCTTTAAGGTACATGTTTACTATGACATCTACATATTTCAAGGTCATATAGATGTAGAGGCCATATATAAATGGTTAAATCTGCTAGAATGCTATTTCTCAGTTCATGGCTTTTCCAGCAAGGAAAAGATTACTTTTGAATTCTTCAAAGCCACCCCCCATGTGAAGGGCTGGTCAAAATCTTACTGCGAGAAGAGGGACGAGAGTGAACCCTCACTATTCTCAGCCACACCCACTTGGAATCCTTTATGAGATGCCATCAGGGAGCAGTATTACCCTGTTGAGAGTTATGAAGATAAATACATAAAGTGAGCCACACTACTGTAGGGAAGGCACCAAGATGTGCCATAGTTCACAAATAATTTTCATACCCCTCGCATAAAGCTGGGTATCAAGGATTCTCAGTGGTATTTGGTACTCAAGTTCTATGGCTATATACACAAGTACATCTAGGATGAGATGGAATTTCTGGACATCTCCTCACTTGGCACTCCCTATCGATACGCTTTCAAGATCAAGCAGAAATTTAAACAAAAGAAGCAGGACTTTGGATCTATGAATCCCAAGCAAGGGAAAGGCACCTCCAAGCTGCAAAACAAAGGACAAAGCGAAGGTAGAATGACCCAAGACAACCCGTCAAAGCCGCAAGAAAAGAACAACACCACGAAGATGGAGAAGGAAACACTGAAATTGTGTGAGTTCCATAAGATCCCTAATCACAACACAAGTGAGGGTCGAGCCAGGTAGTCACTCGTGGCCAAGCTAAAGGCTTACGAATTTGATGTATGCATCGACTCTGAGTCAGAAACTGATAACAAGAATGACAAAGGGAAGAAAATTATTGACACAGAGCCTTGTGTCACTGTTGCCACCACCAAGATCCAAAAGAATGAGCCTGAGATCCAAAGGAGGGGGAGAATCTCTTCCATTCCTAGATGTGGGTGAAGGGTTATCCACTATACTTCATTGTCGACAATGGGAGCCAAAAGAACCTCATTTCTGTAGACACTATGAAAGTGTTTGGGCCTATCAACCACAACACACTCGCAGTCATACACCATAGGGTGGCTTCACCAAGGGTGAGATCTCCGCATCAACCAACAGTGTCACCTTCCCTACAACATAAATCCCTTGGCAGATGAGGTACTTTGTGATGTTGATCCTCTTGACGGTTGTGATGTATTATTAGGACAACCATAGATGAGGAAGAAACATTGTGTATGAGTCTATTCCTCGCACTGTTATTATTAATTTTGGAAATAAGTTGTACAAGATACTAGAGGTAGCACCACCTACCACCATATCTTTGATCACTACGAAGCAATGCACTAAGATCATTTCCAAAACTAGGAAATTTGTTTTCCTTATGATTCACCCTCAGGGAAAGAAGAATATTTTGGTCGCGGCTTCCAAACATAGCTCCTTTGCATGATAGTAGCAGATGGACAAGGTCGTGGAGGAGTGCACTTACATCTTCACATCACCTACATGGGTACGTCTACACTGTCAGGTCAAGCACTCCATTAATCTGACCCGAGGTGAGCCGATACCCAATGGACCAATCTATTGATGCTATGATGTGGAGAATGATGAAATGAGGAGGTAGATTCAGGAGTTGTTGAAGAAAGGGCACATCAGGCCGAGTTGATCACCCTGTGGGAGTTTGATCATGTTGGTATGAAATAGGGATGTGACCTAAAGAATATCTATTGACTATTGGGTGATGAACAACATCAGGATCCCATAGTCCATTATTAGAAATGTGACCATGATTATTGATCATGGATCACCATGATGAACCATGGTTGATTTTAATATTCAGAAACAATATTTGTGAGAATGTGACGTTGGACCATGATTGACCATGGTTGACTATGATTGACTATGGTTAACAATGGTCGATGATGGTTGACCATGGTTGATTTCATACTGAGGCAATCTTTGTTACAATGTGATGTTGGACCATAGTTGACCATGATTGACCATGGTTTCTTTTCATATTGACCACAGCTAATCATCATTGACCATGATTGATTTTCATATTGAGAGAAGCTTTGTCATAATGCAACGTTTGACCATTATTGAGTTTCATATTGAGAAAATCTTTTTAACGATTATCTATCAAGAAATAAGTCTTATATTAAGAAATACTTGTATAACTAATTAATAATTAATAACAATACTTATGATTGTTTTGCATAATGAAATGTGAACAAACCCTAAACAATGCTAACGTGTATTATTTTCCATAATTTTTAGAAAATAACGTACTAACGTGTAGAAAATTCAAATGCTAACGGTACTGATGTGCCTTGTCTGGGGATTTTGATGAAGGTTTCACGTTAAGTGTATGGATAAAAAAGGAAGTTTGCTAAGGCAACAAGTCCCTGCCACCAAAGCAGCATATTCTTAGCGATAGTAAGTAGAGCTCATTAACCGAGTTGGAAAAGACACGGGTGGAGGCAAAACAACCAACGTGTACAGAAACTGTCCTATTGGTCGTATCTGTTGCAATTTGGTAAAACAACCAGCGTGTACAGTAACTATTCTATTGGTCGTATCTGTTGCAATGGGCTAACATGTAATGAATTTTACTGACATTCCAAGGTATATGTGTGTAATCGTGGTTGTGCCAGGTTAAGACACACATGTTTTCCACTTGTCTAAACATGCAATCATTTGAAGGTTTCTTTGAAACAATGATTAAGCAAACTTTACTACGCTTTTCACATTGAGATCACAACGTAACTATGTTCTGCCTACAGAGGATAGGTAGCCAAAATCAAGGGAATCAGAGCTGTGAAATAGGTAGTCGAAATCAAGTGGATCAGAGCTGTGAAAGCACATGGGAGTCGAGGCAACCCATGAGTAGTAGCTTTCGAAATGATTGACAAAGTGGCGCAACCGATCCTTTATCCAAAGGTTGACACTGAGGGGGTCCGAGTACCCCAGAGGTGTTGAATCGAGATTCAGGTACTTCAGAGGAGGTGTTGAATTGAGATTCAGGTACTTCAGAGAAGGATAGATGGCGTTCGCAAAAAAAAATGTTTGATCGAAAAAAGAATTCTCTATTTTTTTCTCATATCAGATTTGTCTGTGTGCAGCCCTAGTGCAGTCGGTGCAGTGGTGCTTCAACAAATGGACTGAGAAAGCCGAGAATTTGGCATCAGAGGTCTGGACCAACTGCAAATATAAGTTCACCTTTATCGTATTGTTCTTGCCCGCCTGCTTGCATTTTGAATTAATAGATTTCTTTTAAATGCAGTGAAAACTGGAAACATGTCGGATGTGGCTTGGGGTAAGCTGACCTTGGGTGTCTAAGCCCTAACGGAAGGAGGCTTTGAAGCTCTGTTCTGACAAACCTTTTCCATTTCTCCAGAGAAGAAGTTACAGAAAGCCTACGCTTGTTATATGTCCACTTCCACTGACCCCGTTGGGGGAACTTTGTACATCTACAATGTGAAGATCATATTCTGCAGCAGTGACCCTTTGTTGTTCATTGCTCCCTCCGTAGAGGCATCCTGGAGTTACTAGAGGGTGAGTGATGCCTACTTTACTTTATGGAATCATTTAGTATAAAAATTGGGGGAAATTGAAATAGTGATAAAATTGAATGCAGGTTGGGATCCCATTGGCGAATCTGATGATTGTGAATCCTTTTGTAAACAAAGACAATCTCGCTGAAAAGTATATTCAGATCGTGACAGTCCACTGTCACAAGTTCTGGTTCTTTGGATTCATTAACTATGAGAAATCTCTGAGAAATTTGTAGGAATCCATCTCGAATTCAGCCCGCTCAGCGTCCACCTTGTGAGCATCAACCATCGTCTCGAACCATCAACTGACCGCACAGCTGCCCACTAGTCTCATATCTTTGATGTCTAGAAACTGTGTTGCATGTACATGGTGCTCACCGCCACTAGGTATCAGGTATGTCCAGCCCACCCACCGCCACCTGCCTGCCCAGGCCACGACACACCGCATCAACATGCATTCACTCACTGCCACTAGGTACATGGTGCTCACCACCACTAGGTATCAGGTATGTCGAGCCCACCCACTGCCACCTGCCTGCCCAGGCTACGACACACCGCACCAACATGCCATTACAATTATAGATGGCCGAAATATCCCATTGAACTTTGCTAAGTTAGCGATAATGTCTCACAAATATTAGTTGTGAGGCTGCAGTGAAGAACCCTGGTTTCTATCAAGATAGAATAAAGCTTGGAAGGTGCGAGAAAAAGCAACTGCCCAGTTCTCGCATAATAGGTTCAACCAGTTTGGGTTCTTTTTTTTTCTTCGCAGAGCACCTATAGTGTCCATTGAACCTGTCCAACTAGATCATCTATGTAATTAACTCGAGCTCAAAAATTCAAATTCAAGCTAATAGTATATTCAAATTCAAGTTAATAGTATCTTGTGATGCAAAAATTCAAATTCAATACTAGGATACAGAAATAGAGAAATTCATAACATTTTAACAATATCTGGATAATCTTTTATGTGGCTTGAATTTCTAGTAATGGCTTCAGAAGCACAACCAGCACAGAGGCTACGCTACTTAAAGCAGCAAGGCCACACAGAGGCTATGCTACCTAAAGTAGCAAGGCCATACTACCGTCATTGGTATACCACCATCGTTGGTAGATTACCCGGCCTCCCCTGGTTCTTTCATCATTCGGGCTCAGCTCCTCCAGCAAACAAAGAATTTTACTATGCTCTGCGCACAAGCCTGCGGTGTTTTCACCAGACTGCAAATAGTGCCATCCTCTATCACCATCCTCCCCATTGGCTGCATAGTATTCCAAGGTTGTCCCCGTGCATTCTGTTAGGTGAACCAGGCCTGCTTCAGATTACCTTCCGGAAGGTAGCACCTTCTTGCAAACCGATGCCTCTGCAACAAAAGGAAAAGCTAACACAAATATGGGAGTTTGAAAAGTGAGGCGGTGAAGGCCATCGAACACACGAAATCTGCATGGCATGCAAGCGGCAGTGGGATGGGTGTGTAGGTGGCAATCAGAATAACAAGTATAATCGTTGCTGTATTATAAATTTTGACATTTTAGCATTTAATACTATAGATTAATGTTAGCATTAGTCTGTTAGCATTGGTCAACACTATGAACATACGAGAAAAAAACACACATAATATATGGTCAGCCTCGGGAAGAGGCCAAATAACATGGCAAAATTGTTTGCGCATAAAAACTTTGCTTAAACTAACATGGCAAAATTGTTTGCGCATAAAAACTTTGCTTAAACTGCTTTTGTACTGGATGGGAAAGACGAACAAACAGCTAAACTAATGCTTATGGACTAATAATCGATTACTATAGTCCCTGGCCATTGCCAGATGGCAGGGACTAATAAATAATCATCTTGAACATATTTAAGGATGACTAGAACATTATCAATATCATAGAAACATTAGCATTCTGATAGTAAAATCGGGTAAGTGGGGTTCATTAAACTTTTCGTTTCCATGTCTCTTTTCCATGTGGAATTTATTTAATATGTTGTATAATGATTAAAATATGCTGTATTGATATGTGAATTTTTCTAGGATAATTTGTAATTATATGTGTTACAGTGTTTTTACATGCCATTTTAATCCATGATATTATTTGGGCAGTGAGATTATTAATTTATATTATTATTTGGGCATGTTTATTATTAATCGATGATATTCATAATTTATAGAGTAAATTTTATTTTTTATTTTTGGACGTTTAGTATTTAAAAAGAATAATATTTATAATTGATGATATAGTAACAGATTTTATTTAGAAATTAATGTTTTGATACACATATATATATATTATTATTTTGTAATTTTTTATAATAATAATGGTAATTTAAGATAAATTTTTAATTTTGTTAGTTTTATGAATCTTTTTAAATAATGTAAAATGTGATTGTAAATAGATTATTCTTCTATATATATGATAGATTCGGAATTAGATGACTCTAAGCTATTAAATTCCATTAAAACTTTACTATTCACACTCCTTGCTTCCATTCTCATCTAGTTGCAAGTTCATGGTGGTAGTTCTTGTATCGTTAGTCAATTTAATCAATATCATTATTGTTGTAAATTAAAATGTTTAGTTATATTATAAACTAGTGTAGTCATATAAATCTAATGATTGGTTAATCTAAATATGTAATGCATGTTAAGCATCAAAACATTTATTTTATTATACATCTCACGTTGCTAAAAATAGTGCAATCATATATATATTAAATGACTAATAAATATTGATAAGTATCCATTAATAAGAAGTACCAAACCACTTACATACATCTCAAGTTCTTAAAATTTAAAAAATCATAAAAATAATATGAACAAAATTTTTAATCATAGATATTTGCCCCCACTTTACCATGGAGATTCTTACTTTATAAATATGATTTTTGACAATATCATGGATCCATATAATGACTTATCAATATTGCATGCCAAAAAAATCATAACTCACTTCATATGACATTTATTCATAATTTTTTTTAATAATTAATTTAATTAAAATATAATATGTATAATTACTTTAGAGATAAATTTCTAACATTAATTTATATATATTATTATGTATATTGTGTGAATGTTGAATTTAGCATCTACTTAATAATTACTAATAATTAATGAAAATAGTAAAAACTGTTTTCCAAAATATAATTAAAAAATACGTATAAAAAAATAAAATTATTTTGAAATACTATATATATAAATAAAATTATTTTGAAATATATATAACTTTATTTTGTAAAACAAAATTGTTATATAATATATGTGAAATCTATATGCGAACGTGTTGCAATATATGTGAAATCTACCTGAAAGGATAACGAGCTATATGCAACTTGCATTTCAATATACTCACTAAACGTTTTTTAGTTTGGAATTTGCTCTCAACAATACATGCTTTAATTTAAAGCTATTTTTATGTTCATGTACAATGTAGCAATGTCACAAGACTTTTCGACAGAATTCATAGTTGGAGTAATATTTCAGCGATATAAGATAATCTGGTCTCCTTAGTATTAAGTATACTAAGTATTCAATTTTGTATACTTTATTGTATACTAAGTATGCTTTAATTTTGATTTGTCCAAACATAAAATTCTTGCACAATTGCATTTATGCTTGGGCCAATGTGCTCTTTTGAAGAGCATGCTTTTAGATGGGTTTGATTGATAAATGTGGACAACATAAGAATTTCTATTCTAGCTCGGTTTTATGATTAATAGAATATGAGAATATTTGGTAGAAGGAAAAGTGAGTGAGATATGAAATAGTATAGTTGAATAAGATTACAAATTGTATTTGGTTTTAGTTTATTAACGGATATATAGTGGTGAACTAGTATGTACAAAAGGATTGCAGGATGTGGGTGTTGGGTTTAGTTAAAGTTGATTGTATTTAAATATATGATTGTGTTGAGTTTAACGAAGAATCTATTTTTTTCATGCTAATGAACTTATAAAATGTAGTGATTAACATTCTCTCATTAATTCTATTATCACTCTTCGAGGCAAAGCAAATCAAGGAATTATGCTAAATGATTTCAAACACAAGCACCAATTATGAAGGTCAATTTTTGGCCAGTGAGAGATGTGGCTCTATGTTTCCCATATTATCAATTGCTTCTTGAAGAGCTTCCTACTACTACTACTCTCCCAAGGAAAATGTTGAAGATGCTAGCACCTCTAATAATGAGTAAGATTATTAAAATCCACCTCAAGTCAATATGAAGAGGGAACATGTTGTCTTTAAAAGGAAGAGGTCACCTAAAAGTCAATGTACACATCCTAAGATTATAAATATCATTGATGATATCCTAAAAGTTGAAGTTGATATGATGGGGCTACTCTGCACTTGTTGGGCAATATATTAGCTGAAGGAAATTAGTTTTGAATGAAAATTCTTATTCTTTGAAGGTAGGTGTATAATGATATACCATGTTGACTTTCATACAGAGGTTAAGAAATTAGATAGATGGAATGAAAATGAATGTTTTTAACTTTGTATTTTTTCGAAGGAAAATGTAAATATGGATTGAAAAATACTACTACATGATTCCTAGAGTTTCAATGGTCTTATTTTCTCTTTGAATTTCCTTACATGGGGTGCATGAGTGGGAGGCCCTCCACTTTCTCACACAACATGAGCACAGAGGATCATAATTTTTCAATTAATCATGAATGTATCTCAGATTCTACAAGGAGAGATTCACTCCTAACAAGGAAAAATTTATAGCAATAACTTTTGTGTAGATCCACTTCTACTCCATCCCTAGAGAATTTTGGGAAGAAGAAACTCCAAAATGGTTTGGAAATCTACTAAAGCATTATGCGAAGGCCTCATAGTCACAAAAAGGGGAAGATACACCTCTTATGATCACATTTGAGTATAGATGGATATTTCTCAGCCCCTCCCCGCAATTGATACTTAATATGTGGATAAGGTATGGAAAAAACCATTGGACTATGGGCATAAAATTTTTTGCAGCAAGTGGTGGTATGAATATGGGCATCTGTTTAAAGATTTTCATCATAGCCACACCCTCCACAAGGAAGAGGTTCCCTTGAAGACAAAAATGGTTTTAGTCTGGCAAAGCAACGAACAAACATTTGAGGTATAAAGCTTCTGAATATGTGGATCAATATTTCTAAACTCACAATAGCTTTGAAACCCTAACTAAGCCCTCAATAGAATATCTATATTTAAAACTAGGAGAAGACCAAATTCATCCTTTCTCCATTAGAAATAAGAGGCACAAAGAAAACTCCTACATCCCCTTGCAACCCTCAACTTCCTCCTAGAAACTAAAAACTACACTAGTCATGAACGATAAAGTTTGCATGAAAGAAGTTCTATCATAGGATACTTCAGAAGGACTAGAACAAATGGAATTGGGTTGACTTGATCTCCACGCAATGTTGGTATATTGGAAAATAAAAATCCCAAGGCTATCCCAGAACAACAAGTACAAATTATGAAAAAAGCACTAATCAAATACAAGACCAAGCTTCCTGTAGATCTGATAATTGCAAATTCCTCCCCATCCAATTTTGATATCAATTTTCCAAGGAAGACAAACAGACAACATTGAACCAAAAGAAGCACGTTTAGGAGCCAAACGAAATAATGGTAAAATCAATTATAATAACACTAATTGCAAATACATTTTGCACACCCACTCCCTCAACTAAAAAAAATAATTTCCTAGAATATGTGCGGCCTCAATTGCAAAGACAAACAGAGGCTCCTCAAAAGTAGATGTCATCAAGTTCAAAGTGATATTATGATGTTCTAGGAAACTAAATGCTCAATTTAAAGGGTCTCAACCATAGTTTGAAAATGTTTCAAAGGAGCCCAAACCATAGCCATTGACATGGATGGACGAGCAGGAGGGATTTCCATTTTTTGGAACCTTAATGAAGTATATCTCATAGATTTTTTGGCCACCACAAGAATCCTAATTAGGAAAGCAGGGCTTCCCCAAAATGTTAGGGGAAATCGATCTTCTTATGCATTAATATCCATGGGTTGTAGGTGGAGACTTTAACCTAATTAAGTTCATTGAATAGAAAAAAGGAGGGATACAGTAATTAGACTAGGAAGGAGAGGTCTTCAAATAAACTCTACAAATATTAAAGTTGTTGGACTTAGATAAAATCAATGGTATCATCACTTAGAACAACTAGCGCAAAGATATACAACTTGTAACCTCTAGTTTGAACCATTTTTTAGTTTCTAAATCGCTTATGGATAAATATCTCTTCCTAGAAGAATCCATCCTTCCTTGTAGAAGATTAGATCATTGGTCAATCTTCCTCGTTCTTGATTTCAAATCTTAAACAAAGAATAAACCCTTCTACTTTGAAAGATTCTAGTTTCTCGACCCATCCTTTATTGATAAAGAAAAAATTTGGTGGTTGATTTCTAACATGAATGCAAGTTCAACTATGTAATCATTCCATAAAAGTTAAAGCATCTAAAGGGTTGCATCAAGATTGGAACACATCAGTATTTTGGGAAACCTTTCAAGCACATGGGTTGCTGGAATAGTGCATTCAAAAATTACAATAGTAAATCATCATAAGCCTTATCCAAATAAGAACTAATCATCATAAATAAATACTAAAATCAACTCAAGGAAGAAAAAAAATTGTGACATCAAAAGTCATGAATTTGATGGCTCAAAGAAGTGAGATAAATATTAAAATTTTCCATAAATCTATAATTAACCATTGCACTAGAAACAAGATCTATTTACTCAATGAACTAAGTGGAAAAAAACATAAGGAATGAGGTCACCAAAGATGAATTACTATGATATTACAATATTTTCCTAGCATAACTACATTGGAATCGAGATGAAGCCATAATCAAGATTGTTATAAGAATACCCTCTCTCATTAGGATAAAAAAACTTGAATCCCTAATGAGGTCGGTTGAGATGGAAGAGGTGGAAAGGGAAGTATTTTGAATTCCAGTGAACAAAGATCCCTGAACTAACGTATTTACCACTAACTTATAACAAGTGTTCTAGTCTCTCCTAAAGGAAAACATTTGGGCAGTTGTTGAAGAATCAAGGAAAATATGATCAATTCTCCCATATCGCAATGTTACTATGCTATGTTTGGCTCCATAATAAGAATGATATGAAGATCCCAATCACTTTTTCCTTATTTATATTTGTGATACTATCTCCAAAATTATCTCCAAAGTGATAGCTAATAGAATTAAGCTAATGCTTTGATCTCTTATCTCCAAAGAGTAGTGAAACTATGTGGAAGGTAAGCAAATTTTTTATGGAATAGTGGTATTATATGAGGTGTTCCATGCTCCCCTTCAAACTAAAAATATGTATGTTAATCAAATTGGATATATCTAAATATTTTTACAAGCTCCACTAGAATTACATTTATAAATTTATTCTTATGGTTGGTTTCTCAACTAATGATTCCATTACATTTTTTCCTTGAACTCCTTCACTTTCTTCATAATAGTAGTAAATGGATCTCCTTCCTCCACCTTTAATCCCTTTAGAGGTATTAGATTCGGTGATCCTCTCAAATAATTAATCTTAATTTTCATAGCTGAAGAATTAGCAGATCTCTTAAAAAAGTTATGGTAAATGTGAAAATCGAAGGACCTTTCCTTTTTTACTTCGAAGTATTACCCTCACCCCAACAATTAGTAGATGAAATTATGATAATGGGTACACCGATTGTTAAATAATCTAAATCTTTCTATAATGTCCTAGAATAATTTATGGTTATTTTAGGTACATAGTTAAACACTCTCAAATATGGAATATTCTTTCTAAGTACTACTCTTGTCATTTTAGGTCACATCATAGGGATTTTTGGCTTCCAAAATTTAATCTATCTTCAAAATATTTTGGATTCCCTTTATCCTCAAACTCTCATAATATATGGATATATCTAATCCATAAATTTTCTAATAGATTTGATTGTTAGCCATTTCATTCCTTGAACATTGCAGGTGGGATGGTGCTCCTTAAATTTATATTACTAGCACTTGTTCATATTTTCTCATACTTTCAAGTGCCTTAATGTGTGCTCAGCCATATATGCACTCTTAAATAATCTTTTTTATGGGGAGGGGATAAAATATAAAGGGAGTGGGCAATTGTTTCTTGGGATAAGTTGTCTTCCTAGAAGAAAATGATGCTTAGGTCCTCATGACCCATAGAGATTAACTATAGTTTTAGATTCTAAGTTATGGTGGAGATAATTAAAAGGAACAATAAGTTTTTGGAAAAATATATGGTGAATCAAATATAGTAGTCGCATCCCTAATAGACAACAAATCAAAGTCCAAAAATTTCCCATTGGATTAACCATTTGGAATCTAGGTTGTGAAGGTTAACATTGGTACTGCAAAACCATTCTTTTTGAGACGTCAAATATGACAAGATAGCTAGATCTTGGGACAACTTTTGTCACCAACTTCCCAAATTATCTGACCAATAATACCTTCGAGATATTTAGGATGTCATGATATCCCACTAGAAAACTCATGTATCCCATTATTGAGATGGCATATCACCATGCACCAAATTTCACATACAAAAATCTCATACCCCTTGACATTTTCCCAAACTTTGAGAATATAGTTTTCCTATATCTTCAAGGTTATTATAAACACATTCATCAACCATGGCTAGGGTTCTATAGCTTCCTCTTCAGATTGATTCTTGGGTCCCCTACTAATTCCCACAAGATATTCAAAGAAACCCACTTTTATATCAATATGATATGTGACTTATCATGGATATTCCACTAGATAGTTCATCACAACAATTCTATTAAATGTAAACTCAAATCTATGCCAGCTAGGGTTAATTCCTTTAAATTCTTGATTTATTGTTGGGTAATTTTTTTTTATGCGTGAAATAGATAAACTGTGGAAAATATAAAAAAATAAGGTATAAACAAAAACCAATCACAATGAATGAAAATATATGCTCCCAGAAACTCTCTTAGGGAAAACCCAGCTAGAAGGTGGGGCTACTATGTATATTTTTTCAAGAATAAAAATGATAAAAATAAAAAAGAAAAGGAACTCTCTATAGAGTTAACTAAGACTTGTGGCCCATTGGATATTACATAACGCAAACCCCTTCTATTCTACTTTTTTCATCCACCCATAGCTAGTCTACTATGTAATAAAATGGAGTCTAATAGAGTAGAACACTTTTTCCTCCCAATGGCCTAGTTATAAACCAACCCAATAGCTAATTGGGGTTAAGCATGACTTCAACTCTTAAGAAGAGTCACAACTTTGTCTCTTCTAAAGTCTTCTTCATAGTTCCCACATAGCTAGCTCCATTTCTAAGAGAAAAAAAGGGTTGACATTGCATTTTCTCAAATTATGGTGGTTAATCATAATAGGTGAACATCTAGGAGGCATAATTTTTGCATTCAAACTTTGATTCATGTAATGCTTGCACCATTGAAAAGGACTCTAAATATAGAATAATATCACTCATTTAGCTCTTAAGAATAATTTTTTTACCACCCAAAAATATTATTTAGTACCTCTAAATAATTCCTTAAACCCAATTCTAAAAACTAAATATCACTAATAAAAAAAAATATTTTAACTTTTCTAATCTAAATATATGAACATAATAATGATTTAAGCCTAGCCACTATAGTTTGCACTTCATATGATGATGATTTATGCATCCCCTGCAACATGAATTATATTGTTGATAATGTTTCCAAAATGTTTTGATCAATGTTATTAAGACCACTGGATTTTCTTAAATGTATAAATCTACAGATACACTCTAATATATTTTATCGTTGCTACCTCATTTAGCTCATTAGATTTTTATTTAATATACTAAAATACTTTTATTAATTTAGGTTTAGCCTGCAAGTTATAATTACATGATGATGAGTTCTAAAGACCATTGGGGAATAATATTATTTCAAAATTCTCTGGACATGTGTTTTGTTTATGGTTTAGCTATTTCCGCGATATATGTTTTGTTTTTTTGTATGTTTATGATTGAGATATTTTTAATTATTTTTTGGGAAGATTTAAAATTATTATTTTTAATTAATTATGAATTCCTTCAAATAATTAACAGCTATTTTCTTAAAGTTTTACAATTTATTTTAATTAATAATACTAAATCATTTCACATAAAAAATAACAGTTTCTACTGATTATCTTTAAGGTTAATTAATAGATAAGAGGTAAGGTATAATGAATTTTATCATCTTAAAATGATTGTTATTTTATAAAGTTATTATAAATTTAAATATTTAAAAGAATTGTATATATAATTTAGTAAATTTTTCTGAGTAATATAATTTTTTTCCCAAAATTATATGTGTTTCAGTTATAAATAATTGTTTAAGTTTAACATAATAATAATAAAATTTATAAAGAACTACATCAACGAAACACATATATTTTAATTATAATTATGATTTGGAAATTTGAAAAACACATATTGTATCAGCCATAGTCTAATTTATAAACAAAATAGTTTATTTGAGGGAAATCTGATCATACTATTTCAAACAAGCTTATAATTTTTTGGTTGTTTTAAATACATTTTTGAAAGTATAAATAGATTCATCTATCAAAAAAATTCATGGGACATTTCAATTATATAGATTAAACAACTTAAACTCAAGTTTTTAAAAGATTTTGATTAAAATTAACCAGAAAATATAAAATTATAAAAACCATTTCCAAATTAAACTTTATAAAAACCATTTCCAAATTAAACTTTATATAATATTAAATAAATTTAAATTTAAACCTTTAAAACACTTGAGTTTAAACAGAATTCAAGATACACTAATAACAATAAATTGCCAAATGCCCAACAAATATTAGAGCAATAAATAAGATTATTACTAATAACATTAGCAATTCAGTTAATCATTCCAATCTTATTGGTATCGAAATCTTCCCTTCCTTGACCACCCACGACCGTAGCCTTCGTATTGCTTTGATCAGAATACATATCTTCATACACAAGCTCGTTGATCGCTGCGTCCAATGACGTTGGAAACCCCATATAGAACTCTTGTAATCCAAAATCGGTCCACATGGATGGAGAAGAAACCAGATTAAGGTCTGGATACGATGTTTCTTGCAGATCAGAGGAACCCTCGTCTCGTGTAGCTCCATGTGCTGCAAAATTATCTGAATGGGGAGATTGCTGGTCACCTAAACTCGACATAGAGTTTCTAGCTTGATGTGTTTCAACCAGATTAACATTTGCGATCGGAAAGACAATCCTCTCCGAGTAATCTTCTGGGATGGAATCATATCCATGTAGGCTGACATGGAATAATTTGCATTTTCTTCAATAGTAGACAATTTGAGGACATGATCTGAAGTTATGCGATTACTGCAGCCGTTTGCAGTTTCCATTTCACTGTGCTTAACCACAGTTGTTAATCTGATGGGGGTTGTTTTGAAGACCTGATTTTGTATGGCAGAAGGAGATTTTGGGATCATCTTGGGTTGCGATTCATCTATTGACAATAGATGCGTGTTCCAATAGCTTTTAATTTGCTGGTTTGTCCGGCCAGGCAGTCGTCCTGCTATCAGCGACCACCTGCATGCATCGTCACTGTTACTCTGCCAGTTTTCAAAGATTTTGCAGACCATGATATAAGGAATGAATAGATTTTACTTTATGAATTAGATCATGTTCAGTCATTCTGCACATACCGGTTGCCAAGAAGGTGATGCAGTCGACAAATGAGCTCCTCCTCGTCGGGGGAAATGTTGCCTCGTTTAATGTTGGGACGAACATAATTCACCCAACGTAGTGTACAGCTCTTTGCACGCCGCTTTAGTTTAACGGATTTAGTGAGATTCACCTACTTTCTGGGGAACAGAACTCCATCTACCATCGTCATGAATTCGAATGTATTCCGACAGAATCATATCCTCCTCGGCACTCCACGGTCCCCGGTTGAGCTTTTCTTTGGAGCAGCAGGAAGATCTAACCATCTTGGATCTTCCTTTTATAGAAGTATGGTTGCTGCGAACAAACGCAGTATGGCCTCGTCGGTCGGCTATCGGAGGCCCGGTGAGTATATAAAAAAAAAATCAGTGTTGTAGATCAGTTGGACACGCGAGTTCTTCTCATCTATGGAATCTATGGAGTGTGCTGGCTGTTTACGATACATATTATTGCCGTGCTATGTGAGCAGGCAGCTATAATTTTTGGACACGGAGTAGATTCACCCAACCCTTTCTATGGAGAACCTCAGGGTCGCTCGAAAAGGTTAGATTCTCCCTATTAACAGATGGATAACCCACAAATCTTGGTGGCCAAAGTGATGCCCAGCTTTAATTTGTACTGGCTCATGGTTGCCTTTTTAACAAATTTATTGATATATATCAAGGCAGTTATAAATTAAATTTCCGGGTAAAGCTAAATATTTGAAATTCAGTTATAAATTAAATTTCCGGGTAAAGCTAAATATTTGAAATTCTAAGAGTTATTATTAGCATAATTACAATATGTAGCTTAACATAGGTTTATATCAATCACATTAATAACTAGCATTTGCACCATATGTTGCAAAGGAAACACTCTAAGGCAATGGCATAAGAAATAATTGCATAGAAAAAAAAAGTCAAAATTTTATGCAATTTTGTTTATTGGTTTTTATTTTTTATCATATGTTATGTTTTAGGGAGATTCCAACCAGGATATGTTCAAAGTGAAGGATTTATGAAAATGCTCTTCATTAAGACTCTGGAACCTTTACAAGTGAATGATTTAAATCAAACATTTCATAACAAAGTAATCTCATATCACCTTAATTCACAATGCAATAGATAATAGTTTTTGTTCATTAGAAATTGGTCTAATTTTATGAGGAAAGCTTAATAGAAAGACTTTAGTAGCAAGGGGGACATTAATAAACTCCCTCATGATTTGTTATATGATGTTGTTAATTTACTTACTTGTTTCTCCTTATTCTTATTTCACTAGTGTAAAATGTCTAAACTATAAAAAAAGTGGTATCATTTGTTGTCTCTTTGGACCATTGTATTTTATCTAACTCAATCATTTCCATAGCCTCAACTAGGTGCCCATCATTCTCTTTCCATGGTGACTCAATGTCTTCAAATGCGTTTCATAAATTCTGTTTGATAAATGTTTGTGGAAAACCAATATATTTCACTTTGTAGAAGGAAGTGTACATTGGTTGGGGCAAAACTGTATTGCTCTTACCATGTGATGATGCCATCTAAATACTGAACCCTTCTTAACTATGAGATCGGAGGCGAAGTAACCTTAGCTATGAGACGGAGAAACCATAACAGGTAGGTGGTTACCTCATTACCCTAACCACCAAGGGAATCATCCGACAGCATGGAGTTTTTCAATCGTCTAATAAGTGATCGAAGGGCGCTTAAGGTACACATGGCATTGGAGAGAATCTTTAGTTTAATTCTGGCCAAGGAAGATACAAGCCCATGTGATTTATAGTGTTGTAACCTACTTAAGATTCCTTAAAAAATGAATCTGCTAAATTTTTAGTTTAACTCTGCCTAAGTAAAGTACAAGCTCATGTAATTTTTAGTTTACCTCTGTCCAAAGAAAGAAAAACACATGTGATTTGTAGTGTTGTAACCTGCTCTCAATAAATAAATATTAATATATTCTAACATATCAAATCTCATTGTATTTATGTAACCTGAATAACTCATCTTCAATGTTAAATTTGATCTAGGATGGTTAGGAAAGATTTATTGAATGGAAAATATTGTTGGCTAGATAGCATGATGACAATGGCTATGCATGATACCAAGTTTTTATAAGACTCACAGAGCTGCAGGCTTTGTGAATTGTTTAGAGAATTAAGTGATTTCTCCCGGAATGAGAAAATTTCCTAGTGAGTTGATGAGCTTCGAGATCCCAATGCTCGCTTTCCCAATGGATGCCCTCTGCCTCTTTTGTTCAACTTCAAAACATAGGTTAAAAACATGATGCTTCTCGCTTGATGTTGGCTTTTCTATGATTGTCTCATCAATAGTATTATTGTTATTAAATTATGTTAGAACTTTCTTCCAAAAATTAAGGGAGTTATCCCTGAGCTTCTTCAGAAGTTCATCCAAGAAAGCAATGCTCATACCTCAACCCACTTTTGGCTAATTTGACATAAGTTGATGGTCTCATGGAGATTTTTGATTCCTAACAGTGCATTCTTGTTTGGAATATGGAAGATAAAGAATATGCAATTGAGGAAATTTTACCAAATTTGTACCAAAAGACAATGTAGCATGCTGATTATTCTCACTATGCAGAAATCCTGCAATCTTGTTTCTCTACTATATCAAGTAAGATATTCTAGTCACACAATTTAGTGATTTTCCTTTCTCTTCATAGGCTCTTTTCGGCTCCCACCAAGATCAGATTTCATTCCCAGCCATCACTACCTAGTCTGTGGGGTTGACCAAAAGGGCTTCTAAGAATTAATGTGAAATCTACATACAATTTGACATCGATATGTAAATCACTATTATCAAAATATCGAAATTTAGGATTTTAGTTTTTATGCAGTTGAAAAATATTAAGGCTAAACAGTAAGCTTCCTTTGTGTACATAAAATAATCCATATGCTATTCTTTCTTAGGAAGAAAAGGAAAAGGAGTCCACAGTTGTGGAGGAAATACCGATATCTAAAGGCACATAGGATGAATGAGTTGCAAAGACCAGGTGTGAAGAAAATCCTCTGATTAGTCCTATCATAGTAATCATTGATGAGCTACATCCTCTTCAAAATTTATCAAAAATAGTATGCAAATGTGGCTTCCAAAAAAAGAATCCATATGCTATTCTTTCTCAAGCAGAAAAAGAAGGAATAAAAGGAATAAGAGGAGTCCCCAGTTGTGGAGGAAGCAACGAGATCTAAAGGCACACAAGATGAAGGAGTTGCAAAGATCGGTCATGAAGGAAATCCTCCTATTAATCCCATCATAGAAATGATTGAATAGCTACAACTTCTTTATGATTTATCAAAATAGTTATTCCATCCAGGTTGGAGAATCATGACGGTGATGCTTCTCTCGGGTTGATTGATTCTAATGGAGGAGGGGTTAGCATGTTGACCATAAGAGAAAAAAAGGGGATAAACTAAGAGAACAACTCAACAAGTCATGAACTTGAAAAGGTCATCCATCTAAGGAAGATACAAGAGAGGCTAAATCAAAACAAACTATCAAAGTTGGAAACCAACCTCAGATCACAAAATTTCCTTGAAACGTGAGCAACAAAAAGATGCGAGATGTAAGGCTGGAGGAGGTAAGTATGCTCTATAAAAATCTAATTGAAAATTACATCATTCAGTATTATGGGACTTGGAGACCTCATCAAACTAAAGGTTGTAAAATAATTAGTGAATTTGAGGAAACTGCAGGTCTTATTTCTCCAAGAAATAAAACTAGCTAAAGAAGAAACCATGGCCTTGTCACAAACAAATTGGAAAAATAGTTTGGGACCTTGGGTGTAGCGCAAAGCTCTTAGCGAGATTTTGGCGACATTTGTAGCCTTTGGTAAAAATATCGATTTATGCTAATATATAGTCTCAAATTATGTTTCTGGGTGGCTGTCAAAGTAGAAGACAAGGAGTCAAAAGAATCAATGTCCCTTATAAATCTCTATATGTCCCAGTATTGTAGATTGAAAAAGGAGAGTTTTGGTACTCTTTAACACCCATAAAGGAGGGTCACTAGCACATAGATAACATGATAGGGAGTGCTTTTAACACAATGCTTTTCAATTTTGAAAAACATGGTGGAAGCATTGTAAGGGATCCTCACTATGAAAGAATGTAAGATATCATCAGTGAGTGGTAGCTTCTCAATGTTTCTCAAAAATGGGTAAGTATACTTGGAAAAATTGGAGAAGTGACATTTCCCACATTGCAGCAAAGTTACACGGCTTTCTCATCCATAGTAATTGGTTGCTAAATGGCATATAATTTCTTTATAGTATTTTGGCTCAAGGGGATTCTGATCACAAGCCCATCAGGTTGGATTTGGACTCTCCATAAGATTTAGATTTGGTTCCTTTTTGCTTTAATCTCGAGGGGTGGTTGGTAAATGACATATAATGTCTTTCTAATATTCTGGCTCAAGGGGATTTTGATCACAAACCCATCATGTTGGATTTGGACTCTCCATAATATTTAGATCTGATTCCTTTCTAGTTAATCCTGGGGAGTTACAGAAGGAAGGGGAGGCTGACCTGATAACTGATGCTTGGGCTATGCTAGTTCGCAAGTCTCTTACCTTTGTTTGGGAATCAAATACGAAGGAGGTGAATTATGCTCTTAGAACTTGGGCCAAAATCAATTACAGGCCCCTGTGCAACAAGAGATAAAAGAACTAATTCAAAAGATCGAAGATCATCAAGGCTCTTTGGAGTCCAGACCAATCACTCACAACAACTTAGAAGAAAAAAAACCTAGTAACCAAATATTTAAAATCAACAGGAAGGGGGAAGAATAATGGAATTTGATGTCTCAAAGTATATGGTTAAAGGAATGTGATATAAATACATCCTTTTATCACAAGCATACTAAATAAAGAGAAGCTCGGAATAGAGTAAAGGGAATTTCTTCTGGAGGTCACCTTAAAATATGTTTTTTTTATGAAATTAAGAGAGGACTTTTGCTTCTTCAAGAATCCATATTCTAGGGACAAAGTAAATGACTCAAAAATTTAGAAATACTTCATCTCTTATCTCATCTCCATTGTTTTGTATCAGAAAAATTCTCATCTTGTTAAGCTGATTAAGGAAGCTGACACAATTGAAACCATCTAGTCCCTAAACATGGTTAAAGATCTGGGACCAAATAACTTCCTTATAATTTTTAATGTGAATTCTTAACTCCATATATAAATGAAGGTTTTGGGGCAATACCAACTCATCATTTTTAGCTCTAATTCTAAAGGAGACATAGTTGTCCTCATTCTCTCGATTCTGGCCAATCTCAATGTGTAATGGGGCCTAGAAGTTTGTAACAAAAAAATTAGTTATTAGGCTCAAAAAGATTTTCCCTAAAATCATCAGAAAACCAAGGTGGTTTCATGAAGCATCTATAAATCATAGACAACATCATTCTTGTTCAGGAGGCGGTTCATTCAACAAATAAATGGGTTTAGCTATGTATGATTATCAAACTTGACATGTAAAACACCTTCAATAGAATCCATCTCTCCTTTTTATTCTTGGTGATGGAAAAATTGGGATTTTGTAATGAGTTCATAAATTAGATTAGATCTTGTATTGGGAGCCTGTGGATAGCTCCTTTAGTAAATGGAATCCCTTGTAATCTTTTCTCCACCTCTAGGGGTTTGAGGCAGGCTTCCAATACAAGCTCGTAGTGGTAGAAACCTTAATATATTAGTGGCAAAAAGATTAATAAGGAACCCAGAGATGGGAAGAAGGGAAGGGAAGAGAGAATATGAGACATGTTGGGGGGCTTCATTCATAAAAAAAAAGAGCCTAATCATAGGATGGAACTGTCCACTTCAAAATATTAATGAAATTGTGATGGTTCTGGGATTCCCTTTAGAATGGAATGGAAATTATTTAAATATCTAGGAATCCCCATTTTCAATATTTCTCCTAGAGGTAAAATCATTTGGATACTTACTTTAGATTCCAGTGAGTGGTGGAAATTTGGCTTTCTACCAGAATATTCCAACAAGAATTGTCTTCTCAAGGTAGAATGAAATTGTTAGGTAGGTCCATGTTTTACTATTTGAAAGCTGTGAAAGGAAGGAAACCCTCTTATTATTGATCACCTTAGTTGGAATCGGGGTAATAGGTCTCGCATATATATTTTGAGATAACAAATATTTCCAAATATCCTGTTGAGTGGAAGTGAAGAAATCAAAATCCTTGCTCAGTGGATGGAACAAAATGGTTTTTATCAAATTAAAGGACATATAAAAATGGGATATCAAATGGGTATGAAAGGGTTGGATCAACCTAGAGCTGCTGATTCATTTAGAGCTAGATTGGGAAAATTAGACTTTAGTGATAAATGGTTGTTTATAGGAGCTGCCTAAAACTGTAGCAGACTTCCCTCCCTTGACAAATTCTGATGTACAATTCAATCAAAGTGTTGATTGATATGGAACTCTGACTATATTGGATGATCTAGTTTAATTTAAAATTGGGCAAAACAAAACAACAGAATCATTCCACCATAGAGAACTCTCACTGTGCCTGAAATTCCTACTGGATTCTAGTCAAATTTGTGGTTGGAAAGAGGGTTTGTTTTCTATACAATTAGCGTAATCTATTGTTCATAAGTAGCATGGTTTTTGTACCTGAATGAGCTTCTCAAATATTGCTGAAATGATATTTTAAATAGCTCAATCCTCACAATCATCAGCTAAAGTTACATGATTTTTGAAGTGCCAAAATCTCTGGCGAGTTGTTGGTGAAGTGTAACAAGTAGATTCTTGGATTGGTTTAAATTATTTGATGGCAGTGTTTAATGTTTTATGAAAAGTGTAATGTTTAGGATACTAGATTTTGTTCAAAGGACTTGGAATTTAAGGTTTGATTCATGAGTCTATTTAATGTAGAACTTCATTTCTCTGTATGTATGTATATATGTATATGCTAATGCTCTTCTTATAAGGTAAAAGGTGAACCAAATATATCATACATTTTCTCCAGTTATTATAAAGCTCCTGAGCTTATATTTGGAGCCACTGAGTATACTTCTGCTATTGATATCTGGTCCATGGGTTGTGTCTTGGCTGAGCTACTTCTTGGTTAGGTAAGTGGGTTTTTAGTTTCAAAGTACAGCCTTACCTCTGCAGATCATGCATGAATACTGAATTTGCAGTTTGTAATATTCCCAATGACATCATTCTTACATATACTTTAGGAAATTTGACCAAATTTGTACCAAAAGATAGTGTAGCATGCTGATCATTCTCACTATGCAGGAATCCTGCAATCATGTTTCTATATTATATCAAGAAAGGTATTATAGGCACATACAAATTTCTAATTTTCCTTTCTCTTTACAGGCTCTCTTAAGCTTCCACTAGGATCAGATTTCATCCCTAGCTATCACTACCGAGTCTGTGGGGTGGACCCTGCATACAGTTTGACAAGGATATGTAGATTATTGTTATCAAACTCTCGAAATTTAGGATTTTATTTTTTATGTAGTTGGAAAATATTAAGGCTAAACAGTAAGGTTTCTTTGTGAAAGTTTAGTAATATGGTTAAACTGCTAATAGTCATACTTCAAAAAATCACTTTTGAATGTTTCAAGTAGTGTCCTACTAAGTCAAGAATAGAAGGCCCAATTCAACTTCAATTCAACATTAATGTATGAATAACTACGGTGTTGCAGTAAGTTATGTAAGCCCAATTGTAAACGAATTATTTTCCTTCTATGTGTTATGCATAGAGCAATTCTTATTTCTCAGAAATGTCCAGTAAAAGTTCTAGTAGCATTAAAAACTCAACATTTTAAAGCTATAAGTAGATGAAAAAGTTCATGTTGGGTGTCACTGTCAATTAAAAAATAATTATAACTAATTTAAGTATCCCCCTTCATATTTAATTAAGAAATTATTAAAGCAACATTTATTTCTTTACCCTACTTCATTTCCCTTTCATGCCTTTCATTGAAGAAAAGCTAATAGAAAAAAATTGTGAATTGCATAAAAGTCCAGTCAAGTTTGCAATCTTGATTTCCTTTTCATACATTTAGATTGAACAAAAGATGGATAAAATAATTGATAAAACTTTAGTCAAATATGTGATCCTGCACCAAAGTTCAGTGAATAATGCAATCGAGAATAGAGTTATCACCATTTTCTTCCTTTTGAGACACCATTGGACTACTACCCTACTGCAAAGGAGCAACATCATGCTTGCATGAGAATGTCTCCACTTCATGCAAAAACTTCATGTCAACAACTACAATTGCATGAGCATTTTTTATTTTCTTCTGGTACAGGTCCTTTGTCCAAAATAAAGTTTCCATGACCTATCTCTTGAGCTACCCAATGACTTAATTGAGTAGTTGCAGCTGTCTTCCAAATCCTTTCCTACATAGAACAAAGGAAGACATGAAGTAATCTATCACAAACATAAATGATGTTGTTATTTACACAATACTGTGAAGGTATTTACATTTGGCTATAAACAAAGTCAAAAAATCAACACGGAAAGTAGAAAAGCATTGCCACTGCATGAACTTGCATGAAATCATTATCCATCCAAGACATTCCCTCAAGGACAAAATCCCAATGATACTTCCTTCGTGGAGGCTCCATAAAAGGTTTTGAATTAGCAGATTCTGTGTTTTTTCTCAATCTAGCCTGCATGTCAAGCAAATCTGGCATTAAAACAATATTTCACAGCACAGCTAACAATGTTGAGATAGAGTGGTCTCCTATAGAATGAATATATTAAATATCTATTAAAAAGTTTGAAAGAATTTAACCATAAACCTTTGTACTTACTTTGATCAATTTGGTCTCTTCCAAAATGATATCTTCATGTGCTCTTTTTGTTGTTGCGAATAAGTTTGAATTCTTCTCCTTTTCCAAAGGAAGAGCAACTCTTGGGTATTTACTACTCACAATACCAGATAAGCTGGTAACTTTTGATTGTGGAAGCATAGACATTTTTTGGGAGCTAGATATGCCACCCATTTGACTTTCAAGATCCTTTTTCAGTACAGAAGAGGATTTTTTTTCCTTTTACATCCTGAATATTTGTGATCATCAGTACTAGCTAGTATACCTTCTTCAGTCTTTATCTTAACATCAGTGACCCCTAAAAATTTATCTTCATACTTAGAATTGGCTCTTCTCCTCGTATGCAAATCCATATAGTTTGATGAAGATGTTTCCTTTATATTGTCCAAACTTGTACTGTCTGCTCACCTCTCAGACATTGAATGTTTCTCATAGGAAAATTCATTAAAGTCATGTTTCTCATGTGTAGGAGATGAATTAGTTCCTGATATGTTCATTTTTCCAATATCAGTTGCAGTTGTGGATGAACAATGTGGACTATTTTCCTGTTCAACATGCACATTCTTCTCATCTTCAATTATTCAACCAACATACCTCCTATTCAGACTCGGTTCCAATACAACAACATTCTGGACAAATTTATCTATACCCACTTTATTGTTTGCTTGGCATGAAGTTTGATATGTATCTTCACTAACCACCATCAATGTTGCAACATTTCCTTGAACTATGTTCTCAGCCACATTAACCTCTTTAGGATGCTGATGGCTTTGGATATTGTCAGAACATATATTAGCCCTAATTCCAATATGATTTCCTTCATTGTGGATATATTATGTCATCCCTATGAGTGCCGAGCCTCTGTAGCCCACCCAAATGAGTTCCCAAATTGTTTTCATGCATAAGTGCTTTTCGCATTCCATTCTTATTGAAGGGTGTGCACTTTGAAATACTGGTTGATGAAATATTACAATTTTTGTCTGCACGTATCTCAACCTCTGTATCTTTGACTTCTCCAAGTCCTTTTAAACTAGTGAGCGAATTTGGAGATCTATCACTAATAATAGCTTTAACGTTCTCCTTTATTGACGAGTGTCCAGTATAACGATTTGATTTATGTATATTTCTTCTTGCATATACCCTTTAACTCCCATGTGTACACCCCCTGAGTCTTTTGATTCTTTTACATGTGTTTGAATCTAACTTCCATCTAGCTGTGATGTCTGCCCTTCCTGTGCAACATGTCCTTTCCCATCACAACATGATGTGATTCTTTCAGCATCCACAACTTCTGTATCACCAGCAAAATTGCCTGCTACATTTAATTCCCTGCTAGGAAAAGTCCCAGGTCTTCTATTGCTTTCGGTAAAATCTCCAATTGATGAGGCGTTTAAAGCGAAGCTACCTTTTGCTTCACTACAAATTATCATTGAATGGTTTATTGGCTACCATAAGAGTCTATGTAACTAAGTATTGGTTGTGCTCCATCACAAAAGAAAAGATTTTGCAAATTTGTAGAGGCAATAAAAACAAAACATAACAGTTGATAAACGTGAAGACAACCTTGTTATGTACTGCTCAACCAGTGGATCTGTTGGTGATGGAGATAGAAAACCAATAGAGTTGGTCTCTCCAAATATGAAATCCAAGGGATTTCCTTCCTCAAAAGAATAAAAAAAGATGTAAGCTACAAAAAAGAAAATAACCCTCACTAAGCATGGACTGTAAATTCAAGGGCAATGAATAAGAGAGGAGACCTTCTCCACGAATTCTAGTTCCCTCCTCTATTTTTCACCAACAAAAAACTCCTACTCGATTTCATGGTAATAATTTCTCTAGTGGATCAACGAAGAGAACAACACCATAAAAAAAATCTTTGGGACTGTAAAAAATGGTATACAAATGAAATCACTGCTACCTGAGCTCTGCTTTGTTCATGTATCTTTCTTGGTTTTATTGACGATGTCTGGGATCAGCAAAGACCATTTATGTTGGTGCCATAGTCAATTAAAAAAAAATATAACTGATTTATGTCACCCCCTTCATATTTAATTAAGAAATTATAAAAGAAACATTTATTTCTCTACCCTAGTTCATTTTCCTTTCATGCATTTCATTGAAGAAAAGATAATAGAAATTTTTTTTTGAATCACATAAAAGTTCAGTCAAGTTTGGAATCTTGATTTCCTTTTCATACATTTAGAATGAACAAAAGATCGATAAAATAATTGATAAAACTTTAGTCAAATATGTGATCCTGCACTAGAAGTAAAGTGAATAATGAAATCCAAAAAAGAGTTATCACCATTTGGTTCCTTTTGTGACACCAGTGGACAACTACCCTACTGTAAAGGAGACATCACCCCTGTATGAGAGTGTCTCCACTTCATGCCAAAACTTCATGATAGCAGCTGCAATTGCATGAGCATTTTTTCTTTTCTTTTGGTACAGGTCAGGTACTTTGTCCATGGAAAGTCTCCATGACCTGTCTCTTGAGCTACCCAATGACTTACTTGAACAACTGCAACCATCTTCCTAAGCCTTTCCTACATAGAACAAAGGCAAATAGATAATGTAATATATCACAAACATAAATAATGTTGCTATTTACACAATACTGTGAAGGTATTTACATTTGGCTATAAAGAAAGTCAAAACATCAATACAAAAACTAAAAAATCACTGCCACTACATGAACTTGCATGAAATCATTAGCCATCCAAGAAATTTCCCCAAGGACAAAATCCCAATGAGATTTCCTTCGCGGAGGCTCCAGAAAAGGTTTTGAATTAGCAGATTTTTTGTTCTTTCTCAGTCTAGCCTACATGTCAAGAAAATTTGGCATTAAAACAATATTTCACAACACAACTAACAATGTTGAGATAGACTAGTCTCCTTTTGGCAAAATCTCCAATTGGTGAGGCATTCAAAGCAAAGATACCTTTTTCTTCACTACAAATTATCATTGAATGGTTTATTGGCTACCATAAGATTCTATGTAACTTAGTATTGGTTGTGCTACATCACAAAAGAAGAGATTTTGCAAATTCGTAGAGGCAATAAAAACAAAACTAAGTAGGTGATAAACCTGAAGAAAACCTTGCTATGTATTGCTCAGCCAGTCGATCCATTGTTGATGGAGACAGAAAACCAATAGAGGATGTCTCTCCAAATTTGAAATCCAAGGGATTTTCTCCTTGAAAAGAATAAAACTAGATGTAAGCTACAATAAAGCAAATAACCCTCACTAAGCATGGCCCGTAAATTCAAGGGCAATGAATAAGAGATAAGGCCTTCTCTAGGAATTCTAGTTCCCTCCTCCATTCTTCACAAACAACAAACTCCTGCATGATTTCATGGTAATCATTTCTCTAGTGGACTAGTGAAGAGAATAACACAGTAAAAAGAAGCTTTGGGACTATAAAAAATGGTATACAAACAAAACCACTGCTACTTGAGCACTGCTTGAGTCATGTATCTCAACCTCTATACCTTTGACTTCCAAGCCCCTTTAAACCAGTGGGCAAGTTTGGACATCTATCACCAATAATAACTTTAACATTATCCTTTATTGATGAGTGTCAAGTATAACGACTTGAATAATGCCTATTTCTTCTTACACAACCTTTAACTCCCATGCATACACCCCTTGCGTCTTCTGATTCTTTTACATGTGTTTCAATCTCACCTTTATCCAGCTGTGATGTCTACCCTTCCTATGCAACATGTCCTTTCCCATCACAACATGATGTGATTCTTTTAGCATCTACAACTTCTATATCACCAACAAAATTGTATGTTGTTTTTAATTCCCTGCCAAGAAAAGTCCCAGGTTTTCTATTGCTTTCGACACAATCTCCATGGCTTGACCGCAATGCTGCCAAAAGCAAACTCGTCTGAAGCATCCATGCGTTCTTGACATGGCAATAATAACCTCTTCTCCTCACCTGCCCAGTTATTTAATGCAAGGAGACGAGACTCCACTCTGCCACGACATCCACAACCTGTCGTCCTTCGTTGCCAGGCTGTGCTGAAGCTATGCGGCTGGGGTCAGCAAACACATAACTTGATCCTGCGACCTCTATGTGCTCCGTTGGCTTGCATCCCTGCATAAACAAGAAAACCACAAACCGAAAATAATAACCCTAAAAACAGAAAACAAGCAAGCAAACCTCACAAAAAAGGGAAATGAAGTCTCAGGTTCAACAAATAGCTTTGCGGTAAGTGGTTTTGTCTTCCTCGACTATCCAACCTGATTTTGTAAAGAGGAAACCGATGCAGAGCAAAACTACCAACGCATACCCGACCCTCAAAATCCTCATGCAGCAAAGGCGTTCACCTCTGCCCTCCTCTACACTCCCCTCGCCCTCCTCTGCGGCAAACACGGCTATCTGCATGCACGACGAACCCAGTAGACTGACAAGATGGGTAGGGTTTAAATAGTTTTTTAATAAACTAATTATTTTAACATTTTTTTGATTTTTTTTAATGTTTTCTAATTAATTTGGACAGAAAATTATTGTTAAATCGTCTAACAATGGATCTGATAGTTAAGGTTAAGACAAAAAAGCATTTGGGGGAGTTCATTTCAGAGAGAAATGCCTTACGGCGTAATTATTATGGGCTTTTTTTAAACACCAACTATTTATGATTATTAATAACTATATAAATATTAACAACTATATTATTTATATATATTATTATATGAATATTATATTAATATTATAATAATAATATAAACTCATAATAATATTGGATTATCATTATATTATTAGAAAAATATAATGATATAATTATTATTATATTATTATTCTTAGGCTTTATTAATGCAACCATGGTATAAAGACACCAGTGCCTAGTTAAACCATTGGGAGTTCGACCAGAATATTGCATTGCAAAACATTAATAACATTAAAAATATTGTTACTTCTAAGTTCAAAGAAAAATGTGGTGTGAGAAAGATTTAGCAGCTAAAAGAAAATTAAGATATTATAAGGAGGTCATCAACCAAACCCTAGCAGATCAAAAGTATCTCTTTGTTTTAACTAGCCCAAAGAAGAAAATTAATATAGCCAATACTCGAACGAACTCTCATGAGTTCCATAGTGAAACGAGTCATTTGGCAGTTCGTAAAACACCATGGATGGAAAGGATTTATCATATCTGTGAGAATATGAACATCGAGGATGAAAATCGCTTCTTGTTAGAGTGGGGCATTACACCCACATCCAGTCTCAGTTTCATAATGTTTGTTGCAATACTAACCTTCCTAGCCTTTTACGATGTCAAAATTATAGTGAGCTCGGGAGGCTTCTCTCCAAGCTTTTTGAGCATAGGAATAAAATCTTAAATCAAACTAGATACTAAATGGTTTCTCTAGGTCCGATAGACCAAAGTTTGGTCTCAGTGGATGTTAACTATCATGATCATCGTCAATATAAAATTATAAAAATAGTAATAACAATTATATTGTATAATAATAATAATAATAATAATAATAATAATAATTACTATTATATTATTTTATTATTATTATGACAATAATATATGATTATTATTATTATATTATTATAACAATAATATAAAGTAATAATAATAATAATTACAATTATATTGAATTATTATTATAATAATAATATTAGCTCATAATAACAACCATGATCCAATAATAATTAAAATTATGATAAGTGAATTATTATGTCTAATTTTTTAAAGACCAACTATTTATGATAATTAATAACTATATAAATAATAACAACAATATTCTTATATATTTATATATTTATGATTATTATATTAGTATTATTATAATAATATAAACTCATAATAATATTAGTAATGTTAATTATTATTATTAGGATTATTATTATTAGGATTTATTAATGCAAGCATGTTTATTTTAGTATTTTTAATATTTATCTTAGGGTTTGTATACATTGGGTTTGTAATATTAGTCCCTTTTGTTTATTATTACCCAAGCGATTAATAGTAAAATCCCAAGGGATTATGAACTCGAGGGAATAATATTAAACAAAATGGACTAATATTATAAACCCAAGGAACTAATAAACCCAACTATTTAATGTTATAAACCAAAGGAATTAGTGAACCCAACAGATAAATATTAAAAACCTAAGGGATCAAGAAGCACAAGGGATTGATATTACAAACACAAGAGATTAATAAAGCTGACCATGATTGACATTATAAACCCAATTTAATAATAAACCCAAAGGATAAATACTGAAACCCCAACGCATTATGAACCCAAGGAAATAATATTAAACCCAAGTGACTAATATTATAAACCCAACATTGTTAAACATTAATAGAGATATTAGAAACACTAAAATAAACATGGTTTATTTTGATGGTGAGACAATCGTTGTCACAATGTGACATTCAACCATGTTTGACCATGGTTTTCTATGATTAACAGTGGTTGACCGTGATCGATATTATAAACGCAAGGGAATAATAAACCCAAGGGATTGATAGTATAAACATAAAGGAATAATACAACTAAGGTATTAATACTAAAACCCCAAGGGATTATGAACCCAAGCGAATAATATTAAATGCATGGGACTAATATTATAAATCCAACATTGTTAAACCCAAATATAAATACTACAAACACTAAAATAAACATGGTTTATTTTGATGGTGAGACAATCATTGCCATAATGCAACACTCAAACATGGTTGACTATCGTTTGCTATGATTGACAATGGTTGACCATGATTGATATTATAAATCGAAGGGAATAATAAACCTAAGGGATTGATATTATAAACCCAAAGGATTAATAAAATGAAGGGACTAATACTAAAGCCCCAAGAGATTATGAACTGAAGGGAATAATATTAAATCCATGGGACTAATATTATAAACCCTACATTGGTAAACCAAAATATAAATACTACAAACACTAAAATAAACATGGTTTATTTTGATGGTGAGACAATCCTTATCATAATGCGACATTCAAACATGGTTGACCATGGCTGGCTATGATTTATATTATAATCCTAAGGGAATAAAAAAATCAAGGGATTTATATTATAAACCCAAATGAATAATAAACCCAAGGGTTTAATACTAAAACCCCAAGGAAATAGTATTAAACCCAAGGGACTAATATTAAAAACCCAACATTCGTTAACCCAAATATAAATATTACAAAGACTAAAATAAACATGATTTATTTTCATGGTGACACAATCCTTGTCACAATGTGACATTCAACCATGTTTGACCATGGTTGGCTATGATTGACAATGGTGGACCATGATTTATATTCTAAACCTAAGGGAATAATAAACCCAAGGGATTGATATTATAAACTGAAAGGAATAATAAAACTAAGGGATTAATACTAAAACCCCAAGGGATTATGAACCCAAGGGAATAATATTAGTTTTATGGGACTAATATTATAAACCCAACATTGTTAAACCCAAATATAAATACTACAAACACTAAACTAAATGTGGTTTATTTTGATGGTGAGGTAATCCTTGTCACAATGCGACATTCAGACATGGTTGACCATGGCTAGCTATGATTAACAATGGTTTACCATGATTGATATTATAAACCCAAATGAATAATAAACACAAGGGATTACGAACCCAGGGGGATAATATTAAATGCAAGGGACTAATATTATAAACCCAACATTCGTAAACCCAAATATAAATATTACAAAAAATAAAATAAACATGATTTATTTTCATGGTGAGACAATACTTGTCACAATGTGACATTCAACCATGGTCGACCATGATTGATATTATAAACCTAAGTGAATAATAAACCCAAGGAACTAATATTATAAGCCCAAATGAATAATAAACCCAAGGGATTAATACTAAAACCCTAAGGGATTATTAACCCAAGGGATTAATATTAAACCCAACGGACTAATACTATAGAGCCAACATTCATAAACCCAAATGTAAATATTACAAACACCAAAATAAACATGATTTATTTTCAAGGTGAGACAATATTTGTCAAAATGGGACAGTCAACCATGGGCCTAATATGGTAAACAAAAATGTAAATATTACAAACACTAAAATAAGCATGGTTTATTTTCATGGGGAGATAATCTTTGTCAAAA
Source organism: Pinus tabuliformis (assembly GCA_031772625.1). NCBI lineage: Eukaryota > Viridiplantae > Streptophyta > Pinopsida > Pinales > Pinaceae > Pinus > Pinus tabuliformis. The sequence continues at coordinate 1,458,842,039 of CM062816.1, read as the reverse complement.
TGCAACATTCAACCATGGGATTAATACTAGAACCCCAAGGAATTGTGAACTGAAGGGAATAATATTAAACCCATGGGACTAATATTATAAACCCAACATTAGTAAACCCAAATATAAATACTACAAATTATTAAATAAATATGGTTTATTTTGATGGTGAGACAATCCTTGTCACAATCTGACATTCAAACTTAGTTGACCATGGCTAGCTATGATTGACAATGGTTGACCATGACTGATATTATAAGCCTAAGGGAATAATAAACCAAAGGGATTGACATTATATACCCAAATGAATAATAAAACCAAGGGATTAATACTAAAACCCCAAGGGATTATCAAATCAAGGGAATAATACTAAACATAGGGGTCTAATATTATAAACCCAACATTTGTAAACCCAAATATAAATATTACAAAGACTAAAATAAACATGATTTACTTTCATGGTGAGAAAATCCTTGTCACAATGTGACATTTAACCATGGTTGACTATGGTTGATATTATAAACTTAAGGGAATAATAGACCCAAGGGATTGATACTATAAACCCAAATGAATAATTAACCCGAGGGATTAATACTAAAACCCCAAGGGATTATGAACCAAAGGGAATAATATTAAACCAAATGGACTAATATTATAAACCCAAATATAAATATTCAAACACTAAAATAAACATGATTTATTTTCATGGTGGGACAATCCATATCACAATGTGACATTCAACCATGGTTGACCATGGTTGGCTATGATTGACAATGGTTTACCATGATCGATATTATAAACCTAAGGGAATAATAAACCCAGGGGATTAATATGAGAAACCCAAAGGATTAATAAAAAGAATGGATTAATACTAAAACCCCAAGGGATTATGAACCCAAGGGAATAATATTAAACCCAAGGGACTAATATTGTAAACCCAACGTATATAAACCCTAAGATAAATATTATAAACACTAAAATAAACATGATCGACCATCTTTGATTTTCATATTGAGACAATCCTTATCACAATTCCATGGTGGACCATGGTTGACATCATAATAAACCATGATTGACTCAGGAATAATAAACCCGAGCGATTGATATTATAAACCCAAGGGATTAATACTAAAACCCCAAGGTCTTATGAACCTAAGGGAATACTATTAATCAAAAAGGAGTAATAATATAAACCCAAGAGATTGATATTATAAACCCAAATGAATAATAAACCCAAGGGATTAATACTAAAATCGAAAGGGATTATGAACCCAAGGGAATAATATTAAACCCAGGGGACTAATATTATAAGCCCAATGTATATAAACCTTAAGAAAAATATTATAAATGCTAAAATAAACATGACTCACCATCATTGTTTTTCATATTGAGAAAATCCTTTTCACAATTCCATGTTGGGTCATGTTGGGCCATGGTTGACCATGGTTGACATCATAATAAACCATCGTTCAATCGGGAATAATAAACCCAAGCAATTGATGTTCGATAATGGTTGATCATTATCGAACATGGTTGTTTATTGTTGACCATTGTTGAATAATATCAAACCCCAGGAATATGAACCCTTAGATCAATAAATCGAAAGGATTGATATTATAAACCCAAGGGAATAACAAACCTAAGGGATAAAAATTATAAGCCCCACATATAAACTCTAACGTGACTATTATAAACCCTAAAATAAACATGGCTAACCATGGTTGATTTCCATATTAGATCAATCTATTGTGATATTGACATAATCATAAATAGTTGGACAAATATTTAGCCCTTAATATTGGGGTTTTATAAAACAAAGAGATTACTAATATTACAAACCCACAACATTAATATTACAAAAAAAAATATTAATAAATGCAAGGGATCAATATACTGAAGGGATCAATAAACCAAATGAGCTAATATTAAAAACCCAAACGATTAATAAACCCGATGAATTAAGTTATTAAGGTCATGAGATTAATAAAACCAAGGGAGTAAATGGTAAACCAAATGAATCATTAATATTAAAAATTTGAAGAATGAAGAAACGAAAACATTTGATGTTATAAACGTAAGGAATTAATAAACCCAAGGGAAAAATGGCAAGGGATCAATATTAAAAACATAAGGGATTAATAGGAATTAATATTTTAAACCCAATGGAATGATCAACCCATGTGACTATGAATATTATAAACCTAAGGGATCAATAAACCATAGGGATTGTTAATATTATGAAAGCAACACGTTAATAAATTAAAGGGATAAACATTCTAAATGCAAGGGATTAATATTAAAGCTAGTGTATATAAAACCTAAGATAAATATTATAAACACTAAAACAAACAGGATCGACCATCTTTGATTTTCATATTGGCACAATCCTTATCGCAATTCCATGTTGGACCATGGTTGACATCATAATAAATCATGTTCGACTCAGGAATAGTAAAACCAAGAGATTTATATTATAAACACAGAGGAACAATAAACCCAAGAGATTAATACTAAAACCCCAAGGGATTATGAAGCTAAGGGAATACTGTTAAACAAAAGGGATTAATAGTACAAACCGAAGGGAATAATAAACCCAAGGGATTGATATTATAAACCCAAAGGAATAATAAACCCCAGGGATTAACATTAAAACACTAAGGGATTATGAACCGAAGGCAATAATATTAAACCCAAGGAACTAGTATTATAAACCCAAGTGTCAAATATTATAAACACTAAAATAAACATGACTTACCATCAATGTTTTTCATATTGAGACAATCCTTATCAAAATTCCATGTTGGGCCATGGTTGATGATGGTCGGACATGGTTGTTTATTGTTGACATTTGTTGAATAATATTAAACCCTAGGAATATTAACCATTAGATCAATAAACCAAAAGGATTGATATTATAAACCCAAGGGAATAATAAACCCAAGGGATAAAAATTATAAACCCAATGCATATAAACCCTAAAATGACTATTATAAACCCTAAAATAAACATGGTTGACCATGATTGATTTCCATATTAGATTAATCTATTGTGATATTGACATAATCATAAATAGTTGGACAAATATTTAACCCTTACTATTGGGGTTTTATAAAACCAAGAGTGTTGGCATTATGATTCAAGTGTTGTCCTTGATGGCAACTCACTCAAAGGTTGGTACAGGTGCTCAGAGGTTGGTACAGGTGATGGCAACTTAATCAGAGGACAGATCTTAGTACAGCATGCCAAGAAAGTTCATACACGCAGGTTCGTTAAGCCCAAGTCGCGTGTACACGCAGGTTGGCTTCAGTAAAAGAGCGTGTATGTGAAAAAGTACCTTTGGTCCATGGCGGTTAGTCCTTGGAAGTTGTGCCTATGGTTTCGGACCATGGTGTCTCGACGGGCGTGTCGATCCCTAGTTTTGAGGTTGATGGTATTGTGTTACTATGGTTTTGGACCATGGTATTGTGAAGTACCTAAGGCTATATAAGGAGAATATCATTAGGCAAAGGTGCATGCAATGTGTGTCTGACGAAGTGAGAAGATCTGGTATTACTGTTTATCTGTTCGGGACGCTTGACAAGGGTCGGATCTGACAGCGAAGGCATAAGAAACTATTTCTAGATCTGCACGCGGGTTGCCTTTGGTGAAAGCACATATACACGCGGTTTTGGTACAGTGAAGTAGCGCATGCATAATAAGATTTGATATTTCAGGTTGCTGTTGATTCTGGTGGTTGTTGCAGAGTTCTGGGTTCTGGTTTAGGTTCTGTGTTCTTGATGACAGGGTTTCAGTGATTCAGTATTGGGTTGTTTAATGAATTATGATGCAAGTATAAGTTGATGATTGTATTGCGGTAATGTTTGTTTTGTACTCTTGGATCCAGTCTGAAAATTGATGAAACGTGGTCCCTGAAGGAAAGCAGGTTGTAGGGTCAGCACCTGCGTACTAGTAAATGGATCGGCTAGTACAAGAGCTGAGGGGGTTGTAGCTCCCTTCCAAAAGTAGTTGAAAACGAGAGAGGGTTGTAGCCCTCTGCAGGTTGTAGCCTGCGTACTGGTAAAGGACTGCACCAGTACATTGTAAAAGAAGTTCTTATTAAAGAAGAAAGAGACAAATTGCAGCAGGTGTTTTTCACCCACATTGGGTTTCCACCTTATATCATGGTGTTCATGTGTGTGGCTCTTGTGTGATGTTCTGTTCTATTATTCTGCACCTGTTTACTGTTAATATGCTTAATAATGTTCTGATGCATTTACTGAAGATTAAGCTAACTGAATTATAAGATCTCTGGATATACGCGAGTTTCATTAGACACAGTAGCGTGTACACGCGGGTTCACTTAATTGAAGTAGCGTATATGTTTCTGAGAATGAAATTGGAAAGTTTTTTACTGATCTGATAATACTGATTCACCGCCCCCCCCCCCTCTCAGTATTATTTCCAACAATTGGTATCGGAGCAGGTCCTTCAGAGGAAGCTTGATCGCTTGAAGGAAAAGATCCATCAGAATGGCTAATCCAGAAAGAGAAGCACACATCAGGCCACCAGTCTTTGACGGGAACAATTTTACTCACTGGAAGATAAGAACCACTGCATATCTACAATCACTTGGAGCAGAAGTTTGGGGAATCGTAGAAGGAGGATACAAATTCCCATCAACAACTCCTACAGATCCAGCAGAGAAAAAGCAATATGAGCTCAATGCCAAAGCTGTTACTGTCCTATTGAGTAGTTTGACTCAATCAGAATTTATGAAGATCATGCATTTCAAATCAGCTAAGGAAATATGGGACAAAATCGTTACAAGCTACGAAGGAGATGATCAGGTAAAAAGAGCAAAGCTTCAAACTCTCAGAATCCGGTATGAAACTCTTAAGATGCGTAGTAATGAAAGCATAGCTAATTATTTCCTGTGTATGGATGAGATTGTGAATTGTATGAGGGATCTGGGTGAAGAATTTGAGGAAGTTGTCTTAGTTGAAAAGGTTTTGAGATCTCTGTCTACTAAATTTGATTCTAAAGTATCTGCCATAGAAGAAAAGGAGAATGTGTAGAAAATCACCATGTCACAGCTTCACGGGATCTTAACTGCTTTTGAAATGCGACAAGAGGTACCACCAGAGGCCGCATTCGAAGTGTCAGAGGAAGAAGATGAGGTAAATTTTGTCAAGAATCTTGAACGGGGAACTGGACGGTTCAAAGGTAAGCTACCTTTCAAATGTTTTCTATGTGGTAGAGTTGGTCACTATGCTGCTAGATGTCCTCATAACAAAGGAAAGATATCTGAAGAAGATGGTAGAAGCTATTATACCCATATTAAAAGTTCATTCAATGATAGTGAAGATATTAGAAGTCTCATGGCACATAAGAAGAAGAATGCTTCATCCAATAATAGCGAAGATATTAAAAGTCTCATGGCACATGAAGAGAAGAATGCAGAAACTGAAGAAGTTGCCAAATTAAAAGAACAATTGGAGACAGAAATCAGGGTAAGGGAGCAATTGCAGGATATAGTAAAGGATCAGAGTACAACTATTCAGAGACTTGAATCAAAGATCCTCTCTCTAAAAGAAGATCTTAAAAAATCAAGAGAACAGAACAGAGAAGATATTGAAGATCAAGAACATGAAGTGACCAAACTAAAGCGACAAATGGAAGAAGGAAGAAAAGCTGAAGAAGACCTAAGGAATCAATATCTGAAAAAGGAAGAACAACATCAAGTTGAGGTAAATATCTTGAAAGGTAAAATAGAAGAAAAGGTTAAGCTTTTACGATTTCAAGATAGTACTAAATTCTTGGATGATATTCTTAATAGTCAAAGGTCTCCTGCTATCAAGACTGGTCTTGGTTTTCATGAATATGTTGAAGGTGAATCTAGTTCACAAGGTGAGGCAAGAAACTCTAATGAGAAATCTGAAATGCTCAACAAGGAACAACCAAGGAAAGAAATTCCTCAAGGAAGATCCTTTACTCCTAACTATGGACGTGATAGACGATTATTTCCTCCACTGAATAATGTTGAATGTTATGTATGTCATAATCTTGGACATGTTGCAGCCAGATGTAGAAGTAGAATGTTTCAAGAAAGATCATCGCATCCCAGGTATTTCAGAGGATATTGCTTTCCCTGCAATGCATATGGACACAAAGCAATTGATTGTGATAGAAGGAACATGAAAAATGTAAGGTGTTATACATGCAACAACTATGGGCATAAAGCAAGGGAATGCAGGAGCAGATTTCAAAATTCAAGACAAGAGGACCATACATCACCACAGTTGTAGGAATTGAAGAAGACAGAGACAGAAAGGTGTGGCATAATTCAGACAGCGGACATAACAGACACAGGGGAATCTGAAAGTGATGAAATTCAGTATTCCATCTTGCATACGCTGATATAACGAAGACAAGTCGCGTATATACGTGAGATACAGGCTGCAAAGTCGCGTATATGAAGAAAGGGCAGCAAAACAGACCCAGGATCAGTCATGGTTGGCTCATGCTCAGGGGGAGCAGAACAGACTCAGGAAATGGTTCAGTCATGGTTGGCTCACACTCAGGGGGAGCATATACTTCAAATAATTCATTGTTGGCATTATGGTTAGAAGTTGATGATTAAGGAATGGTTTTGCAGGCTTATGATAAATAGTTATTGTTGATCTTAGAACCTGCATCTGCTCAGGGGGAGCATGGATGGATTGATACAACTTGGCATATACAAAGGGGGAGCCAAATCAGAAACTTCAGCATGTACTCAGGGGGAGTATGGACAGCAGTATGGACAGCAGTAGGTATGCCAAAGAAGAGAACATCTTGGTCCGCCCTTTGCCCTTGATGTCAAAGGGGGAGAGTGACTTGGTGTGGTGGTTGCCATCAAGTCCAAAGGGGGAGATTGTTGGCATTATGATTCAAGTGTTGTCCTTGATGGCAACTCACTCAGAGGTTGGTGCAGGTGCTCAGAGGTTGGTACAGGTGATGGCAACTTAATCAGAGGATAGATCTTAGTACAACATGCCAAGAAAGTTCATACACGCAGGTTCGTTAAGCCCAAGTCGCGTGTACACGCAGGTTGGCTTCAGTAAAAGAGCGTGTATGTGAAAAAGTACCTTTGGTCCGTGGCGGTTAGTCCTTGGAAGTTGTGCCTATGGTTTCAGACCATGGTGTCTCGACGAGCGTGTCGATCCCTAGTTTTGAGGTTGATGGTATTATGTTACTATGGTTTTGGACCGTGGTATTGTGAAGTACCTAAGGCTATATAAGGAGAAGATCATTAGGCAAAGGTGCATGCAATATGTGTCTGACGAAGTGAGAAGATCTGGTATTACTGTTTATCTGTTCGAGACGCTTGACAAGGGTCGGATCTGACAGCGAAGGCATAAGAAACTATTTCTAGATCTGCACGCGGGTTGCCTTTGGTGAAAGCGCGTATACACGCGGTTTTGGTACAGTGAAGTAGCGTATGCATAATAAGATTTGATATTTCAGGTTGCTGTTGATTCTGGTGGTTGTTGCAGAGTTCTGGGTTCTGGTTTGGGTTCTGTGTTCTTGATGACAGGGTTTCAGTGATTCAGTATTGGGTTGTTTAATGAATTATGATGCAAGTATAAGTTGATGATTGTATTGTGGTAATGTTTGTTTTGTACTCTTGGATCCAGTCTGAAAATTGATGAAACGTGGTCCCTGAAGGAAAGCAGGTTGTAGGGTCAGCACCTGCGTACTAGTAAATGGATCGGCTAGTACAAGAGCTGAGGGGGTTGTAGCTCCCTTCCAAAAGTAGTTGAAAACGAGAGAGGGTTGTAGCCCTCTGCAGGTTGTAGCCTGCGTACTGGTAAAGGACTGCACCAGTACATTGTAAAAGAAGTTCTTATTAAAGAAGAAAGAGACGAATTGCAGTAGGTGGTTTTCACCCACATTGGGTTTCCACCTTATATCATGGTGTTCATGTGTGTGGCTCTTGTGTGATGTTCTGTTCTATTATTCTGCACCTGTTTACTGTTAATATGCTTAATAATGTTCTGATGCATTTACTGAAGATTAAGCTAACTGAATTATAAGATCTCTGGATATACACGAGTTTCATTAGACACAGTAGCGTGTACACGCGGGTTCACTTAATTGAAGTAGCGTATATGTTTCTGAGTATGAAATTGGAAAGTTTTTTACTGATCTAATAATACTGATTCACCCCCCCCCCCTCTCAGTATTATTTCCAACAAAGAGATTATTAATATTACAAACACAAGGAATTAATATTATAAAAAAGGTTGATTAATAAATTTAAGGGATCAATATACCAAATGAATCAATAAACCAAATGACCTAATATTAAAAACCCAAACGATTAATAAACCCAAGGAATTATTAATATTAAAAATTTGAAGAACGAAGAAACCAACGAATTTGAAATTATAAACCTTAGGAATTAATAAACCGAAGGGATAAAAAATGACAAGGGATCAATACTAAAAACAGAAGGGATTAATAGGAAATAATATTTTAAATCCAACGGATTGATCAACCCACGTGACTATGAATATTATAAACCTAAGGGATCAATAAACCCTTGGGATTGTTAATATTATTAAAGCAACAGATTAATAAATTGAAGGGATAAACATTCTAAACGTAAGTGATTAATATTAAACCTTAGGACTATTATTTAAACCTTGATGCTGGGGATTAATAAACCAAAGGGAATAAACAATAAACCGAAGGAATTATTAATATTACAAACTTAAAGAACAAATAAACCTAATCATTTAGTATTATAAACCCAAGGAAATAGTAAACCGAACCTAAGCCCTAAATCCATGGCATCAATGTTATAAACATAAATAATGCTATAACAAAAAAAAAAATAAGAAACATAAACCAAAACCAATATAAGAACCCGATTGCAAACCATAAAGCATTAAAACATGATAAATCATCATCACATTAATAATAACACATTTATATCACTACATTATAAACAATAAATAAATTTTAAGCCATAAATACATTGAAATTAATACATGAATGTATTAAGAGTATAAATCTGAAGAATATTGATATAAACACCTAGAACATGAAATGCCAACAACACTATGATAATGTAAAGTATATTTTCATTTATAAAAGATGTGAACAAAGTGATGGGATCCAAACAAAAGACAACAACAATCACAAATGAACGAGAAAGAAATAAAATAGTAACACTGCCATTGGAGAAAAGGAACATAAATGCAAAAAACACATCTAAATTTCACACATTGGATTTAAAGAAGAACAACGTAGTAGGAAATTTTAAGACCACAAACATACAATTTTGTACATAAAAACAACAATGAGAAAAAAAATTCAATTTAACCAGCATTGCAACCACAAAAAGAACATTGAGTCTTAACATGTATTTTTTGTTTTCTTTACATCAAATAATTCCACTACAAAATTGAACTTGAATCACTCCATCAAAATTCATTTATCGAGCGACCTCTTCCAAAACACAACGAGACCGATGACAAAATCAGCACCAATTCAAATCAAAAGGATAATGATCATGATACTTAACACTTTCCAACCAATTCCTTCTTCTTCTCCTCCCAAACTCCCTTTGGTGCACATGTAACTAGTATTTTACATGTGCTTTTGATTGATCTAGCTCACGAATATGATCATCAATAAAAAGGAGGATGGAACCCCTATTTTCTATCAAACTTGTTCTGAAGATAGGAAAGAAATCTGATAGCTCTAGCGATATCGCGTAATGTTCTGGAATAATAGATGACATCATTATTGTCCATGTCTGCATTTTAAAGACAAAAAAAGAAAATCAAAATCAATAAAGACATGCATAAATGAATAAGCACACACACACACACACACACACACACACACACACACACACACACACATATACACATAAAACTTAACACCCCATTAATAAACAATCTAGTGTTACATGAACCAAATGATATAAAAATTTCTACAAATATAAGCCTCATTTCACAATAGAATAGAAAAACTCGTGGAAATAGAATAAAACTATGACCAATATTCAAAAAATTAATATTGGCCATGGTGATGGCCAATATTCAAAACCTCCATTTTTTCATTTCATGATGTAATATGAATCCACAATATTAATATCAATATGAACCAGTTATAAAAATGATTTTGAATGATTGGTTCATATAACTCATTGTTTATGTTTGAATGGTCTGTTGCAAAGAAAAGAACAACAAGAAATTAAAAAAAAATAAGTAAATTGAGGAACATGAAAAACGATGTAAACAACTTTCTCAAATATTACTATGAATATGATGAATTTATTAATCTCATAGATATATGAAAATGATTATTATAATAAAATTAAATCAAGAGGACAAGAAAAGCAATTCAAAAAACACACTATAAAGAAGGTCGCAATGTTATTAGTTGTATGTCGTAGCAATATGGACTTCAATCACTCCTCTTCTTTATTCCTAATTCTAACATATTAGCTATTTTTCATCTTGGCATAACATTGAAAAGAGAAAGGCGGTGCTATGCGTAAACCATCTATTGATTTCACTCTTTATATGCCTGTGAAGCTAAGGCCTTGCTGCTCTTTATTCCCAATATCAACTGACGCTCATTCTAAATTTCATCCCAATGACTTGTGCATTGTAAGAGCTCACACCATCTTCAAAGGAATTTGTTTTCAATATTTTGTTATCACTGGTGTGATAGGGACAATGTTTAGATTGCTTGCATCAAATGGAACACCAACATACTTATAAAAAAAAACAGTTTTGAACATTGGAAGTTGAGGTGTCTTAGAGGTAGGTATCTAAAATATAATCTTAACATAACCAAGTGCACCGTTCACCAAGCCAGCTTCAACCTATAAATTTTGTGTCAACATAACACACTGGCTACAACACAACAAAACTTCACGGTCCAATTGATCATCAACACCAATGATTTCTGAACAACTTGAATGCTCAAAACCACATTGTGCAATTGGAGAATTTAATGATTTTAACATATGCCAATTATGGAAGGAGACCAAATTATTTGTTGGAAACATGTGAACTGTTGCATTAAATAAATCTCTTTCCCTAGGATGTAACCTCATGTCAGCCCGTGACATAAGAAACTCCCAATCTTCAGGAACATGTTCTACATTTCTTATGTTATTAAGGACTCTACAAAAACAAGATTGTTTCTCAGTATTCCCTTTTTGGCAAAGTATTGTGTCAACAGTGACAAAAATGTTGAATTTTTTCCAGAAGACTTTCCCTGTTGTATTTCCTGGATACAAAGGCTTATCTATCATAGGATGTAGTTTGCCAAGGTCGCCCACAAGGATGATGGATCTACCACCAAAAGGACAATTCCTTTTCTTTGGAAATTCTTCTCGTAATCGATCATTTATTTGCATAAATAGCCTTGATCATAGAAAGCTCATTTCATCAATCAATATATACCTAACATGTCATATTTCTTCTTGGAATACTGCAAGTGACTGCCCTTGTAGTGGGTGCATATCTTTGATTGGAATTTCTAGAGTTGAGTGTATTGTTTTTGCATGTATATTAAAATTAGCTATTCCTGTTGAGGCAAGATGAAGCAAAGGGATTCCTCCATTACTTAACAAATTAAAAAGAGCTTAAAAAATACAATGGATAAGGAAAGACTTCCCAGTGCCCGCAGTGCCCTTAATAATCATACGAAGAGCTTCACAAATCTCATATTCAACAAAGTGCCTTAAGACAATTTCAAAAGCAAGTCATTGTTTTTCCGACAAAGAATCTGGAGATGCAAATGTTCTGTTTGAAAGGTCAACAATATCACCCCTTGATTTTTCATTCCTTATAAAATAAATAGCTTCTTCTGCAAGATCATTATAAATATTTGTACTTTCCCACTCAAAGGATATATCAAAGTCCCTTCGACCAAGGGTGTGAAGATGAGAAACATTTACATAATTTGGTGGAACCAAGTGAGAGAAGATCTGCCATTCTTGGAAATCATCTTCAAGACTCATTTCCTGGTTTAAAAAACACCATCTTCTTCATCTTTAATGTTTTCTATAATTGATGGATTTTGATTAACATGCCATGCTCGATATTGAAAATTCCTCCAAGTTTTAGTAATAATTTCAGCTGAAAGGCCATTTTTTGCAGGAACATCACGAAATGGCTTGTACAAGAGCAATTCTATCTAGAAAAACGTTTCAAAATCCTCTGAAGCCTCACCAGGAATAGAATAAAACCATGACAAAAACTGGACAATAGCATGAACATCTCTAGGCTTCCATGGATCTTGTTTACTCTTGCTATCAAATGTCGAAGATCTTGTTGTTTCTATCAAAGATAGTTGTTCAAGGAGAAAAGGTCTCTTCTAATAATGTTAAACAAAACTATTCTCATATGAACATTGCAAGATATTCCTTGAGATTTTGCTAAAAACCTTTCTTCCAACATTTAAGGAAACAAATTTCCTACTACAAACAACAAGATGTAGCTTAAGCAACATATGGCACGTTTCTTATGCTCCAATGTCATAGTCAACAATTGTTTCTACAAGAAACCTACTATATGCACATAAAGCATGATCCTCAGAGCCAACAAAATTTGAAATTCTAGTTGACATACGATGATAACTTTCAGAGCTTTTTTCTGATTTTGATACATACTTAGAAATATATTTCAAGACATCACAGCGAGAAAGCATTGGATGGAAATCAACATTTGCACACCACATTGTTAGAAGGTAAATGTTATGTACATTAAGCCTGTCATCATTTCTTGCTGGTCATATTTTTTTCTTCCTTGATCATCTATGAACAATCTTGATTCATCACAAAGATCCCATGGAGCATTGTACCAACATGTCATAATAGTGCCCTTTTTATGTAAACACGAATCTACAGTATAGTTTTTGTGCCTTTCGACATGGTTTAACAATTCCCCGTAATCGTTATGAGAATTACAAGAGAAAATATGACCAGTATTCAATAGGCAAGGGTCATCATTAAGGCTTCGTGGAATCATTATGTTGCAATGATGTATGTCATGTGGATTCCATGCAGTTACATATTTGTCAAACAAGATCTTTGCAAGTTGTACATAGGAACCATTTGACCAACCAAGTATTTCCATGTCAGGAGCCCCTTCTAACAATAGGAAACCATGGATATGTGTTGAAACTCAATGTTGCCACTCATATCTGAAAAACATGAATATATAGTTACTACAAACAATATAAATAGAATCATAATAAAAGTTGAAAAAGTATAGAAAAAAAATCAATAACACAAACCTGTACCAGAAGTCTTTAGCTTTAAGATATTTTTGGATAACTTCCTCTCAAAAAATATTGAATCTATGGTGCATAAATGTCGCAACAATATGATGGTACTGCATAACATTCTCAATTTTCATAAGATCCTCATTTAAAGAATGAGAATTTGAATGTATGGGCATGAGGTTATGCAACTCTGGCCAATTTTGTGCCAGCTGCACTGAAAGTAAAAAATAAAGTTGGACATCCTAACTGAGTAATCATGTCAGTCAATTCAGCTCGACACTTAGTCTAGTATGCCCTTGTACCTCTCAGAGAAGAACTAAACTACATAAGATGCTCAACCAACTTATTATCTAGTAAATCAGATAGTTGGTGACACAACTCTTCAATTGTTGTAGGTGAGTTATCATGTAAATGTTTCTTTGCAAAAACTACAGTAGTTGCTTGGCTCTGATGCTGCATTATCATGTTCAATAGGTAATATCGAAAGCGAGGATGGCTTCCCAATCTCTGATCATAGTACCTAAGCAGATGAAATGCGTACTCATGAAGTTTAACACTACAAATACGTGGTTGCAACCAATCAGCCTCACTAGTGGGGAATAATGTTTGGAAGCCATATCTAGTAACCCCTCTGTATTTTATTCATTCATTAGAGAGGTTCCAATAGTGGGTAAATCCATGTCTTGAACATGTGATGAATCAACATTATCAAGAAATTCTCTAATTTCTTCCACTTCTCTCTATTTGTTTGGTAGGCGAGTAATAAAATAAGAAGGATGAGAGGGAAAATGCTTAACAGGAAACCCTTAATTATTAGTTTCATTGATCTCAGATTCTTCAATATCACAATCAACAAATTTAAGCCTGGAGGAGACATCTATTGATCTTTCAAGCAGAGCATTCACTGAATCGTAGTCAATTACAACATCTCGATAATATTGATTATGTTGGATTTTGAAAATAAATGCATCCATCACTCGAGATCTTTTGACATAACATTCATAATATTTACACTGAGTGACATGTCTCCTCACAATTAGAAATTCAATATTTTCAACATGCCAGGGAAGAATTTGTACAATTGTATAAATATCTTGAGGAAAGCTAATTCTATGACCAATATACTTATATTGCCCACCTCGAGCATGTGTCACTTGCAAAATAAGATTCACCTGCGCAATTAGAATTTCTTCAACTTGAGTAAGAAATGTTAAAATATGAGGTTGCTCAGCAGGATCCATGTTATTATATCGACGAAAAAAATATGCTCCTCTTTCACTCTTACATCATCTGCAAGCAGGTCCTTCAGAATGTATCATAACTTGGATTCCAGGATATGATTCTTGTCAATGTGACACATTTGGACAACAGACAAGCTATCTATCTTTGCTCGAAATCTTTTATGCACTGCAGTCATGTTTTCATCAAGATGAATATGATCTCTATTGGCAGAACCATGTTGAAAACCATTTGGAAGAGTAAAATTTCTTCTAACATGTACTTCATCTTCCGGAACATGAGATTCCCTTCGCAAATTTGAAGCATGTGTAATGGATCTATGAGAATGTATTTCCAAATTTATGGTATACATCTCACGAACCTAAGAGGATGTAAAGGTTTATTTGTCATAAAAGGCTTTAAAATTTAATTTCCAACTAATTATAAATTATAAAATTGAAAAAGAATCAAATGCATTCAAAATTTACATTTGTGTCTTGATGTGGATGAGGGTTATGAGATGCTTGCTCTTTGCTTCTAACATCAGTGGATGGAACATTTTGGGATGTAGTTTGTATACCTCTATTCAAATGAGTTGTTTCCTGTTTCAAAAAATTAAAATACATTATAAAACTAAATCTCCAAGAAAGAAAAATTCAAAAATGGACAAGAAATCAAATACATTGAACATTTACATTAGTTTTACAATTTTATGTTTTGGATTACACTTCTCCAACCTAATGAGATGAAATCATGGTTTCTCCATAAAAGGTTACAAAGTACAATTTCCAAGCAACTGTAAATGAAAAAATGAGAAAAATATCAAATACACTCAACATTTACATTTGTTTGGCGATGTGGATGAACGCTATGAGATGGTTCCTCATCACTTCCAACATCAGTAGATGGAACATCTACGAAGTTAATTCTTATGCCTCTATTGAAATGAGTTGTGTCTTGTTTGAAGAAAATAAAATATGCCATAAAATTCAATGTCCAACCAACTAGAAATTTAAAAAATGAAGAGAAAATAAAAAACATTGAAAATTTACATTAGTTTGGAAATTTGACAATTGAGGAGAATGGACAAGAAGGTTATGACATGCTTCATCTTCAGTTCTCAGTTTAGTAGATGGAACACTTTGGGAATTGATTTCTAGACCTCTATCAAAATGAGCTGTATCCTATTCCAAAAGAAGAAAATAACTTATAAGTTTAGTAAACACAATGTGTAAACAAAGTAATGTAATAAAACAACCTCTATTGTAGCAAAAATCAAAATATTATGGTGTTACCTCCATTGTTCCACGTGAAATGCTACTAGGGATAACTGATTCTCTTGGTGGGACAAAATTACATTGAGAAGCGGGATTGGAAGATCTGATGTTTCCAGCAACTCACTCCAAATTATCAAATAAATGGCCAATTAAATTATCATCCAAATAATCACACACAATGTCATCATCACCTCCACCATGGATGTTTTGCAACCTTTGGCTGTAAAAATATGCAATTGGACACACGGAAGGGTTAGGGTGGACATTTTCATCCACGTTATCGATATTATATTCTTCCTGATTGTAAGATGTTTCCCCAATGTTATGAACATTTTGGGGAGAGCATCGAACAACAATATTATGCTGACGAGGAGCATATTCTGATAATGAACTATCAACAGGAAATGTTCTTTCCATTATATCATACATAGTACGATACTTACAAGAAATTATAAAATCATTTTCACGAGTGGTTTCACTCGTTCTTCTATGATATGTAGCTCTCCTATGCTCATGTATGGCATCCTTATTTTGTTGATACCATAAACGACAACTTTCATTAGATCTCTCACGTGATTCTAGTGACAAATTTCATTTGATTGTACGCTTTCTTGTGCCTTCAGATGACATGTCTACAATGAATAATAAAATATTCATTATGGAATCATAAACATGGAACATATAAAATATCTAATATAAACAAACACAAAAGAATGAAAAAGGCACAAGTTTTTTTTTTGAAATCGTAAAAAAAAAAAAGGTGTATATGTTATTTTTTCCAACCATATAACTTATAAAAATGTTTAAGGTTCTTTCCGAATGGCTAAAGAAAAAAATGAATTTTTCAAAATGGCTAAAAACATATATGAATTCTTCCAAATTGCTTAAACAAAAAAGTCTAAATTTCCATGTATCATATTAGAATCAAGACAAAACTTATACTATTGGGACACAATACTCTAAGAATGATATGACTTGGAAGTATATCTAAAAATTTGGAACTATATACTATCAAAATATAAATGCAAATATTAAAATGTACATAAAGATATAACATTGTTTGAGAATCAATGACAAAAACTGATACAAATAACATGTATAACATAACTCATAGAAATTATAATTATACAAACAAAGAAAAATGCATAACATTGATACACAAGTACATGTAATTAAGAAAACTTTAGGGGAAACAATATGAAATATTTTACATCATAAATTTACCAATGTGAAATATTTTACATCATAATTTTAAAGTATTATGATAAAGACCCATAGTATGTATAGAGACAAAAATGGAAATATTTTCCATAACCATAGAGAGTATATAAAATGGAAATATTTATAGGAACTCCTAAGAATTCTAATATCCTAAGAATCCATGTCCATATCCAATGGTGGAATGTCATCAACAAAATCCATATGGGGAGCAATTGCAAAAACATTTCCATACTCAATCAAATAATTGCTATAAACAAACACAAAAGAATGAAAAAGGTACAAGTTTTTTTTTCGAAACTGTAAAAAAACATAAAAAGTGTATATGCTATTTTTTCCAGCTATATAAACTTATCAAAATGTATAAGGCTTTTTCCAAATGGCTAACAACAAAAATGAATTTTTCAAAATGAATAGATGAATTTTTCCAAATGGCTTAAACAAAAATGTCTAAATTTCCATGTATCATATTAGAACCAAAACAAAAACCATACTATTGGGACACAATACTCTAAGAATGATATGACTTGGAAGTATATCTAAGAATTTGGAACTATATACTATCAAAATATAAATGCAAATATTAAAATGTACATAAAGATATAACATTGTTTGAGGATCAATGACAAAAGCCAGTACAAATAACATGTATAACATAACTCAAAGCAATCATAATTATACAAATAAAGAAAAATGCATAACATCGAGGCACATTTGTATGTAATTAAGAAAACTTTAGAGGAAGCAATATGAAATAGTATATATCATAAATTTACCAATGTCAAATATTTTACATCATAATTTTAAAGTATTATGATAAAGACCCATAGTATGTATAGAGAAAAAAATGGAAATATTTTCCACAACCATAGAGAGTGTATAAAATGGAAATAGTTATAGGAACTCCTGAGAATACTAATACTCTAAGAATCCATATCCATATCCAATGGTGGAATCTCATCAACATAATCTAAATGGGAAGAAATTGCAAAAACATTTCCATACGTTGGGTACTAGAACCCAGACATTCATTCATTAGTTGAATTAGCAATATCTATTGGAAAATAGATGCCAGGCATCATGTCATATAATAGGAAAGGAACTTCACTGCAGTTGCACATAAGAACGAGACATTGACTATTCGAAATGGAAGATAATGAGGATATTTGCTATTTATATTTGTAGAAATTTCTTCCAACAACTTCCATCTGAAACTGCAATCATCTTCAAAGTTGTCAATTCTCCATTCAATACACGATTGACCAAATTGAAAATGATCTAATTCTTCAATTGACTATACGGAAGTGGAGCCGTCATTGACAAGGCATATCAATTAATCCATGTATATTTCTAATGACATATATTCTATGTCAATGATCGGAACAAAGGAAAACCCCCATTCATTTTTTATTACATCAAACTAGTAGATTTTATACCCATACCGAGGATAATCTTCATACTCCTTATCGAGATATAACCAAAGCAATTTACTTTTATAAATCACGCCATTCTTAGGGGGTGAAGTGCCACCAAATGGAATAACATTGCTTTGCCATACCCTATCAAGACTACTAGAAACGTAAAATTTAGACTACAATCTATCATACATGTGTTTCGTAACAACCTAGTCATATTTTCTATTGCTTACATTTTCCAATAATGAAAAGAATCCCAACTCTCCAATTTGTATTTTCCCTATGTTTTTAAAGGCATTTGTAAATGGATTCATTACGAAATAGTTGAGTGTATGGGAGCATTATGTTGGTAAGAATAAAACCACCATTGGTCAAATAGTAGACTCTACTCTGTATATTGAATCTATGAATTACAAATGAAATTGAGATATGTGTCCATTTTGATTAAGGTATTCATGAGAAAAATAATTCTCTTCACTATTAAGGAAAGGAACCATAAATCCAAATTCGTTCGTAGAGACATACTTGGAATGTAACAAGAAATAAGGGTTTTGCAAAACATTCTTCCATTTCTTACAAAAAATGCTAAACTTTATCAAAACGGATAAAGATACCGAGAGGAAGACAAGTTCAAGAATTTTTAATGGAAGACAACTCCAAATAGATGGATCCAAGATCAAACAACGAAATCACCTAATAGAAAAAAAACACATTTGATATCAACAAACAATTTAATGTTGAATACAATTAAAAGTAACATACATACATAATTTACCATTTAAACATATAGAAAAACTTTACATATACACATTGTATAAAATCAAATGAGTGATCATAACATTATTACAACACCGAACACAATTCCACAGTTTTTTAAACCTAATCTCTATAATCCAAAATTATTAATTTTAGTAAACCTATACTTATAATTATATTAAGGTATATGTTTAATACTGATGCTATAATGTTTCTACAAATATATTTATAATGTTAAATCAGAACAACTCATTAGGTAGGTTTCCATCAAGGACAACAACTAATTCACAATGCCAACAACAAATTGCGTAGAAAACACAATTTTATCTTTTTGTTGGACTACACAATTTTCCATTGTGTTAAGGATACAAAATGTTAAACCTAAACCAAATTTTTTAATATAATGTATCCATAAATATCGAATTAAAATGATATTATTAAATTTCTAAAACAATACATTCATATATATTTATTTTTTTCCATATTTGAAAATACTCTAAAATAATTTTACTTATTTATTAATAAAAAAATATATTGTTAATATCATAAGGTAATCCTTCCAATGGACAACATTAATATCACAACTTATTCATTGTAATGGACTACATTAATATCTACATGATTACGATTATGTGGTATATGGAGGTTAAATTAGTAAATATTAAGAAATTTAAATAATAAACAATCACATTCATGTTTTTAATTGTTTATCTTTCAAAACTTAATGATATTTAATATCAATATTATAATAATAAGACACAATGGTTGGCTCTAAACCTAAACTAATTTTTTTAATATAATGAATCGAAAAATATTAAATTAAAATGATATTTAAATTTAAGCTTTTGCGATGCATAAATGATATTATTAAATTTCTAAAACAACACATTCCTATATATTGATTTTTTTCATATTTAAAATTAATCTAAAATAATTTTACTTATTTATTAATAAAACAATAGATTGTTAATATCATAAGATAATCTTTGTAATGGACTCTATTAATATCACAACTTAATCATTGTAATGCACTACATTAGTATCTACATGATTATGATTATGTGGTTTATGAAGGTTAAATTAATAATTAGGAAATTTAAATAATAAACAATCACATTACTATTTTTAATTATTTATCTTTCAAAACTTGATGATATTTAATATCAATATTATAATAACAAGTCACATTTCTAAACCTAAGCTAAAAGTTTTAATATAATAAATCTAGAAATATCAAATTAAAATGATATTATTAAATTTATAAAACAACACATTCATATATATTAATTTTTTCATATTTAAAATTACTCTAAAATCATTTTACTTATTTATTAATAAAACAATAAATTGTTAATATCATAACTTAATCATTGTAATGTGCTACATTAATTATTTGAATTTCTTAATATTTATTAATCCATATTAAACTCACAATATTTAATATTTATAATCCATATTTGAATTTCTTAATATTTCTTAATCCATATTTAACCATTCAAGTAAATTAATTAATTATTTAAGTTCTAAACCCATTGCTTTGGGTCTAAAACCTCAATATTGTAAATTTCCCAACCAATTATTTTTTATGGGTTTCTTTCTTTCTGAAATACTTTCCTAGTTATCCAAAATTTCAACATCTTTTACATAAATATCTATTATTTTTTATTTGAGTAAATATTTTAGGAAAAAAGTAAATGCACCATTGAATTTGATATCTAATGCTTTTTTATTATATATGTAAATAATTTTATTGTAGAGTTTATTGAATTTCAATTGGATATTGAAGAATATTGAAAAATAAAATGTTCTCTATTAGATTGTAGAGTTGAAAAGTTATTTGTTTAAAATGTTCATGGGATATGCATCTATAAATCTATGTACCAATTCATTATTTATGTACTTGCTCTCTCGTATTTATTTCTCAAACTCATTCTTGATACTCATATGAGTGTTGTTGTTGTTGTTGAATTAAGTTTGGTAGAGATGTTGTAATGTCATGTTTTAATGTTGTAATATCGTGTTTTATTTTGTTATGTTCTATTTTGACTAGATCAATTTACATAAACATAAAAATAAAAATAAAACTAAAATTAAAATAAAATAAAATAATTAATTTAATATTAATAATTTTTGGATTCTAGATTGTCTATCCAAGATATAATATTTTTTTATTTTTCAGTAAAAAAAATATTAATATAACCAAAATTAAAAATTAAATTAAATTAATATTGTAAAATCCATGGATATTTCCCGATCAATTAGACCCGGTAATCTTGATGGGTCAAAATAAATATATAAAATTTGAAATTAATTAAAAAATAAAATTAATATGATTAAAAATAAAATAAAATTAATATAGTAAAACCAGCAAGAATTTCAGTATCCATTCTACAAACCCTACGAGATTGGCCAGATCATTTGGATTCGTTGAAAAGAAATATATAAAATTTAAAATTTTTAAAAAATAAAGTAACATTAACATAAAATATATTGTGATATATGACTGCATTTCCAAATCCATTCTACAAGCGCTGTGAGATCAGACGGATCACAAGCCTGTGAGGAAGGGAGTCAGAGATTGAGCGCAATCTTTCTAAGCAATCTTTCTATGCAGGTTAGATTAGCTGGACTTCTCACTATGGCATCCAATATTTTTTAGGGTTTGTCTTTTTTTGCGTTCAAACCTCCAAATTTTTTTTAGGGTTTGTCATTCTTGCTTTCAGTTTGGTAGTGATTTTAAAGGTTTATTTGTACTACAAGCGCAGAAGGAAAAAGAAGCCTGGAATGCAGCCATAAGGAGAAATTGCCACGCGTTGCAAATATCGAAAGCAATCTTTTTAGGCTAGGGTGGCATGGTTGTCTTCTTGTAACATCCAATAGTTTTTAGGTTTGTTTTTTATGCATTGGATTTGATGGTGATTTTAAAGATTTATTGCTTATTGCAGGCACAAATGGAGAAAGAAGCCCAGAATGCAGCCTTAAAGAGAAATAGGCAAAATAAAATTAATATCGATAGATCCTCCGGAATTTCCAGATCCCTTTTGCAGTCTACACCACCCCATCACTATTCTATAAGTTTACAAGATTGTCAAATAAGCTATAAGCTCCCGAGTACAGATTAAAAATAAATAAATTTATTAATATATAGAGGGAAGAAATTGATTTATTATTATTATTTAATTTTATTTTTATGATATATATTTTTTCGTTTTTCATTTTATTTCTATGTTTTTACATTTGGATAGATTTTTAAATACATATAATCCTCATAACTTTTCTAATTATGTTTATTTATTTTTTTGGCTTTTATAGATGAATACATTTTTCAATATTTAATTATACTTAATCTTTTTCAAATTTTTATGTTGTGCTTTAATGATTTATATATATCTATCTATATATATATAGATATAGATATTTGTTTTATGGTTTTTTTATCAAAAGGATAGAATTGAGTTTAAAAAAATACAACTTATTTTCAGAATAGTATAATTAACTTGATTGTATGATCTCCTAGATTTGGGTACTGTACATGACTTATAGATTTAGGTCCTACACATGACTTATATACCAAGAAAATTTTGATCCTTGTATCTAGGAATCTTACACAGCAAGGTGTACACACCTTTTATGGCACCCATATATCCTTTGAATCAAGGAATTAAAATATGAATCGCTTTCAGATCATTGCTGATCCTTTTAGTTGTCGATGATGAATCTTCTCTTCTATGAATATGATGCA
This sequence comes from Pinus tabuliformis, assembly GCA_031772625.1. Lineage (NCBI taxonomy): Eukaryota > Viridiplantae > Streptophyta > Pinopsida > Pinales > Pinaceae > Pinus > Pinus tabuliformis. The sequence goes on along the minus strand of CM062816.1, from coordinate 1,458,819,150 downwards.
CAAGCATACACTTTAGACTTGCAACAACTATACTCTTAGACTCTCCCATCAATCGTAGAAACACATACATTTCATAGGATTTGCATAGAGAATGACAAAACATAAAATGCATAAAAATACACGGATTTCATCAATATCAATCTCCAAAAAGTCATCCTTATTTTACAAAATTTGGGCTTGTCCATTCATGGAAGTATATTGGTATGATTCTAGATTGTAGTTTCCCATAATAACACAAACAAGCTCTAAATTATAAAGAGAATTATTAGAAGGATCACACCATCTCATATTTACATGTAGTTTTGATGGTTTTTATTCTCGTGCATGTGGTAAATCCACCCAATTATTTTATTGTCTTATTCAGTTTTTCTTTTGTTTATATATCTAGGGCCGCTCTTGGCAAAGCCCTTGTTCTCTGACTGCATGTTATCTTAATGATGTTTGAACCCGCCAGTCCAACTTACACTGGTAAGGGTTTGGGGATTTCAATGCTTCATCTTTATGGTTTGCCATGTAGATACAATAACGTTCCTTATATCTCCCTAGTGTATACATACCATAAATGAATTTTTTTGCTTCCCCTACACCTAGGGTTTATATAGATATTAAATTTTTTTGTTTTTGTTTTTAAGCCGAATTTCTTGGCTTCTTCATGCTTATTTAATGACTTTTATCACGAAATTCCATTCAAGTTGATTCTCTTTGTTCATTTTCCCTATTAAATCGACTTTGAGGTACACCGTAGTTGTTAAGTGTGAAACCAAATTCAAGGAGGATTCTAGATCAGATCTTTCTAGGATTCTAGATCTTTCTACACTACCATTAGTTTCTAGAATCACATGCAGGATTCTAGATCCTCCTACACTGTCAGTGGTTTCTAGATCAATGTATATCTCCATCTGAATCACATACAGGATACTAGATCCTTCTTCTGCCTCTATAAATTTGTAATTTCTCTAGCCAAGGAAAGCAAGCTAAGGCCCAAGCATGTTATGTACTACAAAGCGATTTCTGTTCTCCAGTGATTGTTTTATCTATTCCGATGTTTTTGATTGAGTAATCTTGTTGTTTCTCCGTTTGTATGTTTCTATGAATTATACTCTACTATTTCTGTCTAAGTATTTGAATATAAATCCGCTGTGTTATGTATGCTCTGGTCTAACCATTGGTATTAGAGCTAGGTTCGAATATCCACCGTGCAAGCCACTTAGTGCCATCGCCTTGCTCTGGCAGCGTTCGTTAAAATGTTGGTTGTTATCCCCGGTGATATTGAAGGACCTATCTAGGAAATAGCTAAGGAACGCTAGAACTAAAAGACAGTTGCTACAAGAAAAGCAAGGTCGTGGATCTATGTTGAAACGTGTTGCTAGAGTTTGAAAAGTGGAGATCCGTGGAGATTGGAGTTGAAACATGGTGTTCATATGTTTTTTTTTACATCAAGGTTGCACGTATACGTCAATTTTTTTTCCTCAAACCAACATATGTATGTGTGAAATGTGAAAACGTTAAAACATTATATATGCTTTTATATTTATTATGAAACATATATAATTATATGTTGGAATTTTGAAAGGGGTATTTTAAAAGGAGGAAGGTCATTATTACTAAATTTCAAGTGTAATAATTAAAGTTTTATTTTTAAGTGGAGTTTTTTGTGTTTTGGGGTGTGAATTTGATTGAAAATGGAGACAACAGTTACAGATGTGGAGAAGTTGAGCAGGGATAATTTTTCCCTATGGAAATCACAGATGGAGGATATACTGATTTTAAAGGATCAGTATTTGTCGATTGAGGGCACAATAAAGAAACCCTCATCGATAAAAAATGAAGGGTGGAATAAGCTAGATAGAAAGGCGATTGCAACAATCCGCCAATATTTAGCAAAGAATGTTTATTTCAATGTAGCTGGAGAAAAAATGGCTGAAGGATTATGGAAGAAGCTCGATTATATATATGAGAAGAACACAGCATCAAACAAAGTGTTCTTGATGAAGAAGCTTTATAATCTCAAAATGAAGGAGGGTGCTTCAGTTGTTGAGCACTTGAATGCATTTAATATTATTACTAATCAACTTGCCTCTGCTAAAATCATTTTAGATGGTGAAATTAGAGCTATTTTTCTAATGTGTTCTATGCCAAATAGCTGGGAAAATTTAATTGTAGCTATGAGCACTTCAACAACAATAGAGACCCTGAAGTTTGATGATGTCAGCATTAGTTTAATGAATGAGGAGCTACGATGCAGGTCAATTGCAGAAAACCAGGGAGGATAGGCTATAGATATAGTTGATCATGGTAGGAGAATGGATCAAGGCCGGCAAGGGTGATCAAGTTTGAGCGGCCGATCAAAATGAAGGAGAGTCAGAATCATCTGTTTTCATTGTGGCGAACCTGGGCACATGAAGAAAGAATGTCGATTCTGGAAGAAAGGACAAAAGGATCAGAGGCTGTCTAGTACAAATCACAAGTCATCCAGCACAAATGAAGGTGAGACTACTGTTGTAGCCACAGATGGTGATGTGTTGTTTACTGTTTCAATAGAGGTTTCATGTGTATATACATCTAGTGGTGGATTTGATTGGATCCTTGACTCTGGGGCATCTCACCATGTAACCCCATGCAAAGATAGTTTTGTTTCATATAATCTCGGTGATTATGGTAGAGTGCATTTGGGGAATAATCATTTTTGTAGTATTGTTGGAGTGGGAGATGTCCAGATGAAGATGAAAGATGGACAAGATATATTGTTAAAACAAGTTAGGCATGTACTAGAAATGCACATGAGTTTAATCTCTATGGGACGACTGGATGATGAAGGATATTCGACAAGCTTTGGAAAAGGAGGCTAGAAAATTAGCAAAGGTGCATTGGTCATGGCCAAAGGACCTAAGACATGAACATTATACACATTGAAGACACTGATAGGAAAATTAGATTTGGCTATTGTCACAAAAGAAGGAAATTCAGTAGATTTGTGGCATAAGAATTTGGGTCACATGAGCAAGAAGGGCTTAAAAATCCTTGTTGATAAAAATTTATTACCAGGTTTGAAATCCTATAATCTTGATCTTTGTGAGCATTGTATATATGGTATACAAAGAAGGGTTTCTTTCCTTAGAGGTGGTCATGACAGAAAGAAAAATGTGTTAGAATTGGTACACTTGGATGTGTTTGGGCCTGTTAACATCAATTCATTACGAGGAGCATCATATTTTGTAACACTTATAGATGATTCATCCAAGAAGGTTTGGGCATATCCCATGAAAAATAAAAGTGAAGTTTTTGGAATATTTCAAAAATTCCATGTTGCTGTTGAAAGAGAGACTAACAAATTGCCGAAGTGTTTAAGAACATGTTATAATGGTGGAGAATATTGCTCAAATTCATTTAAGGAATATTGTAACAGGTTTGGCATAAAGCATGTGAAGATTGTGCCTAGTACTTCTCAACAGAATGGTGTTGTAGATAGGATGAATTGCACCATTATGGAAAAGGTGCGAAGCATGTTGTCCAATTCCGGTTTGGAGAAGGATTTTTGGGCTAAAGCAGTCAGGAAAACTTGCTACCTCATAAATAGATCTCCAACTATAGCCTTGGATTGCAGTATCCCTGAAGAACTTTGGACTGGTAAGAATTTGAATTATTCTCACTTGAAAATCTTTGGATGTGAACCATTCATACATATTCCCAAAGAAAATAGAACAAAGCTAGATGATAAATCTATGAAATGCATTTTTCTAGGATATGCGGATGAAGATCTTGGTTATTGTCTATGGGATCCATTCAAACATAAAATTATTAGAAGCAGGGATGTTATATTTAATGAGTCAGAAATGTTCAAGAGGACTGTAGGTGAGATGGAGGTCAAGAAGGTTATTGACAGGTTTGAAGAACAGTAGAAAAACATACCACCAATACAAGAAAATGAACAACAAATTTAGGGGCATGAAGAACAACAAGTGGAAAATAATGAACAACAAGAAGAAAGAATCTTGCAGGAACATTTACAGGAGATTCAACCAGATAATGCACCACCATAGTTGGTTCACAGATATTCTAGGCCTCATAAGCCTTCACAATGGTATCCTCCTTCAAACTATATTTTGTTGATTGATGAAGGTGAACCTAATTGTTTTCAAGAAGCTTGTAAAGTTGAGCACAGTAAATAATGGAAGAAAGCAATGGAAGAAGAAATGAAATCTTTGCACGAAAATGAAACTTGGGAGTTGTTAAACCTACCAAAAGGTAGAAAGGCTCTACAAAACAAATGAGTGTACAGGATTAAATATGAAGGTGACGAAAAGAAGGAGAGGTATAAAACAAGACTGATGGTGAAAGGTTTTTCCCAAAAAGAAGGTATTGACTTCACTGAAATTTTCTCACCTGTTGTTAAAATGTCATCCATTAGAGTCATTCTTGGTCTAGTTGCTACTTTAGACCTAGAATCTGAATAGTTAGATGTAAAAACTGCTTTCCTTCATGGTCAATTGGAGGAAGAAATTAATATGGAGCGGCTAGAAGGCTTCATAGAAAAAGGCAAAGAAGGCCTTGTTTGTAGGTTGAAGAAGAGTCTCTATGGGTTGAAACAGACACCTCAACAATGGTACAAGAAATTTGATTCGTTCATGTTGGAACATGGTTTTTAGAGGTTGGAAGCTGACCATTGTGTCTATATCAAGAGGTATGATCAAGGAAAGTATATCATATTATTGGTGTATGTGGATGACATGTTGATTGTTGGGCATGATAAAAATAAGATCAATAGGTTGAAGAAAGATTTGGGTAGCAAACTTTCAATGAAGGATTTGGGACCAACACAACAGATATTGGGCATGCGGATTATGCGTGTCAGGAAAAAGAAAAGGTTGTGGCTGTCACAAGAAAAATATATCAAGAAGGTACTTGACAGGTTTAATATGAAGGATGCCAAGCCAGTTGGTACACCCCTTGCAGCCCACTTCAAGCTAAGTACTGAATTATGTCCTAGTGATGACAAGGAGAAGGAAAAGATGAGCAAGATTCCTTATGCTTTAGTAGTTGGCAGCTTAATGTATGCCATGATATGCACACAACCAGACATTGCATATTCGGTGGGAGTAGTGAAAAGATTCCTTGCTAATCTAGGCAAACAACATTGGCAAGCAGTAAAATGGATTTTAAGGTACCTCAAGGGTACTAGTCATTATTGTTTATGTTTTGGTCATGATGAGACTGTGCTTGAAGGATTTACAGACGCAGATATGGCTGGAGATATGGACACCAGAAAGTCCACTATAGGTTATTGGTATACATTTGCAGGTGCAACAGTATCTTGGGTGTCAAAGCTACAAAGAATAATAGCCCTCTCTACAACAGAAGTAGAGTACATAGCTGCAATAGAAGCTTGTAAAGAGATGTTGTGGATGTAGTGATTCTTAGGAGAGATAGGAATAAAGCAGGACAAATATGTGTTATACTATGATAGTCAGAGTCCCATTCACTTGGCAAAAAAGCCAGCATTTCACTCAAAAACCAAGCACATTGACTTAAGGAACCAATGGATCCAACATGTGTTGGAGGAAGAACAATTATCCTTGGAAAAGATCCATATAAATAGGAACCCTGCTGATATGCTCACTAAGATTCTACCACGAAATAAACATGAGTTATGTAGAGGCATGGTAGGACTCGATGTAACTTGATGACTCTTATTTGGCTTCAAGTGGGAGAATGTTAAGTGTGAAGCCGAATTCATGGAAGATTCTAGATCAGATCTTTCTAGATCTCCAGGATTCTAGATCTTTCTACACTGCCATTAGTTTCTAGAATCACATGGAGGATTCTAGATCCTCTTACACCGCCAGTGGTTTCTAGATCATTCCAGATCTCCATCTGAATTACATATAGGATTCTAGATCCTTCTTCTACCTCTATAAATTTGTAATTTCTTTGGCCAAGGAAAGCAAGCCAAGGCCTAAGCCTGTTATGTAATTCAAAGTGATTTTTGTTCTCCAGTGATAGTTTTATCTATTCCGTTGTTTCTGATTAAGTAATTTTGTTGTTTGTCCATTTGTCTATTTTTTCCATCTAAGTCTTTGAGTATAAATCCGTTGTGTGTTACGTATGCTCTGGTCTAACACTAGTCAATGATTTATCATATGATATTTTTAAATATTTATTCCAATTTTATTTTTAATTTGATTTTTCTCTCGCTAATCCCAATACATATTTCATGGATTATATAATGAAGATTAGCATCATCATGTAAGTGTTCCTTTCATTTACAATTTACATTTATTCAACACTATTTCACCAAAAAATTATTATAAATTCGTATTATTATAAAATCAAAGTTTTAATAAATCTGTTAGGTTTGTGTTAATTATTTGAACATAGTCTTGAAACAATTTTGTGAGGTATCAATATTGTTCTGGTAACCCGCTTCATTTCACACAACGGTGTGCTGAAGATAGAAGGTTTTTCATGCAAAAATCAATAATATATTAACAACCATTCATTGATGTAGCCTATATTGCGCACTACTGATATTTCGATGACGTAGAACCAACAGAGAGATCATGCTGCCATTCTGGAAAGTGAGGCGAATGAAAATGACCGAAAATGAAGATATTTCAAGAGGAAAATGGCAACATAGTTATATTTTCAATGGAAAACTTGGAGTAAATTTCTAGAAATAGTTTTTACACAGAAGCACATTACCAACACCCATCTCCTACCAAAACAAATAGTTTTTCAAAATGATTATTCTTTCAAAATACTGACGCCTTTTTATTTGCACACTTACTAGTGATCACAGAATCCAGTTTTGATATTATTAGTATTATCTTTCCTAAATTTTGAAGCCTTTAAAACGTTTTGATGCCATGGAATTGCACTTCCTGAATCCAAACCCAGGACTCACTATTCAGAAATAATCAATACGACTTTATGTTAAATAAAATAAATCAATACGCCTTTATGTTAAATAAAATAGATGTTTCACCTCAAGACAATTTCATTTGTTTTTTATTGCAAGACTGGGAAGAAATGGACAGAAAGAACTATTGGCAGTACCTTTATTAGTCATGGAATCCACATCGTTATAAACATATTAATACGTTATTAATTCTATTTTTCAAGGCCTTGTGGCATTAACTCGGCAACACATCTAGGAATACCAATTCAGTCAATAGGTCCCACTCTAGGAATGTTTGGGAGCTTCTCGCAATTTGAACACACCTTCATATTTTTTTTGGTTGAAAGGCTAGCTCTTGAACTATAAGAACGACTTCATGAACTCTAACCATAAAACCCGACCAGTATCCCATGCTACCAGGGCCATCTTAGTGTCTTAAGATGACAAGAAGGGTAAGACTACCATTCCTCTAGAATAAATAATACGCCACGAGATACTGCATCATTTTTAGTCCCTGCCCCCTGCGGGGCTGCAGGGACTATAGTAATCGGTTTTTAGTCCGGCTATTAATTGACACAGAAACCAATCAATTTTTTTCCTGTTAAAGCAAAGTTTTAGTTTTACATTTGAATGAATATTGTTTCTTATCCAATGAAAAACTTAATTAGACTTTGCCGTCTTATTTGGCCTCATATCGAGGCCAAACTCAAAATAACTTACGATATATTTCTTAGATTGCCCAACAATTCTATAACATATGCTTCTGTGTTTTAATGTTAGCATTAATTTTCTAGCATTTAATGTTAGAGATTAATATGGTTCTTTCAGTGATCTTAGACATATATCTGAAAACAAAACAAGTGGCAAGTGGCATGTCGATGCATGAAAACAAAACAAGTGGCATGGAATGAAATAGCCTACATTGTTAAGAGTCTGTTGTTCCTCTTTTGCCGAGTTAGGTTTTTACGGGAGTCGCAGTTCAGTGGAAGATCTGCAGTTGAGCTGATAAAAGCATGGGAGTTCAGAGCTTCCTTATTCATGAGCTGAGTTGATATAGATGGGAATAAGAGAGCTCCCTCTGAAGCTAGTAAGTAGTTGTTCACGGCCAAGCATACATGGTCTCAACTTGGCCTTCAGCGAGAATGCAACAACACGCACGCCCACATCATTGGAACGTATGCTGAAACGTCCAGTCTCTTCAAGGATTTATGTCTCTGGTAGAATCCACAACAATTTTAAGTCAATTGTTTTGAGTAAAGCCGAGGAACAAAGAGGGCTAAGTTAGATTTGGGCCAAAGAAAATACTGAATTTGTTTATTTTCTTCAAACTAGTTCTATTCATGCTTATATTTATTTATTTTCTTCAAACAATTTTGTCCCTGCTTGGCTTTCATTTACAACATTTTAAATGTTTAAATTGCACTATCTATAATATGCAATGTTTATTCTGACCTCCTATGCTCGGTAATTTTTGTATATACCATATTAGATTGAATGTTTTTTATATAACTGCGTTTGCGTTTTCTCTGTGAAACCTTCAAATGATATTTCTTGTAGAGTTTTCATTTCTGGTATCTGGAAACTTAGGTTCTAAACTGTAGTTTCTCGTAGAGTTTCCATTTCTAGTATCTGGCAACTTAGTTTCTGAACTGTAGTATACCGATACACCTTCGCTTACTCACGATATTAGGTTGTATACTACTTGCGAGACTTATAGATCTACTATTTCTTTTTCACCTTTGGCTCAACCTGAGCCTTCAACTGCTCTGGCCACCATTCCTAGAATTTTGTGCATGCCAAGAAATCTTTGGTTGATGTTCTTGGTAGTGATGGCGCAAGCAAGCACGCGGCTGCATCCAGCGCATTATCACTTCCTTGGACAGACAATCTGTAATGTTTTCGAATGTTGTTAAACAATGTATATAAAACCAGAGAGCAATTGATTTCAATATAAATCACATCCATATGAGATATTTTTGCTTTCTTTAATTTTTTGGAAACCTAAGGGTGGTTGGCCAGATCGTATCAAAAGAAAATTCACAAATTCACTTTGTTTTTCACTCTTTGTTTGTTTTCTAAGTAAATACCAGAATTATCTGCAATGCATATCCGGTCAGAATGAGTATTAATGAATCAACAATAATTAACTACTATTTGAATAAAATGAATTCGCAATAAATTCAGACATTGACTGATGTTTTTCCATTTCTCTAAATTTCCGCACGTCTTAGTGCGACCACTTTTCCTTATGGCGTCCGCTAGCCCGACAACGCGATCAGGAGATCTCAATAGGGTGGCTTTGTAGCCTCTATTGGGATAACCAACCCTTTTCTCATTGAATCAAAAGTGATATTAGAGGGACCCTCAGACGTTGTTGGCAAGAACTCGCCAGATAATAATCCACTTACTAGATTTCAAGTTTTGTCGAACATTTCTATAATCCGATGAACAAAACTTAATCCTATGAACAAGACTTCAATGAGATGCAATATAGTTAAGGATTCTACCCCGCCTGTTGAAGCCTTAACTAGAATGCAAGTTTTGTAGAACATTTCTGTAATCCGATGAACAAGATTTGAACAGGCCTCACAGTTGTGAGACAGAATTAACTACTTGATTTAAAATCAATTGCAATTTTTTTATTTGACTCGAAATCTGAAAATTACAATCTACAGAACAAGTCTGACAACTTCAACTATTTACTTTGGAAATTAAAAAACAGAACAGATGCCCACACTTATGCTTTCTACTTTCACACTTATGCTTTCTACTTTCATTATTGTCGTCCACTTGTTATATTCACTCATTCACTTTCACCGTCTCTCCACTTTGTATGTCGACTGAGTCTCGATCTGCCGAAGAAGGAACTGGATCTTTATAACAATCAGGAACTGGCTGCTGCTTATGGGTCTACTGCTGACATGGATGGTGCTCTTGCAGATTTGCTGGATCTGCTCACATGGATGTTGCTCTTGTGGATTTGTTGACATGGATGTTGCTCTTGCTACTTGTCATGTTGTTCTTTTACATGCGTTGAGAGACTCTGGATACTTGCCCATACTGAACAGGGACTAGCTGCCATGCAACCTACCTTGTTTAAAGTGGATTTTTGATTTATTTATATCGAATAGCTGGCTCTAATAGTTTTTAGATTGATTGGCACCCAAGAGTTGATTGTGGTGTTCCTTTGATTTGTTGTCGTTACACAATTATCTTCGATGTTTTCTGACCTACCGAATTTACATGGCTGGTTCTTATTTTTTTGCCTATGAGGTTCTCTTTGCATCAATAGCTTCCTAAGAAAAAAGTACATATTGGGACGCTGAATTCTAGATCAAATGCAAAGCTGGGCTTTTGAGTTCTTCTCTTTACCCTTTGCTCTTACCCTTTTACAATATATTAACTAATAGCAACATAAAACCTCATTAAATAATTACTAAAGAAATCAATAATAAAAGTTTGATCATATGAGACACTAACAACAATATATTAAATAATAACAATAGAAAACCTAAACAATTAGAGTGTTATTGGTCTTTTAAATGACAAGTCTAGGTAACAGTGGCCATTGAAAACAATATTAATATATAGATTAGTAATATTACAAATCTCATTAACACATTGTGCACCTTCCTTATTAGATAGAAGCCAAGATAAGCCCTTCAACTCGTTCCAGTAATGCTTCCTTCCAATAATCCTTCAACAATTCCAACAATGCAAGAACTAAGAAATGCAAGCATCCAAGGAGAACTGCTGTGATTATAATAGATGGAATGGTGATGAATAAAACATACAATAAATATTTAATAACAAGTTTAAATGATCAAGTTTCTTTATTCCTCCATGTTACAATCTTATATGGAGTGGCAGAGTTTCTATTGAGACCATCAAAGGGTGAAATTGATGGACAAGTTAGTGAAACCGCCAACATGTTTTTTTGGGGTTATTATTAAGACCATGAAATGGTGAAATTGATGGACAAGTTAATGAAACTACCAACAAGTGTTATTTGGAATTGGACACATGTTATTAGTGGTTTGAAATGGATGATCATGTTATTCAGAGATACACCTTTCCACTACTATGACAATTGTATGTGTAAGATGTGTGTTACATTTTGTAGTATTCTCATTATGGTTAATCCTAATAGGTGTCAATTAACAAATGACATGGTCAATTTTTAATGAAGCTTTGTATAAAAAAAAAATTAAACAAAGTTTAATGATGTGATTTACATATGCAGGGAAATTAGTGGTGTGAATTCAATCCATTGATATTGTGGCAATGACAAGAATATACAAGCATCTTTAAATATAAACTGTTCAATTAATTTTCTTAATTAGTAAAATGATTAGAGTGCCCAATTCAAATAAAAAAAATGCCTATCGACATAATTAATTTTAAAAATAATTAATATACACGTAACAAGACTTCTAATGATATAATCATACAATTTTGTTTTATTTTTGATACATTTTATTATAACATTATTATTTATTAATATATATTATAAAACATAAACTAATTAATTTGTGTTGAATTTAGTCGTTGAATTTAATATTAATAAATTATTAATTAAAATATTATAAAAAAACACTTTATAAAAAATTAAATTATTTTCCATCATCATCCATAATCATCAACAAGGACATTTCACAATCCTCTACAATCAACCAGGAACTTTGTAATTCTCATTGAGAAACAAACAAAGTCCACACTCCCATAAATTTTACTTAAAAAAGAAAAATGCCATAATGGCTTGATAGCAAGATGATGGATACACTATGCTCGAGGCATGGTGTCATGCTCCTAATTCCTTTTTCGTTAATTGGCTGGGGTGCAGCACCGCCTAAGTAGTTAACATGTTTCATTGTTAAGTTACGAACTATGCCTCAACATTCATCTTTATCCATGAATAACATAACATTAATGTGCAGAATCCATTAACATTATAAACATCATAAAAAATCCATGAAGCAGCAGAGGAACACATTCATATGCAAATAAGAATCTTTTATTATATATATGAGAAGATTTTACAATGACCAGGAGCTATGCTCCACCGGTGTTATACCCAAGTTGGGCGCCCACCTCCTGCACACCCGCATGGTGGTCTCACCCTTCATTTCAATGCACATGAGTTTATTTTCCAAGTTGGGTGGGTGTGACCGTGCACAACCCTCCACCCAAGTTACAATCGAACTCGTTCAAACGTTTACCTTAGAACAATGGGTGGGTGCCTTCATGTGCCCTCCACCCATGCCTCAACCAAACACCAACTCGTGCCCAAAGTCCATGTAGCCTTGCCCGACGAGTGGGCACATAGACCTGCACCTCGCCGCGGCTTTGTTACACCTCTTCTTCTCACTTCTAGCTTGATGAGTGATGTCGAATGTGATGCCTCCTCACTATGTCTCCATTGCATGTATATATGGTTTTGGAATAGGATTCGTGCCACTCAGCCGACCCTCCATTCATGCTCCAACCGTCGCATCCTTTGCCAACTCTCGCCTGAAGTGCAGGTTAGCCTGCCCATGGCACGAGACTGCCCCACCTCATCTCACCGAGTTTGCAATTCATGCCTTGGTCAGCCCACGGTGCAAGCTCCTCCACTTGCCCGTATAAACACAAGGTGACCAACTTGCCCGCATTAACATGCCTTTACCTCGGTCGCCTCATGAATTTCGTGCATTTCGTTAGTTTTCTTGGTGGGTGGGCACGCCCAGGCAACTCACCAACCGTAGGGCGTTACATCCTCCCCCACCTGAAATCATTGTTGCCCTTGACAATCCTAATCTCCTCAGCAGTTTCATCTCATACTTCTCAATATTATTTTTCCATCTTCAAAGTGAGTCCTTTGTCTCCCAGCTTTCCTCCTCTGGTGCATTCTTCCATCTGGCAAGAAATTCCCATTTCATGTGGAAACCAATCCCTATAGTTCTGAAGCTCAGAATCTTCTCCAACTCTAAATTTGGCTTGTACACAATCCTGACTGGTCCTCTCGGCGGTTTAGCTCTCTTTAGATGATCAACATCAAGTTTTCATCTCTTCAACTGACTCATGTGAAAAACCAGATGTTTCATGTGCATACGGTGTGGAAGCTCCAGCTCATAAGCAACTTCCCCCACTCTCTTCTTCACTCGGAATGGTCCCCTCATACTTCCCTGTCAGTTTACTCATAGTCCCCTTAGGTGACTGAAATTGCTCCACGATAATCCTAAGAAACACCATATCTCCCACACTGAAGTGTACATCCTGTCTTCCTCTATCTACCCATTTCTTCATTCTCCTTGTAGCTTTGTGTAAGCATAATCGTGCCAGCTCCAAGGTCTCATCCCAAGCCTTCATGAATTTCTTCGCATGAGGACTCCTCAACAAACCACCTATCACTACGGTATGCAGTGTGACTGGCATCTGTCCATTTACCAGCTCAAAATGTATTGTACCCCATTGCAGAATTCTTTTGAATATTGTAGCTGAACTGAGCAATATCCAAGAGTTCAGGCCAATTCTTCTGATAAATTGTCACATAATGTCTCAAGTAATCCTCCAGCAATGTGTTGATCCTCTCGATCTTTCCATCTGTCTGCAGATGGTAACTCGAACTCATCAACAGCTCTGTCCTGACTAACTTGAACAATGTGGTCCAAAATCTCCCTATAAATCACAGATCTTGGTCTGACACAATGCTTAATGGCATCCCCCAATGCTTCACTATGTTCTTGAATAACAACTCCGCAGTCCGCTCGGCTCCACATGGCATCGTTGTTGGAACAAAGACAACGTACTTTGAAAAACGATCAACGACGACCATTATCCCATTATACCCCTGAACATGTGGCAACTGAGTGATGAAGTACATCGAGACACTCATCCATGGTCTCTCAGGAATCGATAAAGGCTGCAACAGACCTCCTTGCCTCTGAGTATCCGATTTTTCCTACTGACAAATGATGCACGTATGTATGTTAGGATATTCCGACACATAGGATATAGTTAAGTTCAACTTGGTCTAGTGTAGAGTTAGGTAAAGTGTGTTTCTTTACCATTGTACATTTTGTAACTTACAATCCGACGGTCACGATATGTAGTGATCCGACGGTTCACTCTCTCCTCGGTATTACCGACACTTGATCTGTGGCTTGACACCCGATTGGTCCATGAGTTCTATTTAAAGAGCATGGAGGGTCATTGTTCGGGTAATCCATGCATGAGAGAAGCTTATGTAAATTTTCATTCTTTGATTAATAAATTGCCTGTAGTAGCCATGTTGGCGCAGGCCGTGGACTGTTTCCCTATTTGAGGGTTTTAACCACGTCAAAAATACTGGTGTATTGATCTGTGATCTAGTTGTGAGCGGTGTCCTTTTGGTGTTCTTTCTGAGGAACTTACCCTGTAAATTCCTACATGGTATCAGAGCTATTTTAGGGCTGCGTCCGTTGGTGATCCAAATCTGAAGCCGGTAGAACTGCATCCGACTGCTGTTTCCTAGATCTATTGTTTCTGACTGCTTTCGGGCCGAGAGGACTGCTCTGTTGTGTTCGGAGCATCTGTTCCAGTGAGGAACCCCTTTCGTTTCACGCGAAAAGGTTTCCGGTAGCCCTATCCGCGTCATTTTTAAGATCTGGAGGTATACAGTGTTTATTTGCAGTTTACTGTTATTTTCTCTCTGCTTATTTCGGTTTCGGTTTATTTAGCTTTTTTATTACCGGATCTATACCTTTCGTTTCTGCGTATGCTCTTTGCCCTGCGACTTTGTGCAATTTGGGCAAATTAGAAACAGAAAGGAAGTTTTTTTTCTCATGCGTATGCTCTTTTCCCTGCACCTTAGTGTGATCTTGGAAAATCAGAAACATTGAGAAAAATATTTAGTTTCCGGCCAAAGCTAACTTTTAGCCGCAAGATTCATTTTTGAAAATATCTAGTTTTTTGGCTAAAGCTAACTTCGAGCCATAAGGTTCGTTTTCTTTGCATGTCCGTGTTGGGTTTTGTGTTTTGTGTTTTGTAGGGAAAAAGAGCTTTCTCAAGGCAAGCACGCAAACCAAGGCCCCCCCCCCCCCTCTCTCTCTCTCTCTCAAATTTTTTGTATAGATCAATTGGTTCAAAGCTATTTTAAGAGAGTAGAGGCCTTGGGTTCAAGTCTCCATTTTGTGGGGGCGGATTTTTTTCATTCCCGCACATTCGCGCACTTTGCCAGCAACTTCAACATTTTTTTTCAAAAAGCCATAACTTCTTCATCCGGAAGCCTTTTTCAGAGCCGTTTTTTTTTAAACCGCCTAATTTTTCGATATCTATCCATTGGAGCACTTACTTTCAGCATTTTCAGCTTCAGTTTTTTTTAAAATGGAAAGTCCATGCCAAGTCATTCTTGACAGCACTAACTACTTCCAATGGATAGCTTACATCGAAGATTTACTTAGAAGTAAAGGTCTCTACAGAATAGCCACAGACCAAGGGAAGAAACCAAAAGATGAAGACAAGGCTGCAAAATGGGAAAATAGACAAGATCAAGCACGTGGTTTGATAGGGATGTCTATTTCTCCTGGTCTTAGATTCCATATTGCAGAACTTGAGACTCCTCATGAAGCATTGGAACAACTCACTAAAGTTTTTGGGATTAAAAATGAAATTAGAGCCCATCAACTTGAAAATGAGTTGCTTACATTGGATCCTAATAATTTTTCTTGCATTGAAGATTTCTTGTCCAAATTCAAGACCCTTAGATATCTCTTGGAAGGTGTTAAGGTTAAGAAAGAAGATAGTAACCTTATTTATTCCATCCTTACTAAGATGGGACCAGCCTACTCTGTATTTGTTTCCACCTTCCATTCTACAAGGGAAGCTTTCATTTGTCAAGGAAAAGACTACAAGGCCCCTTCCTTTGACTCTTTCTGTGATTCTTTAATAAGAGAACAAGAAAAACTCTTACACCTTGGTCTTTTTAATCTTGGAAACTCTTCCAAGAAAGCGTTAGCCGCCCAGTAGCAACCAAATTCAAAGAATCCTAAGAAGTCATATCCTAAAAAGAATGGTCCTAAACCAAACAAGGGTCCTAAGCAAACTCAGCCTCAAAATGAAAGATCATTTCAGCAAAATGATAAGACCAATAAAAACAAATGGAAGAAGACTGATAGACATTGTAACTTTTGTAATCGAGATGGCCACTTAGAATCTAAATGCTTTAAGAAGATGGAAGCCTTGGAAGCCGCAATGAAGAAACATAACATCCATGTGGAGCATACTTCAACTTCAACTTCATCTTCAGGAATGGAACTTTCTGCATGTCATTGTCAATCATCTCAGTCTGGTTATGCATTAAATGTATCTTCTTATTCTCATTCTCATGAGTGGCTCTTTGATTCTGGAGCCTCTTATCGCATGGCCAAAAACAAAGCCATGTTTTCTTATTTAAATGATTGTAACACCAAAAATATATATGTTGGTGATGATATATCTCTTAATGTTGTAGGGACTGGAACTGTTCATCTAGACAATGGTGAGTTTAATGATGTATTATGTGTTCCAACCTTATCCTGCAACCTTCTATCTGTATATCAGATAACTCATTCAGGTGAAGGTAAAATTGTTGAATTTTCACCTCATGATGTTGTAATCAAGGATCTGAGAGATCCTAAACAGATTCTAGCTACTGGTATTGCTGATGATTCCACAAGGTTGTATAAGTTTCACAACTTTGGGTCATCAAATCTTCCCTCAGTATTTGTTGCTCATAATGATGAAGTGAGCAAACTTTGGCATGAGCGATTTGGTCACTTAAACTATCGCTCCCTTCAACATCTCTGTAAAGAAAATATGGTGACAGGTCTTCCTATGGTATCTTGCAGAGATGGTGTTTGTTCCAGATGTGTACTTGGAAAACATCATCGGGAGAGTTTTGAAAAACGTGCCTCTTGGCACGCCTCAGCCCCTTTACAGCTTGTGCACAGTGATTTATGTGGTCCACTTCCTGTTGCTTCATTCTCTGGCTGCAAGTATTTCATAACTTTCATTGATGATTTCTCCAGACGCACTTGGGTATACTTCTTAAAACTCAAGAGCGAAGTATTTAACACTTTTTTGGCCTTCAAAGCCTTTGTTGAAAAACAATCTGGACATCAAATTCTTAAGCTAAGAACTGATAATGGTGGAGAATATGTTAAAAACAGATTCATCAACTTTTGCACTGAAAATGGAATTCAAATGCAACATACTGTTCCATACACTCCACAACAAAATGGTGTAGCTGAAAGGAAAAATCGCACCTTAAAGGAAATGGCTAATTGTATGTTGCAATCTAAAGGACTCAGTCTTAGTTTTTGGGCCAAAGCAATTAATTGTGCAAATTATATAATCAATCGCACTCCTACTAAGGTTCTAAATAATATCACTCCAGAAGAAGCTTGGAGTTCCATTAAACTAGATGTAAGTCACTTTCGTGTTTTTGGAAGTGAAGCATGGGCCCATATTCCAGATGAAAAGCATAAAGCTTTAGAACCTAAGAGTGAGAAATGTACTTTTGTTGGATATTCTCAAGATGTAAAAGGTTATAGAATTATACCATTTAAGTCCAAAAATGTTATCATTAGAAGAGATGTAAAATTTGATGAAAATAAATCGGCCTGCGAGCCTAGTCCGGCGGATGTGCCACCTCTTCCTATCTCTTCTACTTTTGAAAACATTTCTTCTTCAGATGATGAAAGTGAGGATGACAATCCTCCTCCACCTTCTCAGGATCCTCAACTTCCAAGATGGGTCTGTGCTACTCGGGATGCAGCAGGTGATCTTGCCGGTGATCCTACAGATCAGCGACGTACACGTTCTCAGTTTGAAAGAGCCTCTTCTTTACTGGCTCAAGCTCCAGTGAATCATGATCCTGACACTTTTGCAGAAGCTTCAGGCCATCCACATTGGGAAGCAGCTATGAATGAAGAATATCATTCATTGTTGGCAAATGATACATGGGATCTTGTTCCTCTACCAAAGGGATGCAAACTTCTTAGATGTAAATGGGTTTACAGAACCAAGTATGGACCAGATGGGAAAATTGATAAACATAAAGCTCATCTTGTTGCTAAGGGCTTTTCACAGGTTGAAGGCATTGACTACACTGAAACCTTCTCCCCTATTGCCAAAATGATCTCTATCCGCCTTGTTCTTTCCCTTGCTGCCTCTTTAAAATGGGAAGTCCATCAGATGGATGTTAAATCTGCCTTCTTGCATGGGGACTTGCATGAAGAAATCTATATGGAACAACCCATTGGCTTCATCCAATCAGACTCCAGCCTTGTATGGCGACTTAAGAAATCTCTCTATGGTCTCAAGCAAGCTCCTTAGGCTTGGTATGCCAAAATGGATAGCTTTCTTTTAGAATCTGGCTTTTCTAGGTGTTTTTCTGACAATACTGTCTACACCAAGAAAGTGGGCAACTCTCTTATCATCCTTGTTCTTTACGTTGATGATCTTATTCTTACTGGTAGTGATCCCAACCTTATCAACCATGTGAAGTCCAGCCTTAAAAAGAAATTTGAAATGACAGACTTAGGACACTTACACTATTTTCTCGGTCTTCAAGTCTTGCAATCCAAGGAGGGTATTTCCCTTTCCCAGTCCAAGTATGCTTGTGATATTCTTCGTCATTTTCACATGGAAGACTGTAAGCCAGCCCCTTCTCCCTTTTAGTCTGGAGTCAAACTTTCAGTCTCTTGCACTTCTCCTGAAGTTGATGCTACCTTATACCATCAACTTGTAGGAAAACTCTTGTATTTAACCCATACTCGTCCTGACCTTTCCTTTGCTGTTGGCCTTGTTGCTCGTTTTATGCAAAACCCCCTGTGAAAGTCATTGGAAAGCAACCAAAAGAATACTTAGTTATGTTCAAGGTACAGTATAGTTTGGGATTCATTACAATGCTAAAGCAGCTCCTCTATTAGTTGGTTTCACTGATTCTGATTGGGCTGGTCACCCTGATGATCGGAAGTCTACTGCCGGTTATGTCTTCACTCTTGGTTCAGGACCTATTACATGGGCTTGTAAGAAACAGGCTGCCATTTCTCTTTCGTCGGCAGAAGCAGAGTATCGTGGTGCCGTGGAAGCTAGTAAGGAAGCCTTGTGGCTTTGTCATATCCTATCAGAGTTTGGCTTTGAGCAGCAACATCCAACCACACTTTGGTGTGATAATCAAAGTGCCATTCAGCTATGCAAAGATCCAGTCCAGCATCAGCGCAGCAAACACATTGAACTACACATGCACTTCATCAGAAAGCTCATTCATGACCATGTTCTTGAAGTGCAATATTGTCCAACAGATGATCAGGTTGCAGACATCTTCACAAAGGCTCTCACAGAGGCGAAGTTCACTAAACTTTGATATATGCTTGGAGTTCAGGAAGTTGTCACTAAGGGGGGATAGGCTCTAGTGCCTCCTTTCTTCTCCTATTGTGTCATATTTGTAAATCCTTCAATCCTATCCCAAGTTGTTCTTAAGGGGGGATGTTAGGATATTCCGACACATAGGATATAGTTAAGTTCAACTTGGTCTAGTGTAGAGTTAGGTATAGAGTTAGGTAAAGTGTGTTTCTTTACCGTTGTACATTTTGTAACTTACAATCCGAAGGTCACGATATGTAGTGATCCGACGGTTCACTCTCTCCTCGGTATTACCGACTCTTGATCCGTGGCTTGACACCCGATTGGTCCATGAGTTCTATTTAAAGCGCATGGAGGGTCATTGTTCGGGTAATCCGTGCATGAGATAAGCTTATGTAAATTTTCATTCTTTGATTAATAAATTGCCTGTAGTAGCCACGTTGGCGCAGGCCGTGGACTATTTCCCTCTTTGAGGGTTTTAACCACGTCAAAAATACTGGTGTATTGATCTGTGATCTGGTTGTGAGCGGTGTCCTTTTGGTGTTCTTTCTGAGGAACTTACCCTGTAAATTCCTACAATGTACATATCCTCTACATCCTCCTGAATCCTCTCCCAAAAGAATCCTCTCTCTAACAATGCCAAAGAACGATGCTACCCTGTGTGGTTAGCCCACGGTGATCGTGGAAATCCTTCAAAAGGTGCCTCTGGAGCCCAGATGACTTTGGAACATAGATTTGGTTTCCAAAGAACAAGAATCCATCTCATAGAAAGAACTTATGTGTCTTCCCCTCATTTATCTACTTCACTATATTCTGCACCTGAGTATCGGTCTCAACACTTTCCTTGAGCTTATTTTGCATCTCTTCTAACATCTAAACTCAACTCCTACTCATTGCTACCCGGTATTCTCCTTCAAATGTTGCAAGTTGTCCCTTCCTTCTAAGGGCATCTGCTACCACATTGTGCCTCCCTGGTCTATTCTCAGTAGTCATGTTGAATTCTGCCAAGAAGTCCTACCAATGAGCTTGCTTTGTAGAAAGCTTCGGTTGTGATACAAAATAACTTGCTGCACTGTTGTCTGTCTTCACAACAAATGGCTTCCCAATCAGGTAATGCCTCCACACATGAAGACAGTGAATGATCGCAGCCATATCCTTCTCATGGACCGGATACCTCCATTCTCTATCTTGCAACTTCCGACTCTCGTACGCCACCAGATGCCTATCCTGCATAAGAACCCCTCCTATGGAAAAATCTGAAGCATCTATGTGTACCTCAAACGGTCTCTCAAAGTCCGACAACTTCAATATTGGTGTTGTAACCATACTCCTCTTCAAGTCATCAAATGCCTCTTGACATTTGTCCGTCCAACTCCATCTCTTGTCTTTCTTCAATAGGTCTATCAGTGATGATGTTACCTTGGAGTACCCCTCTACAAACTTTTGTTGGTAGTTGGTCATGCCCAAAAACACCCTCATCTCATGGAAATTCTTCGGTTCAACCCAGTCCTTGATCACCTTCACTCTGCTCGACTCCATCCATATGTACCCTTGAGTAACTATATGCCCAAGGAACAGAATCTCAGTTTGAGCGAACACACACTTAGACTTCTTCAAGTACAATTGATTTGCCTTCAGTGCCACCATCACCAAGTGCTTCTTATGAACCTCCATCTTGTCACTGTACACCACTATATTTTCCAAGTACACTACTACGAACGAATCCAAGTTTGGTTGTAGAACATCATTCACAAAGTGAAAAACGTAGCAGGAGCATTGCATAACCCGAATAGCATAACAACGAATTCAAAGCTACCATACCTTGTTACTATCATGGTCTTCTTCTCATCTCCTTTAACTATCCACACCTGATAATACCCATGCCTCAAGTCCAGCTTGGAAAACACTTAGGCTTTCAGAAGCTTGTTAAAGCAATCAGTAGCCATTGGCAAAGGATACTTGTTCCTTACCGTCCGCTTGTTCAATGCATGGTAATCAAAACACATCCGTAGCTCATTCGAATACTTCTTCCACTAGAACAATACCGAAACTCCATAGGGAGACCTTGAAGGTTTAATGAAACCTACATCAGTTAACTCCTTTAACTGTCGTTTCAATTCCTCCTACTCAGGTCCCGACAACTGATAAGGTGCTTTAGCCAAGGGTTGCTTTCCTGGCTCAAGCTCTATGCTATGGTCCACTGCATGCCTTGGTGGAAGCTTCTTTGGTAGCTCATCAGGCATCAAATCTACATATTTGGCCAATACCTTAGAAATGTTGGCTGGAACAGGCATCCCCACTCCATCACCTTCAACTCCCTTGAACATCACCGCATATGTCTCCATATCTAACTCCTTCATAGCTTTCTCCAAACTTAGCGCAAAAACATGCTGCACCTTGACTTCTCTTCTTTTCCTATGAGTGGGCGAAGTCCAAGTTTGTGACTGTCCAACCAGCAAAACGTCATCACAGAAGGGGACAACAATTGCCTTGTTTCCCTTCAAGAAATCTTGCCCCAATATCATATCAAAGTCGTTCATCTCCATCACTGTGAAGTCCAACTAACCCTTCCAGTCTTTTATCTACACAGGCACTTCGTGTGCCAAACACACCACTTTAGCTCTAGAGTTCACTGCCTTGACTTCCACATTCGATGGGAAGATCATCAGTCCAATCTCTTTTGCCAACCGTGTGGTCATGAATTTATGAGTGACCCCTATGTCCACTAGAGGTTGAATGGTCTTGCCATGAACCATCAAGTGCACGAAACCCAGACTATTAATCCACGATTTGTCCATAACTTTCCCCTGCAAACATGTTTGTTCTTTGCAAGTAGCTCTGATACCACTTGTCATTCCCCCAATTCTTTTTTCATTAATTAGCTCGGGTGCGGCACTGCCTAAGTAGTTAACATGTTCCATTGTTAAGTTACTTTACGAACTATGCCTCAACATTCATATTTATGCATGAATAACATACCATTAATGTGCGTAATCCATTAACATTATAAACATCATAAAACATCCATGAAGTAGTAGAGGAACACATTCATATGCAAATAAGAATCTTTTATTATATATATGAGAAGATTTTACAATGACTAGGAGCTAGGCTCCACTAGCATTATACCCAAGTTGGGCGCCCACATCGTGCACACCCACACGGTGGTTTCACCCTTCGTTTCAACGCACATGAGTTTACTTGCCAAGTTGGGTGGGCATGCCCGTGCACGACCCTCCACCCAAGTTACAACCAAACTAGTTCAAATGTTTTCCTTCGAACGACGGGCGGGCACCTTCATGTGCCCTCCACCGACGCCTCAATCGAACACCAACTCATGCCCAAAGTCCATGTAGCCTTGCCCAATAGGCAAGCGCATAGACCTGCACCTCGTTGTAGCTTCGTTACACCTCTTCTTCGTACTACTAGCTCGATGAGTGATGTCAAATGTGAAGCCTCCTTACTATGTCTCCATCGCATGTATATATGGTTTTAGAACAGTGGTCGTGCCACTTAGCCGACCCTCCGCTCATGCTCTAACCATCGCATCCTTTTCCAACTCTTGTCCAAAGTGCAGGTCGGCCTGCCCATGGCATGGGACCGCCCCACCTCATCTCACTAAGTTTTCAATTCATGCCTTGGTCGGCCCATGGTGCAAGCTCCTCCACTAGCGCGTATAAACACAAGGTGACCAAATCACCCACATTAACATGCCTCGGCCTCGGTCGCCTCATGACTTTCATGCATTTCGTTACTTTGCTTGGCGGGTGGGCGCGCTCAGGCGGCTCGCCAGTTGCAGGGCGTTACACATGCAGTGGTGGATGACTAGCATTTGTAGTCATCTCGTGACTAATTGAGGTTTTATTGACAATTAAGATGGAAATGGGGATATTTTCATTGTATTCTTCCTTATTATTGCCGAGAGCAAGTAAATCATTATCAATATTGTAAATGGGCGCTCATTTGCTTGGTCAAGACCATCCTAGCTATAGGCATATTTGAGTGATTACATAAACTCATGATTGGTCCTAGCTATTTTTGTTGGACAGAGGCTATATAAATTTTCTTTTATGGTTTAGTTTCCTTATTAGAAAAACATAATAAAACTCTTTATAATGTAATCTAAATTTTTATTAATGCGATGTTTCTAGTTTAAAAAAATGCTACCTATCAAAAAAATGAAACCATTGTTCATTTTCGATTATATTTTTTTAATTAATTAATTTGATTAAAAAGACAAAAATTACATAATTATTTTAAAAGTAAATTAATTTTTTATCTTATCATCAATCTACTAATTTTTTATAATTAAATTAAAATTCCATAATTATTATGAACAAAATTGTATCAAATTCTCATCCTCGAATTACTATCATCTATTGTGCCCAGTGCTTTTAAAATCTCCATTCATTTTTTAATACTATAACAAAAAAAAATACTCTAAAATATTTAATGGAAATTAAATCCTACCATTAATCTAATAATTTTTTATAATTAAATTGAAATTCTATAATTGTTATGACCAAAATTGTGCCAAATTCTCATACTCTAATTACTATAACTATCATCTATTCTACCTGGTTTACAATTCTCCTATTTAATAATGAAGGCTTGGATGCCTGTATTTTTCTAAAGATATTAAGATCGATTTAAAATATAACAATTATGTAAGACATAGATTTTAAATTATATATATATATATATATATATATATATATATAAAATTAAAGTAATCGAATTTAAATTATATGGGATGGCTTTATTTTTTCAAAAATTCAATTATAAATATTTGAAATAATAAATTTAATATACTTTTTCTTTAAACTAAATATTTGAATATATGAGATTTTTAATATGTATAACTTTATTTATACTTTTCCATTAGAAATTAACAATTTCAATATATTTGAAATTTTTCTTACATTTATACTTTTTCATAACAAAAATAAAAAATAGCCATTTCCATAACAAATATGTCACAAAATTCCAAGCAAAAGCAAAATAACATTGAAAAACTAAAGATTTACTAAAACTTTTCATCAACTTCAATCTTGAATAAAATCCATTTACCGGAAATATAAACATACACCCATTGTTAATAATCTTGATCTTTCTTGCATAAACTAAAATCCATTTACTACAAATCTAAACAAACTCCCATTTACTATAAATCTAAACATACTCCCATTGCGGATAACAATACCTACGGTTGTATTTGCATAATTAATAATTAATAACAATACTTATGACCGTCTTTACCTAATGAAATGTGACTGAACCCTAAACATCAAACAGGCTTGGGATAAATGTAATACTACTCTGTATTGTCTGCAATAAATATCAAATACTAACGCTGCTAACGTGTCAACTTTGTGAGAAATTTCTAACGCTACCGTTACCAACGTGTGTGCTCTGGGGCTAGGAAAGGTTTCCACATAAGTGTATGGATAAATAACTCGTCATTAACGTATTTAATGATGACTGAAACATTGTCAATATCATTCAGGGCTAGGAAAGGTTTCCACATAAGTGTATGGATAAATAACTCGTCATTAACGTATTTAATGATGACTGAAACATTGTCAATATCATTCAAACCCTAACATTCAGATAGTAAAACGGAGTAGGCGGCGCTCCCTGATCCCATGTGGAACTTATTTAATGATTACTGACCCATTTTAAAAATCACTAAAACCATAGCATTAATCTAACACGGGGTAAGCGGGTGGGGACGCTTCCTTCCATCCATGCTCAGTAATCAAGAAGCTGTAGGTTCATGTTATATTGTTGACCCATTTAAGTAATATGATTATTATTGTTTCAAATTTCACGCCAACGAAATCTAAAAACTGAAATGTTCAATTATATGATACCGAATGCGTTATTGAATATATAATTGTCCACGGAGGAGACAGCTTTGTCGAGATGGCCATTTTTGTTTGGATTTGTTTTTTTTTTTTTTTACAGAACGTATGATTTTGTTGGTTAGTGTTAAAATAAATTAACATTATAAAATACCATTAACACGAAATTTAATAGATATACTAAAATTTCAAAATTTTAAATATAAATGTTGTAAAAATTTCCAAAATTTTAAATATAAATCTTGTAAAAATTTCCATACTTACCTCACCTTGTCAGTTTATATTTCTTCATTAAATTGAAATTAAAATTACTGCACAAATGAGAGTACATAAATTTCACTGTGATTACCAGCAAGACCATAACCTCCAACTTGTCACCTCAGATTCTGCGGTAAAACATCGAAAGGTGACTTGCCAGACGCTGTTGTATCTTTGAAACTTAACGTGCAACGTGAATATCCGCAATTGTAATATACGTGAACTGTGCATGAAAGGATAACCAAAGGATAACGAGCTATATGGATTTTTCATTTCAAGATATTCTTTGCATTTTCCTTTTGTTGGGAGTTTGTTTTCGAGTGTGCTTGTTTTAATTCAATCCTATTTTTATGCTTATTGTGTAATGTATAAACATCATAAGATTTTTTTGGAGTAGATTTAATGTTTCTATTAATATTTATGTTATATAAAAGAGGATTAATAGTTGGAATGTAAGATAGTTTTTGTTTTATTATTAATTAATGGATTAAGGTAGCCATGGGCTCAATTTTTGTTTTGTTGTGGAATGCTCTTTATCCATAATCATTTTCACAATTTATTCTTATTTATGCCCCTACATATGCTTCCTCCGCACCACCCCATTAAACATGAGGGAGATCATAGTGTTAAGAAGCATTTCACATCTTTAGAAACTCCATGTACTTCAAGACTATCACTATAACATAGAGGGTGTTTTTAAGACAATATTTGAGACAATTATAGGGGAAATTGTCTTAACTTGGGACAAAAACAACTTGTGTTTTCTCTTAAGTATTGGTTTTATGGGACTGCCTCAAATTATTGTCTTAAAAAATTGTGTCTATAAAGACAATATATAAGGCAAGCATTGTTGTCTCTTAGGAGACAATTTAATTTTTGTCTCTGTAGGGACAATAGTTGGGATCAAAGACATTGTCCTAATAGAGACAATATGTCTTTAATTCTAGCTATTGTCTATGTAGAGACAATAAAAAAATTATTTAAAGACAAAATAACTTTTATGACACTATAAAATATTGAATCGAAAAAAAGTATGTCCATTAAAATAAATCAATATTAAAAAATATTTAATTAAAAATAAACTATAATAACAATTATTAATTCATGTTAGGGCACAATGTAATTGAACCACCAACCTCCTACACATAAGGCAGGTTCTCTCCCATTGAGCTAGCACCTTTTAAAAAATTATGTGAGGCATTATGGTAGTCCTTGAAATTGCATATATAGGCATTAATTTAAAAAAATGCTTGACACATAATGACATAATCTTTCCAAAATCTATAACGATGTAGCCCCTATTTTTAACCAAATATAAAATAACTCAATGGAGTTACCTCAATGTCACACCCACCCCTGTAGCACGATCTACACAATCTAATAGTACACAATAATCTACAAACAAATTAATCTAGTCATACAGAGAAAAGTAACTAGAATTAGCACAAGTAGTACAAGAACCACAAAAAGAGCTACACTAGCTTGCTAGTAGGCACTCACAACACATATGATGTGCACAAGGAGTCACAACAATATCGTCAACTAATTCAAGACAAATTGGGCACTCTCCTCTTTCATTATTATGGATTTGTTTGAACGAGAATCTCCATTAACCTGTAAATATAAATAAATACCATAGATTTTGTAAGTCAAACCAAAATCACAACAGAAAAACAAATCAAATTAATATGATATTCATTTTCCATGGATCAATGGGGATGTGCTTTACTTATATCTTCTATACAAAGTTGCATAAAAATCACTTTCAGCTTCAATAAACTCACACTTAATCACTTGTACATCACTTGGAGGAAGAACAAGAATGACTCATGAACCAAGATTAGGAATCACTCAAAGGGACTAGACATCAAAATTCAAATGAAAGCCTAATTATAAATTCATACCTTCCTTCTTTGTTAATATTGTCTTTTTTCATTCATAACATTAAGGGCCTTAAGATAGCCTAAACTATTTTCAAGCCACGCTCACCACCTTCCTTAAAAGGGTATTTGAATTCATTTATACCACCTAGAAACCATATGGTGTACTTTTCGAATTATGACATCTTAATATAATTTATAGAATTGAAATTGTGAGATGAAATCAAAATTTTCCTGCAGTAAAGAAAATACATATAGGTTTTAAATTTTATGAATAATGCAACTACTTAATGCATTTTAGCACTAGGAAATTTGAATTCCTTACTACAGATTTGAAAAACCCTCGCTATAGTAGAAGTAAGGTACTAAACATGATGGTAAATTAACATTATGTAGAATTTTTTTGTAATAATTTGGTTCTAGCTAGAACTATTAATTTTTATTATGGGTGCATGGAGCTTAAATGAATTCTTGTATTAAATAAGACGGTATGACAAAACACGATTCTAAATTATATTAAAGAGAAGAAAGGAGTATAATACCATTAGCAACCTAAGTGTGCAGGTAGTCTTAAAGGACTCACTCCTAGAAAGACACAAGATGATCCTTTAAGACTTTAAGCCAAAACGATTCCAAATAGACATAAATCCTTATTAGCCACTCATAAATCAAACGACACAATGCACACATTAAACACATCATTGAGAAAAAGGAAAAAGGAAACTTAAATGCAAGAAACCATAATTTCATATGCAACTTTGAAATTCCAAAACAATGTAAAGTGACATATATGCATACTTTCAACCATTCTAATATAAACAAAGCAAGACATATTTGTAGGTATGTCCAAGGCTCACCGAGTTCTAAATGGTAATGAGGAGATTGCATTGATATTTGAAGCTACAATACTAAATAATTTTTTAATTGAAGCCATCCATGTTATCCTACTTGATTCACTCTTAGAAACCTTAAGGGAATATATTAGTTGTATGAAAAGGGATGACTAGATGCACGCCACCACCATATATTCCTAATGATTTTTCCATATTGATGATATTTACTGGTGATTTTTTCTACATATATGGTTGTGCTTAAGCATATTGTAATGGCGAAACAATAAGGGTAGAATATCACAAAGTATCATAAAGGGCCAAACATCACAATTGTTTGACCACAATCATTGATAAAAAGAAAATTATAGGTCAAGCAAATATAGATCATGAGGTTTAGGATGTTTAGAGTCATAGGTTGAAAGAATTATCAATTATGCGAATTCTCTATAAATCGAGAGTAAAATCAAATGGTGTTCAATGAATGATTGGCGAATGTGGTGAAATGCTGTGAAAATTATGCCTACTTTTGAGTCCTAAAGTACTTAAAGTTGTCAACCATGCCTTCTAGGTTGACATATTAGGCTCATGTAGGTCACCAAATGTAATTTACACTGTCGTATTGAGGTCAACCCTATGAAAGATTCTTATGCATTACACTTTTGCACTCAAGGAAATCTTATTTTCCCATATAAATCCACTTTTTCCTGTAAATGTATACAAATTTACTTTAAAGATGCATAACATTGGTTCCGTGATAGTAATGGGTGGATTTTGAAGGGCTTTTGACTAAACGAAGTCATATACGTTGGAATATAATGATGTTGTATGATAAATGCATGTGTCATGCTTGATTATATATTTTATATATTTGAAGAGAAATGTTGGAATATTGCTCGTTACAATAGCAAAAGGACTAGGGAAGAACTAACTATAAAGCAAATACATATAAGTTTCCTCAATTGATTTCATTATGTATGTGTGTTATGATAGCTTACTTGATGATAATAACAAATGTTTATAAGAAAACTACATAATTCTTGATGAGACACTTAATCATAAGTAGCAAGGCCTATTTATAGTAAAATCACATGAGACGTAACAATGTGTTGTAGCAGCTACAACCACCCTCCAAAATTTTGCCTTAGCCTTGTTTTGGAGCCTCCCTTCCCAACTTTATAGCAGCTTGCCTTGCTTCCTCAAGTTCACAAGCTTCAGTGTCCTTCTTTCACAAAGGTAACCTGTCGGTCACAGCTTGATCCATTCTCATCATAGGTTGTTCACCCAAACTTGGTCAAGTTGCAGGCTAAGCAACTTTCCCTTAAAAATTGTGCATTTCCTGAGGGAAACCAACCTTACCTCGAGAAATTGCACAAACCTCTATGGCAACCTATTGGGCTCCAGGATTGTGCAATCCTACCTGCCAACAATCCTAGAGGGATTTGCGCAAATTTCCCCAGCAAGGCTGCTCAGCCTAGAATTTGCACAAATCTGGGTAGTAGTCAGTTGCTCTGCGCAGAAATTGTGTAAATCTCTTAGGCAACCAATAGACTAGCTCCCAACCAAAAAATGTGCATTTTTCTCCAGCAGTCGAGCAGTCTCGTGCATGTGCAGTTGAGTTGACCGGTTCCCTCCGAGACTGAACAAAATAGACTTGCATGCCTGGGATTTTCTCCCAAGGCAGAATGTAAAGGCATTACATATTTTAGGGATCTATGTTCAATAGTTAGAGGTTACTTGCAAGGAGCAATTTTGAAACCTCCCATCAGGTGTCCCTTCCCCTAGATTCATGGCATGCGCATCACAATATCGATGTTATAAAAAATCATCAGCCGGATGTTGCAGAGCTCATTCGTCATAGCAATCTTGCAGCTCTAACATCCCAGATCACATATAGGAGAAGTCGACACATTCAACTTAGCTCTTTTGGGGTAATCCCGCTTCCCATTCCTTGTGTCGCATTTCTATTGCTTTTTGTGTTTTTGCTTATGGGAGTACTGTTTTCTTGATTTATTTGAGCGATTTTTGTGGTTTACATATATGCTAGCTTTCCCTAGCTTTGTTTTAGTTTTCATTGCTATCTCACTATTGTCACATGCATGAAACTGTTTCGAACAGACGTTGGCCTAATCGGCGAAATGCCTCACCCACATGCATTTTGATCTGTTTTTTGAATATTTCATTCATGTTTTTCATGCAATTACAATAAGTTCTTCTATCACTTAATGTCACCATGCATTTACTGTCTTAGTTGCTTTCAGTTGCCTATCGGAGAGTCGAGCCAACCTTAGCCCAGACTCTGCTTTCACCAAGGCTACATTGTGCAATTTGGGGAAGGAGGGCTCACCTTCATCTCTAGATTTGTGCATTCCTACCTAGGACTAGCCTCTAGGACTGTTTCACACATTTCTGGACGATAGTGGCTGCTTGGCCCAAGAAATTACGCAAATTTGTCCCTATGCCAGTGGTCCTTCCCAGCTAGAATTGTGCATTGCACAATCCCAACAGTCAACAGCTAGACTGAACTGTAAATTATATAGTTCTTGTAGTCATCCAGTCTCCCAACAGCATAGACTGTGCCTTGTGTACTATTTGACGTCAGTCTCCTAACCTCCCGACCCAAATTACGCAACCTTCATGATCATGCACCAGGTATGTTGCAAGTCAGTTCTCATGTTAATTTTGGTTTTTAACTGATAGATTGCTTTCCATGAGTGTTTCCATGTCTCCGGGTACCCCAGGTGCTCATCTGCCTCTCAGTAGTACGGGTACAATGGTTTCTAAGGGAGAAGAGATGAAGACACCATTCAAGGCACACTTGGGAATTTATTCGAACAAGTGTCCATGGACTTGCTTACCCACGAAGACATCAAGTTGTTCGTAGACAAGGACATCAAGATCTGATAGAAGCAACATCACACCGAGAAAAGTCATGAACAACAACTGAAGACAACATACCAAATGCAACAAATTCAAGATGAGGGTTCTTGACAACACAGAGGCAGAACAAGGTTGCAATCTCAAGCAGGTCCATTTATGATGAAAGAAACTTTAGAGACTCTGGCTATGAAGTGACGATGTGACATGAATATTGTGCAAAGGCAGAAGATGGAACAAAGAAGGAGTTTCATGTGTTGAAGCAGCAACCCAGGAAGAACATGAAGCTGCACAGATAGATGAATGAGTTGCAACAAGAACATAAACATCAGTGGGCATAACATGCACTCATGGATGAAACTGTACCCATACAACTTAAGAATCCATCCCAGTGTCTGACATAGAGCAGACATGGTAAGGAGTGTTGTTGATGACATGCAAGGGATTCAACAACATGTATGTCATTGAGTTCATGCATGCAATCCAACGCATTCAACACACTCACCAAACGTGAAGATAAGAAGCAAGTCAAACTATGACTGAACATGTACTTTGGCAAGTTGATTTGCATGACCACCAACACACACTTGCAGACTAGCATGGACACTATGCATCAGTGTGTTACCTGTTCAACCATATCGAAGAATACCATGCACATGTTAGCAGACAATTTGGATGAAGGGGTCGAACCACTACACCGGTTGCGACGAATGAAATAGTTCACTTCAGCAAGATTTCACCATGAGGTGCATGCATACCATCACGGACAACCAAGCTTGGCATCAACTCACCACCTTCACCATCACAAACATGTTAAAGAGTTGGTCTCATCATAGCGAATCGAGTGTCAGTGATGTCTTGCAAGGCTTGCTCAGGCCATGTTGTCTCACATGAGTACATGTGCGCTGTAATGTTGAGTCATGTCAAGTGTAAGTCAAGTGTCAACACTTGGATGTAACAATCATAGAGTAGGTGAAGATTCATGAGGGAAGTTGAACTGTCACAAAGGGGAAATTCAAGGGTTACCCAACCCTTTGTTATAAATAATCCCTCATAACTCATTGTATGGGCTTTTGGTCAGCCAAGCTTCTACTAAGACTATCTTGAAGAAGGCTTGGATAGCATTGTAATGTGTCTTGGCTTCTCCACTACACGAAGCTAGTACATCTCTTTAGAGGAGCGGGTGGATGTGGCTATAACGTTCCAATGTTGGGTCTAACAGGTTTATATGGATGTATTGTATGATTGTGACTTACACTTATTTATATAATAAGAGCCAACACATTTTCATGCATATGTTGTTATTGCAATTGGACTGCTCCTGTTTCTTTAATGATTTATGTTGTTTAACTTACATACTTATGTATGAAATGATTCAAATGCAATTATATGAATCTTGTTGTTAATGTGTTCCATATGTTGTTAATGCTATCACCATCTGTGTCAACTACTCTGCCAGACATCAGACAGACCTTTCACTTGAACCTTGCCATAACAATCATCACATTCATCTTGGACTAATCCATGAGTGTTGTAGGTGTTATCTTACCTTGTATGGTGTGACTGTTGCATCCGAGTGAGCTACTTCACTAGAATCAGAGCATGTCCTTTGTGTGTTCCTAGCTGAGTTGGGATTGATCCCTTTCAACCTAGAACTCACCTTCATCTCCTTCCCCTTTGAAGTGTTGGAACCTCTCATACACCTTCCTTGACTCATTGCATCAGTCACACCCTTGCTGCTTACAGACTTATTCTACATGCCTCTGTTCGACATCGCGGTCAAGGCATTACCTTACAACCCACTGCTGGGACTCCTACACCAAATGGTCTAAGGTCTAATTGGGACTTCTTACTGGGGAGATCCCCTTGACATGTTGGTGGGTCCAACACCATCAACATTTATGGCGCTAGAAGGAGGGCCTAATGACAAGCTGTGTCCTCTCATCCAGTTTCGAACCTTCTCATATCTTTCATGGAGTCTTGCACTCTTCTTCCCCCTAGGTGATTTTCAAATCGTGAAGATGTCTCCATCTCGGTGAAGCTTTTCGATCTCTTATCCACTCACATGTATGATGGTGAAAGGGAAGTGGCATGGCCTAAGCACTTACACAACTTTCTTTCCATGATTCATGAGGAAGATGAGTTTTCTGATGAACAAGCCAGTTTGCAGCTTGCATACACACTTCGTGAACTCCATTTCGTTGGGTGCTTAGCCTACCGACTGACATCGTGCACTCATTTGAGCACTTCTATTATCTTATTGAAGACACATTCTATTATTTTGATCCAGAGCATCTTGACCAGAAATTATTACAACAAGGGAGGGATCTGCATGAATCTTTTGTTGATTTTTGGTAGCGCTTCTGTGACTTGCAGTTTCAAGCTTTGAGGAGCCATATGAAATTTTCTTATCTTTGGGACCAGTTCGAGTACTGCCTTAAGAAATTTGCCTGTCCCAAGAGAAATTTTGAGATCAAGCCTCACTAAACATTCTTAATTGATGGGGCTATTCAATCTCACGTGGAAGCAGGCACTATCTCAAGTAATTGTTAGCCTTCCTCTTATTCAACAGCTCCACCACTACCTAGTGATGTTGAGGATCATGCTCACACACCTGTTCATCCTTCACATCCTCCCAACATCACTTCACTCAATTTTCACGTAGATTTGGTTGTGAGTCCTTCGAGTCCTCATATTCATTCTTTTCTATGACCTCTCTCTTTGGACCAGAGTGATCCTCTGGATGATGTTGTCTTGTGTTCATCCATTTTGGACTCTTCACTTGTTGTGAATGAGGAACAACCCACTGACGGAGTTGGTGTTGCACAACCAACATGCGTTGTCATTCATGAAGAGTATGAGTGGGGGCTTGAGCATCAATACTCGGAGAAGGATGACTCCCTTCTCTCCGAGCCCCCTTCGTTCTTTCCTAACATCATTGGTGCACCTATCATCCATGATTTGGCATGTGTGTATTCATCCATAGATGCACCCATTGTTGATATTTCACAGGAACACCATATGTTATCCCATCATCCAACAATGGAGAGGACCAATCATTCATTTGAAATCCACTTGATATTTCGTCTACTTTTTCTAGAAACGCACAGGGTGAAGATCCTTCCTCCTTGTCTACCCCTCAGTGTGATTCATCAAACCATGAGAATGCCGACCAACATCCTAATTTTTTTATCTTGGTTGTCGTGATATCTTCACCTTGTCATCCAATCACAATGTTGATTCACTCATTGTTAATCCATCTAAGCCATTTCTCTATGAGGACATATCTGTCAACAAAGTCAAAACCCCATAGATCATTGAGACACTTTAACCCAAGCTGATGGTTATGTCAAGGCCTCGCTTTCCCGAGGTTGGTTTCACTTCTGATCAGGAAATTGTTCAAACACTCAAGGCTCCTCATCACTCATATGTATGCACTCAAGATCTATCTAATACTCATATTTTACTTACTCCAATCGAACTACATGATCCCATTGCTCATGCATTGGAGGAGTCTTACATTGCAAGCACTAGTGTGCGACGCAAGTTATCTTTGTTTCTTTCATTCACTTGCATGTCACAGTCAAGAGTGTGCTTATGCTTCAAAGTTTCACATAGTGTCATGCAACACCATGATAAGTCTGTGGACTGCCCATCATCCACATATAGTCACTTGTGTCCCATGGGCACTTTGAATCATGAAGTGTCGTTGTCTTCATTGTTATATCTTTCTTGCTTGCTAGTTCACTGATCTGGAATTTATCCAGGAGAAAGAATTAAAGGTATTATAGAATCATGTGCATGGATGTGACTATGTTATTTTATGCAACAGATCGATAAGATTGTGAAATACACAGACAATAAAGTAGTTTAGAGGAAACATAATAGGAAAACATGTAAACACAACAAGTTTAATAAGGAGTTCACCCAATAGTCCCAGGTTACATTTTTAGGTCTAGCCTTCAGTAGTGGCCTCTCTATTATGTTTTCAAAGCGGAGCTTCTTTACAGCAGTGAGCTCAATTTGAGTCTCACTGAGCAGATATGAATAAGTAGGATTTGAGTACATAAACTCTCGTTACGGGTACTTGACCTCTACTCGTCACAATAGTATGAGCCCAATCCGAAACTCATATGTGACAGGCCTATGTCGAGGAGCTCGCTTGAAACTCTTAAGCTTTCTCTAGAGTGCACAGACTCTCTGACTTTCTCTAGCTCTGTCTGCTCGATGCCGTCATCAGGTTAGCTCGGCTTCTTCTCTCTGCTCTTAACTAACTCTCTCTCCTGCTTTTCCTTTTGCTTGCTCTGTCTCTCTCAGTTCATTGCTTTAAAGCCAGTCTGGTTTCTATCGGTTCATTTCTGCTTCTTAGCATTCTATTTTTCCTTCCTCTGTCCATTCGAACTCCCCTGTTCTGCGTCATCATCACTGTGTAATGCTTCACAGGGAGGTGGCCACCTATTCTGAAACGGGTGAGTGTGTCAGGTTCCATGGACACATTTGAATGGTTGTTATTTTCGTTTGCTCCAAGATGCCAGCAAAACATGAATCTTCTACCAACTCATTGTCCACGTCGAACTTAAAATCCCATGTAATCTTGCTTTACAGCCTTATCAAATCCGGTCATTTATCATGATGCACCTCTGCCATTGATCTGGGCCCCCCAGATCCTACGGTCATCGTTCATATCCGGCAGGTAAGTAGCATGACGTTTACCCATTCGATGTGAGCGGTTTTCTCTTTCTTCTGCCAGACACGTGTCACTCAGTGTGTGGCATCGGGTGGGACTTGGTCAAAACTGCTTATCACCTCGAGGCCTTCCGATATCCTGCCAGTTTTGTGGAATCCATGGAACTGAGTTTATTACTTTTTTGTATTCATAGCCATTTCAGTTCTAGGAACTTCAGGGCTTTCCTTAACTGAGGGGGATTCCCTGCGATGCGCGATTAGCGCTTTACCGCTAACCGCGTATCACAAACCACCCCCGTTTCTTTAATTAACCTCTAGTTTTGCCACTTTACGCCAGCGCACATTAGCATGGGCCAATGTTCTGCGTGCTCAATTGAGGGTCCTCGTTGCTCCAAGCTTATCACAATTGCAAATTTCACGAGGATTCCTTCTAATAGCTTGATCTTTCTAATAATTGAATCTTTTTGGCATAATTTTGAACGAGTTTATGAATACTTAGAGAGTGTTTAGGATCCAATTTGGATCACGGCCTTCCCACTAAAAAAAATATTTTGGACCACCAAAATTTTATTTTAAAGCATCAATCAGGTGAGGGTAATGATTCCTCATTTGCCCGATTTCTATCCATTTTTCACTTCTTGGCTTTGAACCTTTGAGTCCAATTCTGAGGTACTCAACATCCCCTCTGTGCATAGTTCTCACCTTCATGTCCAGAACTGTATCTTCCTACAATTCATTAAGATATTCAGGTAACAGATCATCAATAGAAGGAAACTGACTTTGCTCTTTGGGATCTTCAATCAATGAAGGTTCAAATAGTCTCAAGTTGTTTGCATTAACAATTGAGTAGATGTGCATGTAATCTGTTAAATCAAGGTGAAAAGCATTCTCGCCAATTTTCTCAGCAATCTTGAAAGGTCCATACTTTATTGGCTTCAACTTCTTACCTTGACCTTGCATTCGGTCTTTACTTATATACAGGCAGACTTAATCACCAAGTTGGAAACTATGCTCCATCTAGTGCTTGTCATGCCTTTCCTTTTACTTGGCTTGGCTCTTTTCCAGCTATTCTTGTACTTCCTAGTGAATCTCTTGGATTTTTTCAATAAACTTGGTTGCCTTGTCCACATCATTGTGTCCATCAACCATTGTGCCTTTACCAAAGACAAAATCCAAGGGAGACTTTGGTGTGAAACCAAAATAGGTCTCAAAAGGAGATCTGTGTGTGGAAGAAAATTTAGCTCGATTGTAAGTATGTTGCACATAACATAAATGTTCATCCCAAAGCTTGGGATGCTTGCTGTAATAGCCTCTTATTAACTGGATCACTATCCCGTTGACCACTTCTATTTGGCCATCTGTTTGCGGATGAAAAGTTGTGCTTTTCTTCAGTCTGGTGTCCATCAATTCCCACAGACTTGACCAAAATTTCCCAACAAATTGGGTATCTTGATAAGATATAATGGAAGTGGGTAATCCAAAATGAACCCATACATGCTGAAAGAACAACTTTGCAGTTTGTTCAGCTGTAATCTATTTGTTACAAGGTATTAAAATACACATTTTACTGAACCTATCCACAACAACATATAAATAGTCATGACCTTTTCTAGATTTAGGAAGTCCTCCAACAAAGTCCATGGAAACACTTTCCTAAGGATGAGAAGGAATTGGTAGTGGGGTGTACAAACCTAGTTTTATATTGTTGGGCTTGCTTTTAGCACACATGGTACACCCTCTTACATATCTAGAAACTGTCTCATTAATTTTTGGCCAACAACAAAATCTTCGCAGCTGTGCAACTATTATACTTACACCAAAGTTACCTGATATTAGAGAAGTGTGCACTTCTCGAATTATCTTTACTCTTTCTGTTTGAAGAATGCATAGCTTTCCCAAATGATACAAGAGTTGGTCCTTAACATGATAATCCAATTCCTCTACTTGTTTTCCATGAATTAAAGTTGCATATACATCTTTAAAATCTATATCTTGAGCATACTATTCAATGTAGCTTTCATGCAATACTAAATTATGCTTAAGTATAGTGGATGCATTTATGATTGGTCTGGACAACATATCTGCAACTTTACTGTGTATGCCTTTTTATATCTGTTGACAACATGAAACTGTTGTAGAAAGCCCATCCACCTATAGTGTCTTGATTGCTGCAACTTAGTTTGTGAGTGCAAATATTGAAGTGGTTGATGGTCAGTATGTATAACTGTCTCTTTGCCCATTAAATAATGTTTCCATTTTTTCACACTCTGTACTAATGCATACAATTATTTATCATATGTGGGATAGTTAACTACTACAACATTAAATGTCTCAGAATGATAACATATGGGTTTATTGTGCTGTATAAACACTGCTCCCATGGCATAGTCACTGGCATCCATTTCAATCTCAAATGGTCTTTAAAAATCAGGCAGTGCTAGTACTGGTGTTGTACTAATCTTTTCTTTTAAGGTGTCGCAAGCTTTCTGTTGTTTTCCTCCCCACTGAAACACCTTTTTCAATCCTGTTAAAGCATGTAAGGGAGTTGCAATTAAGCAAAAGTTAAAAATAAAATTTCTCCACTATTGTGTTGCTCCTAAGAAGCTTCTAACTTCTGTAGCAGATTTGGGTTTAGGCCAGTTTACAATGACTACAACCTTATAGGGATCTATCTTCAATTCACCACCCCCTACAATATGACCCAAATAATTTAAAGATGTTTTTCCAAATTCACATTTTGAGATCTTAACATAAATATTTTCTTTTTTCAAAACATCTAGAGTTTCCTTAACATGCTTTAAATGTTCTTCCCATGTTTTACTAAATATAAAAATGTCATCCAAATATATAATGACAAAATCATTAAGAAAAGGTTTGAGTACATCATTCATTACTCTCATGAAAGTAGCAGGAGCATTAGTTAAGCCAAAAGGCATAACCAACCACTCATACAATCCCTACTTTGTTTCGAAAGTAGTCTTCCATGCATCTTGCTCTACAACTCTGACCTGATGATAGCCACTATGCAAGTCCAACTTGGAAAAATAAACAACTTCCTTTAATTGATCCAATAGATCATCTATGTGAGGAAGGGGATAAAATTTTTTTATCGTTATCTTATTCAGTGCTTGATAATCAATGCACATTCTTGTTGAGCAATGAAAAAGGTATGAATTTGCAATTTATTTCATCATCCTTTCCCTTAATTATATTCCCTTTATGTTCTAAAGATACTCATATATCAAAGCATTATAGTAAAAACTAGGGAACTATTTATTATTACAATTTAGCTAATTATTGTCTTTTCTCATGTAGGAAAGAGATGAAATGGAAAACTACCATTCCCTACCCGATAGAAGGAAAAAGACAAAGTGGAGTAACTACTGTTCCTTCACCAAGAAGAAGCGCATAGGTAACAAGCCAATGATGGAGCACGAAGTTATGGATAAGGACAGAGAAGATCACAACATCAGCGCAAAAGACAAAGAGCTAACTAAAGATGGAAGATTGAGTGGATCTATCAAGATCTCTTGATCCTGAGGGATCACTGTTACTATTCTATCTGTTGTTACTATTTTATCCACCTGGCCATTATAAAAGGGACAACAATTGTAAAGAATGGGGGAGATTATTCAGAAATTACTTTTGTATTTTTACTTTGATCATCGACTCTCGTTGTTGAAACAGAGTACGAACTGGTTGTAACCATTTTGCATATGATTAATATATAATACAGTTGTTATTCCTTCTTTCATATTGAAGTGATCCGGTGGTGTTCACTAGTGGCTAAAGACCCAGCCCTGGTGGATTCACTTGTTGTTCTTGTACCATCCCTTTATGTTTTTTGTCGTGTGATGGTTTTGTTTTATTTCCATCTATTATAGTCACATCGCATTACTGTTTCATATTTCCAGACTTAATGAACTGATCTGTTTTATATGCTGTAATTGAATTTTGTTGCTGTTCATTTCCCTCATAACAAGATCTCTACTTTTTGCAAGTCTATTGTTGTGCTGTTCATTTTACTTACAGAGCTTCGTTGTTCATTTCAGTAACTTAGCTTTGCTATTCATTACAGTTACATAAGTTTTTTTGTTCATTTCTACTATATGGCGTTGTTGTTCATTTACTTTCTACAATAAGTTAGGTTTGCCTTTTTTCATTCTTACAGTTAGCATAATTATCTCATTTTGATCAGTTACAATAGCATTATTAATTTAATTCATTGCCATTTCCAATAGGTTATTTAGTGTGGTGTGTGAGATCAACAACTGTAAAGAATATTGGATATGACTTTCAAAACTCTCATATTGAGGATCTTATTTATGCTTTATTTAGTTTACATCATTTAAACAAGGAATGAGTTATTTCTACTGTATCCTTGACTGATAATTGTTGTTACTTTGTCGAATAAATAATTAAGTTTCAGAGCATCAAGTTTCCTTTAATTGCAAGTGAGTTTTATTTAAAGCATTTGTTTACTCTTGTGTTTGAAAGCACTGTACTCCAATTTAGAAACATTACTCTTGAGTAAATAGCCACCACAAACTCTGTACACTCTTGAAATAGAGAATCTTGCCCGGATTGATAATTAATTGAAGATAATTAGGAGTTAAAAAGACACCTTTTATACCTCAACATTTTGGGGGCGTTGTCGGGGAGAGTGTAGCCATTTCTAAAAGAGTAGTGTGGATTTGATGGGTGCCTGTTAAGAAAGAGTTGGGTATTAAAAATGGAAGGTAAGAACCTACGTACAGAGCATGTAAAATCCCTACTCCTCCGCCTGATTTCTACCAGGATTGTTAAAGAACTTAGGCTAGAAATAAATATTTGAGTTGTGTGTATGACTAGGAAGAAAAAACTTGAAAATAATCCAAAACCACTACCCAAACCTGACAAAGCTAAGGGACCGGTGACCCTTGGTCAATCAACCTTCATAGACAATATCATTAAGAAAGCCAAATTTCAACCATCAGTAGGCCCTAGAAAAGTTGCTTATAGACAACCTACTAGCTCCCTTCAGGCCACAAACTCACCATCTGCAGCCTTTCCTAAGGTGCACAACAAAACAGAAGAAACTAAGCAAGATTTTCAAGAAATTGAAAATTCTCGCCCAATTCTTTACAAGAATGGAATTCTAGTAATCTCCATGAAGGAGGAGGAGAAATAGGGGAAACAAAAGAGTGAAGATCCCCTCTCGAAATAATTCAAACACTCAATAGCCCAAATAAGGGGAGTGTTGTTAAGTTTATCCAAAATGAAGCAAGAGAACCTGAGGAGCCAAGATCCTCCCAGGTAATAGTTCAGCAAGGAACACTTATTATCCCATACTAGGGAAGTGTTGTTAAGCTCATTCCTAATCCTTCTAGTCATCCTAGGAATAACTCTCTGGAAATCCCAGAAGGGTATTGGCACATATTTGATAAAATGACCCAGAACCAGCAAACACCTCAAACCTCCACACTGCAGTATCCCATCGTGGACACAACAGTTAACACACCTATGAAACCCATTCCTCTCCAGAATATCCCTACATTCCATGGCCTAACATCAAAGGATCCAGATGAATTTCTGTTTGAATTTGATGTATTATTTCGGGGGTATGACTATACCACTGATCCCCAAAAACTAAAATTATTTCCCTCCACATTAAAGGGATCAACTTTACGATGGTTTATGGGGTTAGGTGGGGGTGTTATAAATGACTGGGACCAGATGAAAACTGTTTTTCTAAGGAAATATCAGGACTATTGCAGATCCAAAGAATTAAAGGACGAGATATTTCAAATGACAACACAGCCTAATGAAACACTGGAGGAATATGTAGAATGCTTTCAATACAATCTCCAGAGATCTCCTTATGTATCTTTACCCATACCTGACAACGTGTTAAAAACTACACTAATTAAAGGGATGAAAGAACAATGGATTGAAACATTAAACATTATGGGTAAAGGTGACATATAACAGGAAAATTTCGTTGACATCATTGATTTGTGTATCAGGATTTCAAGAGGCAGCACAATACTGAAGCCAGTAGAACGTGACATGATCACAAGGGATAACAAGATCTTCTGTGGACGTATAACCCGCACAGAAATCAGAAATCTACTAGAATATTTCAAAACTGATATTCTAGGGACTCTGACAACATAGTTGGACATTATGCAAGCTAAACAAAAGCAAGTAGGAGTGGAACAAAATGTGGCTATATTCTTCCCTAGATGCAGAAAGGAACATAGCCAGAAAGAGTGCCCGCTAGATATAGTCAAAATTTGTGTTGTTTTTATGAAATATCATGCCACAGAAAGCTTCCCATCACACCTAGGACTGAAAGCAATCTACAAAGAAGCAAAAGAAGAAACTGAACTGGTCTACCTACTAAATCAGTGCCGCCAGTTGTGGTTGCGACACACATGTATGCCCATTGATCCATCCTCTTCTTTTCAGCCTCCTTAGTATAATGCTCAGCAATATAATGGAATGTGGCAGAGTCAGCCACCTTTCTCCAGTTGGTCACAATAGCCATTCCCCACATCACCATTGCCAAATCGAACAAATCAAACCAATTGGCTGAAATTTCCTTACTATCCACCATTTTGGAAAAATAATGAATATTCAACACAATAGTCACCCTCCACCTCGCAGAGTCAAAACTGGTAGTTGAACTGGAAAAGACCTATAAATCGGCGAGCTGGAACAATCCCTCTCTGTCAACCCACACTGCTAGCACCTTATACATTGCAACAAAATCCCCAGACCAACTTATGATCGTAGCTCCCAGCCCAACCCAACTCGAACCCCAATAATAGACCAGTTCAATCTGTGCAAATAATTGAAGGACCAGAACCATAAACCGAGTTAAGGGAGTGTAATGACATTCAATTAAGATCTGGGTGTATAATAGAATCAGAGGGAGATAAAAATTTTCAAACTGAAAATCCGTTACCTATAGAACAAACACTGCAAGAAGAGAATTTGCTTAGACAGAAAACTCATGAACAATCAACCACCTCTTCTCCACCATTCTCAGAACGACTGATCATACCTCGCTTAATAGAACATCTTGATTTTTATCTTTTGGGAGAACTAAGAAATTTGTGTATAAAAATTCCACTCCTCCAGGTTATTCAAACATCCCGGTTTATGCAAAAACTATCAAAGAATTATGTATGAAAAAGCCAAAGAGGAAAGTAACAACAAATCCAACTATCAACGTAGTTGGTACCTTATCTGACTTACTATCAAGAAGAGAAGCACTTGTAAAATATGAGGACCCAGGGAATCCTATAGTCACGGTGCAAATCAATGGATGCTCCTTCCCCAATGCCTTAGTTGATTTAGGAGCTGTAATCAATATTCTTACAACCACCACTTGTCAAAAATTTCGCATTACATCATTAGACCCAACCACAACCTTATTGGAGTTGGCTGATTGATCGGTAGTCAGACCGAAGGGAAAATTTACATGATGTCATCGTGTCTGTAGACTCCTGGGAATACCCTGTAGACTTTCTGATCATCATTCCTAGAAACCGATTGGATGGACACCCCTTAATTCTAGGTAGACCTTGGCTAGCAACTATTGATGCTTACATTGGCTGTCGACAAGGTAGCATGACTATAGCAAGAGGAAGCAATGTAAATAATTTAGCCTTATATCCTCCATCCCAGACAAGTTTAACAATAATCGAAACAAAAAAACAACCTGTATCATACCTAACTGAAAACATTTTAACACCACTAACCATTGAAGATGCCCTCGAATTTAAAGACCAAATAGAGGACGACATCATTAACAGCTTCATTAACCAACCAGAAACTAGATCCCATCTAAAATGTCACATGATCGAAGTAGAATTCGATAATGAAGTAGAAGAAGATCCCCTAAAAGATACTCATGATCAATCAATACCAAGTACCTCTATTTATGACAACAAAACCATAGAAATTGAGCCAGGAAAAACTTTGAACATTAACAAAAACCTGACTACTGAACAAGAAGAAAAGTTGGTTCAACTCCTAAGAAAATATAAAGAATCCTTTGCATGGGATTACCTGGACATGAAAGGAATTGATCCCCAGTTGTGTACACACCACAGCTATACATAAAAGGATGCTAGACCTATTCACCAACCCCAACGGAGATTAAATCCTCATCTTACGGATATTGTGAAAGTTGAATTGCAAAAAATTTTAGATGTAAACTTTATCTACCCAATATCTGGCAGCAAGTGGGTCTCTCCATTAGTAGTGGTGCCGAAAAACAATGAAAAGTGGCGAATATGTGTTGACTATAGAGAACTAAATAAAGCAACCTAGAAATACCACTTCCCCCTTCCATTCATTGATCAGGTCTTGGACACTTTAGCAAGAAAGAAATTATTTTCTTTCCTAGATGGCTTCAGTGAATACAATCATATCCAGATTACCCCTGAAGATCAAGATAAAACTACCTTTACCTGTCCTTGGGGAACATTTTCTTACAGGGTCTTACCCTTTGGGCTATACAATACACCTGCCACATT
The DNA here is from genome assembly GCA_031772625.1 of Pinus tabuliformis. Classification (NCBI taxonomy): domain Eukaryota; kingdom Viridiplantae; phylum Streptophyta; class Pinopsida; order Pinales; family Pinaceae; genus Pinus; species Pinus tabuliformis. Next base: position 1,458,774,966 of record CM062816.1, on the reverse strand, counting down.
TTAGAGGGTTGTACTCAGCATTTTTTCAGATTTCATAAATGAAGGGCTCGAAGTATATATGGATGAATTTACACCTTATGGGGATGACTTTGAGCCAGCATTACAAACATTAGAAAAAGTGCTGCAAAGATGCTTTGCCACCACTCTCTGTTTCAGCCATGAAAAGTGTCATATGATGATGACTGAGGGACTCATCCTAGGTCATTATATCTTAGCAGCCAGGATACAAGTAGATCTGGCAAAAATTCAGATAATTTTGTTAATACCTACCCCTACCACACAAACAGAGGTACGCAGTTTTTTGGGATTTTCTAGTTATTATAGAGGATTTATAAAGCAATTTTCTCAGATTGCTGCACCTTTATATCTACTAACATGAAACATCAATTTCATTTGGACAGATAAGTGTGACCGTGATTTTGAGGATCTAAAAAAGCTTGTATCAATAGCCCCAGTGCTAAGGGGCCCAAACTGGGAATTTCCATTCTAGATTTCATTTGATGCTTCAAACACAGTAATCGAAGTAGTTATTGGGCAGGAAGAAGATGAAAAGCCATATGCAATATATTATATCAACAAAAATCTATTTCCTGCAGAATTAAACTATACTGTGACTGAAAAATAATTTTTACCTGTAATATATGCTGTAAATAAATTTAGACACTATATAACTGGATATCCTATAGTTTTGTATACATATCACTCTGCCATTAAGTATTTAGCACATAAACCTGTTACAAATGGAAGAGTGACAAGATGGTTGATTCTCTTGCAGGAATTTGACACTACAATTAAGGATTGACCTGGAAGAGAAAACCCTGTAGCTGATTTTCTCTCACGAATGACAAAGCCAGCAGACGCAACAGTAGTTCAGGATCAATTTCCTGATGAACATTTATTTTTTGTTACTGTCAGAACACCATGGTATGCCGATGTTGCAAATTACTTGGCAGTGGGCAAATTACCCAAGCACCTAACACCTAATGAAAGAAAACAAATAGTGCATCGCAATACCTGATTCTCTTGGATTGGGGGCTACTTATTCCTTACAAGGGCAGATATGCACATCGGAAGATGCGTCTAGGAAGATGAAGTGTTTGACATTCTAAAAGCATGCCATTATGGGCCATGTGGCAGACATTTTGCAGACCGCAAAAGTGGTCACAATGTTTTACAAACGGGCTATTACTAGCCCACTATCTTGAAAGATGCTAAAACATTTGTTCAATCTTGTGATAGCTGCCAGAGGGAAGGGCACCCTGGACAATCTAATGAGATGCCTCTAAACCCGCAATTAGTAACCGAGGCTTTTGAGCAGTGGGCGCTAGATTTCGTTGGTCCTATTAACCCATCATCCAATCAAAAAACATACATACTGGTTGCAATAGAGTATGTTATTAAATGGGTTGAAGCAGAGGCGCTGATAAGAGCTACAGAGGATTCAGTAATACATTTTATTTTTCAATTATTTATGCGATATGGCCTGTCGAGAGACATAATTATAGATGGAGGACCATAATTCATAGGTAACAAGATTGGTGCAACATTGAGAAATTATGGTATTCTGCACAAAATTAAAACTCCATACCACCCACAGGCAAATGGCCAAGTAGAAAGTACTAATAAGTTAATTGAGGCAATACTTACAAAAATAGTTGCATCACACATATTTGACCGGGCCTCAAGATTGTCAGAAGCCTTGTGGGCATACCGCCCAACATGGAGAAACACCATAGGATATTCACCATATCAATTAGTATTTGGTAAGGAACACATCTTCCCAATCGAATTTGAGATTCAAACATTAAGAACAGTGGAGGAGGTGGGTTTGAATTTAAATGAAGCTCAGACCAATAGATTACAACAAATCAATGAATTAGATTAAGAGTCTCAGCTCTTCAACACACTACATTAATTCAATATCAGAGGGCGAAATGGCACGATGACCTTATTAAGTAGATCTTCGAAGAAGGAGACTAGGCACTCCTATACGATTCAAGGTTCTAGGATTTCCCCGGAAAACTCTAGGCCAGATGACTAGGACCTTATGAGATACAAAAAGTGCATGATAATGGCACCATTAAATTGAAAACCATTGATGGATCTGGATATTCTTTCAAAGTGAATGGTCATCGAGTGTGACTTTATCACAAACCACTTACCAAGGAGTCCTTTTACCAACAGCTACGGGAAGATTCCACCATGAAAATTCTCGCTAAGGAGGTTAGCCCATCCTCAGTATCAATCCAGTAAACAACTCATTTGTTTTTGAATTTTGTATATAAACCTTTCTTTCTTAAAATTTTATTGTATAAATTGTTTTTTTGTACAGATTTTAGTTTTTTTCCACTTAAGGAATAGTTGTTGTTCCTCTTAAGGAACAACAGTCGTTGCACTTAGGAAACAACACTTTTCTCTTTATTTAGCTTTCGTGTTGTTCCGCTTAAGGAACAACAGCCGTTCCATTTAAGGAACAATATTTTCTGCTTGTGTTTTCTTTTGTTGTTCCTCCTAAGGAACTATTGCTATTCCTTTTAAGGAACAACAGCCATTCGTCTTAACGAACAACTGTTGTTCCTCTAAAGAAACAAAAGTCGTTCCTCTTAAGGACAAAAGTTTCACATGTTTATATTTTTGTTCTTCCTCTTAAGGAACAACAATTTGCACGTTTATACCTTTGCTGTTCCTCCTAAGGAACAACTCTTGTTCCTCTTAAGGAATAGTAGCCATTCCGTTTAAGGAAAAACAGTTTTTGCATGTGTTTTCTTTTTGTTGTTCCTCTTAAGGAACAACTATTGTCCCTCTTAAGGAACAACAACCATTCCTCTTAAGGAATAGCGGTTTGCGTGTTTATGTTTCTACTGTTCCTCTTAAGGAACAACTGATCTTCCTCATAGGGAACAGTAGTTGTTCCTCTTGAGGAACAACCATTTTCGTGTCTTTTATTTTTGATGTTCCTCCTAAGGAACAACTACTGTTCCTCTTAAGGAACAATTGCCATTCCTCCTAAGGAACAACAGTTTTGCGTGTTTATATTTCCGATGTTCCTCTTACCTCTTAAGGAATAACTGTTATTCCTCTTAAGGAACCGCAACCGTTCCTCTTAAGGAACAATAGTTTTGTGTGTTTATATTTCTTTTGTTTCTCTTAAGGAACATCTACTATTCCTCTTAAGGAACAGCAGACATCCCATTTAAGGAACAACAATTTTGCGTTTTTGAATGTTTGTTGTTCCTCTTAAGGAAAAACAATCTCGTTTACATATGGTTTGCGATATTCAATTTAAGGTACACTTGTTGTTCCCTTTCAAAGGAACAACAACCGCTCCATCTAAGGAATAGAAGTTTGGTATGCGTGTGCTTTATGCTGTTCCATTGAGGGAAGAGTTGTTGTTCCTCTTGAGGAACAGATGTCGTTCCTTCTAAGGAACAAAATTTTCATCATTTTCTACTTGTTGTTGTTCCTCTTAAGGAACAACAGTTTCTCTTCGGGTTGTTTTTATGTTGTTCTGCCAAAGTATCAACACTTTCACTTGCGTCTGTTTTACTTGTTGTTCCTCTTAAGGAACGACAACTTTGCATGAAGTTGTATTTTTATTGTTCCTCTTAAAGAACAACAACCATTCCACTTAAGGAACAACACCTCTTTTTTTTAGTGCATTTTTTTGTAAATAATGTTTCACTCTTCATGATCCTTTGAAGGCAAGAATACAAATTTAAGCAAGGATACAAAATTTAAAGGTTATTGGAATAAGCAAATCAAAAAGAAATTATCATCTTTAATGAGATTCCTTTGTATTAATTAGAAAAAGGGAAGGACACAACTATCTATATCACTTTGTTGTCCTTATTTTCACTATAACTCAAATTGATTGATTACTTGTAGCATGTTGGTTCTTCCCTAATTCTCATTATTCTCTTTGCTTATTATCATTGAATAAGAATAAGGGCATATTTTCTTCTATTGATATGTTCAAACTTCTTCCACCATCCCTACTCTTAAGGAGTGTTGAGTCATCTTCTATATATGAATAGGAAGTGCTATACGAAAGAAAATAAAAAAAGAAGAAATATATATATCTTTGTTTACTAACAATTCTATGATTTGTTAGATGGAGGATAGGGGGTCTCATCATGAGCCAACCTACCATGATCATAAGGAAGCAGTGAAGTAGCATTCCCACTATAGCCACCACACCAGGGATATGATCCAATGGACAGATCAGAAAAATAAAAGTCCTTGGAATAGGAGGTATCATCATGAGCCGGCCTATGCACCTTTCACTCCTTCCGAGTGAATGGCATTGTGATCCATATTGTTACCAAGCCAGCACAATGGCCTCCACTCTGACATCACAAGGCACTTTCCTAAGTTTACATGAAGGACAATGGTTCCGAAAGGTGAAAAAGAAATTTGTCAAGGTTATAAACACATGTGGGCAACAGAGCTCTTCTGATGGTATTGGAGTCATATTTTTCAACATCAATAGTAACTATAACCCTTTTCTTATTTCTTTATCTTTATTTCAAAAGAGATCATGTTCCCAATTCCTTTTGAACCTTTACGCATGGAAATTGGTTAAAAAGTCAATCATAATGGGCTAAGTGGAATAAATGACCGCATAGCATTTTACCCATGTCAGAAGTCCTTTCCCCTTTTCAAATTACTCCATGGCATCTCTATACTTATTTGTAATTCTCATGCTATGCATCAATTTCAGCAACTCGATATTTTTTGTGATCTTGTCATAAATATGTACAACTTCCATTTTTACGACTGTACGATTTTCGTCAGTACGTCATTCCTACATTTAACAGGTCAAGGGTGACCTATCATTTTTCATGGGGGCATGGGTGACTTCCAAAAGCACTTTTGCTTGTGTCAGTTTTTTATTTGGTTGTACTAGGCTGCATGATATCCCATAATAACAAACTTTAACGACATCTATGTTATTAAAAGGGTATTATCTGATATTCACAGTTTGTTGTTCCATTGTTGGCTCTATGCATTGCTATGTAAAAATAACAGTGTGCAGAATTCAAACAAAATGGGAAGATGATCAGTATGCAGCAAGCCATAGACACTAGCAGTTTCTGATGCCGCACGAGAAATTCTAGTAAGGGCTGAATGGGTCACATATTTTACACGACTGTAGCAACCAAATGAAACCGTTGCTATTGAATTTTTATAGAATTTGCCGGATGATCATTCTATAGTAAGAGGAATATGAATAATAGTGATGGATACAGTGATAGCCGAGGTATCTGGACTACTAGCAGTCAGACCTATATGGGCACATAAGAAAATTAAGGCTTCAAGACGCCACGACCATCTTTCAAGATGAGGGATAGAACTTGATTATGAAAGGTAAAGGAGTCCAGCCTTCATCTCTAGGAGAACCATGGATAGAGTTGGCTAGAGTAGTTCAAAGCTACATTACATGCGATGGAAGAAAGGATGTGGCAAGACCACACCACCTTAAATTACTAGCAGTTTTAAAATAGAAATGTTCTATAAACTTGCCTGCATATTTGATTTTTTTTTTGCATGATGCTGCTCAAAGAATAAAGAAATCCTGACATATAGATATGGTTGTAAGTCATCATTATCTAATTTGATTGACAGTAAGCTACAATCTTTCCCAGCAGCAAAAAAGCTGGGAAGAATTAGTGTTTTCTATAGATGGGGGGTTAGCCTTACCTGCCCCAAAAAGAAAAAGGACCACCAGCACAGAAACTAGACCACAAAAACATAGACACTCTTCCAGATTGAGAACAAGCATGGGAACAACTGAAAACCTCCAAGGTACCAGTAGCCAACCCTTAGAATTACCTAGCCCTGAAAATGAGCAACCCTTATAGCTGGAAGGAAGAGACAACCAAGAATCAGAACTTGAGGAGGAAACAGAGCATACTAGTGAAGAAGAGAGGGATGAAGAAGAACTTCCCCTAACTCCCAGCACAAGTCCACCGCAAGACCCATTATATGAGGAGGAATTGGCCTAGATTTTGGCCAATATGGGTGAATACATTCAGCCCAAAAATCCGCTCAACCTCAATATTGAAGAAGAGCAATCAGAAGAAAACTCCGCCCATAATAAGAGTATATCAGAAGAAATAGTTGGCGGAGTACAAACAGGGGCAGAAACCACTAAGGAAAAGGCATACCAAACTAGGGTTACCTCTCCAGAAGAACCTAGCTAGGTTGATGTAAACAAAGAAGATGTGGGCCAAATAGAGGAAATCAAAACTAGTCAAGGAAAAGACACAACCCTTGGAGAATAAAACCTAACGTAGCAACCAAGCTCAGTAAGAGTAGAAGTGACTAATGAAATAGTTTTTCCTCCCAAGAAGAAGGAAAACAAAATTAATCGGTTGTGAAAGGAACAATAGAAGCTGCAGATCTTAGTGAAAAGTCATAGACAATAGATAAGAATATCAAAAAGGAGAAAAATTGCAAGAAGAACCTCGAAAATGGTGAATGCAGCCATTCAAACTGAATTCCATGATACAAGGGCTACGTAGACTCAAACCGAGCCCATACTCATTCAAAACGATAAGGAACAACATGCAACCATTATAGAAGCGACTACCCAAATAGAGATTGCACATTTTTGCAATACAGCTGTTCAAATGGAGGCAATACCCTCCAATAGTGCGGACACCCAGACAGATATCCAAGTCAAAGATGTTTTGATAAGCAACGATCCTGGCATAAAAAATATTCAAGAGAAGCTGGTACAGGCTCAGTTCACTATAGAAGGCTTGAGGAAGAGACTATTCCCCAACAAAGGTACCAGGAATTATAGAGGTAGTTACGGAATATAAACACATCGGAAAGTGAGGCCTTCGAGAAACTTTGGAGGGCAAAAGAAAGAACTGAAAAGATAAAGAGTAAACTGGAAGTAGTCATGTGTCAGATGGATACTCTGTGTTCCCTTTACACAGATGTTTTAGCATGCAATTCCCCTGCCAAGAACTATGCTTTATTTTTGGTAGAAAGGTATTTACAATTAAAAATTAAGGCTGTTAGGGTAGGGAAACCCATAGAATTAAAAACTATTGAGGATTTGATAAATTGTCGTAAACACCATGGAGTGAAAGTTCAATGATTGCTCTGTGAGTTTTATTTGCATAATTTTGTATTGGAAGAAGAAATGGAGAAGAATCCTAGCCCTTTTGTGGGCGATATATAGTTTCAAGCGTTCATTTCATTTATTGTTAACCAGTTGAAGTGGTTCAAAGCCCATAACACTTTCCAGAGGTAATGAAATGGGTTAGACCTTTGGGTCAGGGGTGAACCGAAAAAATCATTACAACTGTTGACCAAACATAAGAGTCTAATTCAAAACGAAGGAGTAATCAGGACCTTGGGACCCATCCACAAAAGAATTGCCCAACAAGGGGTAGAGTATTTCCTCTCTATCAAAGACAGTTCCTTGGCAACAGTGAAATTTAGATGGAAAACTTCCAATCGTAATGTGCAGGACAGAGAACCATTCAATTACAAAAACTTTAAATTGGCTGCAAATCGCTTTGTTACTTATAGCAACCTCGTGTTTAGGGAAGGTCCATATTGGTTAGGCTATAGATTTCGTAGTCCTATTTTCTGGTATCCTGCAGAAGACTATATAGCTATATATGAAGTACCTGAAGGATAGACAGGGAACATTTTTAAAACTTTGGCTAAAAATCATGGTTTTAGACCACTTCATGACATCCCTTCTCCAGCCTATTGTTTGACTGCTTTGCATGAAAACTACATGGTTTTCATGAGGGAATGAAAAAGGTTAAGTAGGGGAGTGTGTTGAGCTATGAAAAAGGTATGAATTTGCCATTTATTTCATCATCCTTTCCTTTAATTATATTCCCTTTATGTTCTAAAGATACTCATATATCAAAGCATTATAGTAAAAACTAGGGAACTATTTATTATTACAATTTATCTAATTATTGTCTTTTCTCATGTAGGAAAGAGATGAAACAGAAAACTATCATTCACTACCCGATAGAAGGAAAAAGACAAAGTGGAGTAATTGTTGTTCCTTCACCAAGAGGCAGTGCACAAGCAGTAAGCCAAGGATGGAGCGCGCAGTTATGGATAAGGACAGAGAAGATCACAACATCGGCACAAAAGACAAAGAGCTAACTGAAGATGGAAGATTGAGAGGATCTCTTGATCCTGAGGGATCGCTGTTACTATTCTATACGTTGTTACTATTTTATCTTCCTAGCCATTATAAAAGGGACAGTGATTATAAAGAATGGGGGAGATTATTCAGAAATTACTTTTGTATTTTTACTTTGATCATCGACTCTTGTTGTTGAAACAGAGTATGAACTGGCTGTAACCATTTTGAATATGATTAATACCTAATACAGTTGTTGTTCCTTCTTTCATACTGAAGTAATCTGGTGGTGTTCACTAGTGGCTAAGGGCTCGGCCCTGGTGGATTCACTTGCTATTCTTGTACCATCCCTTTATGATTTCTGCCATGTGATGGTTTGGTTTCATTTCTATCTATTACAGTCACATCACTTTACTGTTTCATATTTCTAGACTTAATGAACTGATCTGTTTTATATGTTGTAATTGATTTGCATTGTTGTTCATTTCCCTCATAACAAGATCTCTACTTTTTGCAAGTATATTGTTGTGCTGTTCATTTTACTTACAGAGATTCATTGTTCATTTCAGTAACTTAGCTTTATTGTTCATTACAGTTACATAAGGTTTGTTGTTCATTTCTATTATATAGTGTTGTTGTTAATTTACTTTCTACAATCAGTTAGGTTTGCCTTTTTGCATTCTTATAGTTAGCATAATTATCTCATTTCGATCAATTATAGTAGCATTATTAATTTAATTTTTTGACATTTCCAATTGGTTATTTAGTGTGGTCTGAGAGATCAACAACTGTAAAGAACATTGGTTGTTACTGTCAAACCTCTCAGATTGAGGATCTTATTTATGCTTGATTTAGTTTACATCAGTTAAACAAGGAATGAGTTATTGCTACTGTATCCTTGACTGATAATTGTTGTTACTTTGTCGAACAAATAATTTAGTTTCAGAGCATTAAGTTTCCTTTAATTGCAAGTGAGTTTTATTTAAAGCATCCATTTACTCTTGTGTTTGAAAGCACTATATTGCAATTTAGAAACATTACTCTTCAGTAAATAGTCGCCACAAACTGTGTACAGGCTTGAAATATAAAATTTTGCCGAGATTGATAACTAATGTGAAGATAATTAGGAGTTAAAAAGACACCTTTTATACCTCAATAATTCTCCATGAACCGTGTTTCTTTCTCACCAAGACAATTGGAGACCCACATGGTGATGTGCTAGGTCTGATGAACCGCTCTCAAGCAGCTCCTGTACCTGCTTCTTGATTTCTACATTCTCTAAAGAGGAAAACCTATACATTCCAATGTTAGACAATGGAGCATCTTGCTGAAAATTAATATCATGTACTATTTCCTTTTTGGGTGGAAGACCTTTATGTTCTTGAAATAGTATATCATATTCTGCAACAACCTTTTCTAAATCAGCTTGTCTTTTAGCATCACAACCCTCAAATACATTGGTTTTAACAAGTTTATTTTCCTTTACAACCATCAGTAAAAATTGTTTGCATGAATTTACAATTCTTTTCATCTACCCTGAGTTTATGAGAGTATAATTATTCTTGAGTTTATGAGCTCTTACAATATACTTGATTCCATCTTTAACGAGTTGATACTTGTTCTCAGCTCTATAGAAAATAGCTTTCTATCATACAAGTAAGGACATGCTAAAGCAATTCCACATATATCCAAAGGAATTATATCTAACTCAACCTCATCTACAAATGTTGACCAAAAAGAAAACCTAAGTTTACATTGTCTAGTCACTTGTAGCTGTGCTTTATCACATAACCAACCAAATGGATATGGCTTTTTGTGAGGTGTGGCTAGTAATCCCATCTTCTTTACAATTGCTTCAGAAATTAAATTTACTTGTGAGCCACTATCAAACAAAGTATCAATCTTTCAATGCTTAGAAACAACTCTAATATTGTTGGCATTATGTTTCTGGTATGGCTATATGTTACAGATGTTGTACTTGATGGCAACTCCCGTGGCAAGGCTCTCAATTTGTTGAAAATTAAGAAGGACGCAGGAAATCAGTTCAGAAGGTGCGTACCCGTAGGTACACCATGCAGGGACCGCGTCCAGATACGCAGGCCAGCCGTTCAGGAGGTGCGTCCCCCCAGTGCACACATTTCAAGGCAGAGAAAAGCACACGTGGGGTTTCTTATGTTTTACTCTTGGTATTTAGCCGACGGTATTGGGTTATTATGGTGTCGGCTCGTGGTATTGTTCCATGATTTTAGGAGGAGCTTGCCTATATAAAGCAAAGGAGATCACTTGGCTAAGCATCTTTGCAATTGAATATCTTTAGATCTGAAATATTGGGTTATGGTCTAAAAAGCTTGATCTATAGGAAAGGGAAGTTGAAGGCGAATCTGTGAAGGGTGATCTCTCGAGCGCATGATCAGATCTGAGCAACTGTGCCACTCTGGTGGACTGCCTATTCGGCCCTAATCAGAAGGACGCAGGTGTTTAACAGAAGAGCTGCGTGGGTACGCAGTGCAGAAACAGGAGATCTGCGTCGGGACGCAGTGCAGAAACAGGAGATCTGCGTCGGGACGCAGTGCAGAAACAGGAGATCTGCGTCGGTACGCAGAGCGACTGAGGTTCAAGTGCGTCCGCATAGTAAAAGTACGCGGTGCGATAATGTCTTTGGGTGCGTCCCTGCAGTAGAAGTACGCGGCGCGATAATGTCTTTGGGTGCGTCCCTGCAGTAGCAGTACGCGGCGCAATAGTATCTTTGGGTGCGTCCCTGCAGTAACAGTACGCAGCGCAGTTCAAGGAACAGTACGTGGGCACGCAGTGCGGCAGAAGGATCTCTGCGGGTAGACGCAGGAAAGCAGAAGGTGAACTGCGTAGCGACGCAGGTCACAGAAGGGAAAACTGCGTACCTGTCTTAAAAAGTTCTGTTGATTGAATTTTTCTGTTGATAAGGTGTTTTGGGTTAGTTCTGTTATTGCTGATCTGATAACTGTAGTGAACTGTAACTTTCATGTACTTGATGTTCAATTGATGCTTTATGAAAAGAAGTAGGGGGTTGTAGCTCCCTTCCAGGAGAGACTGGAAAACGAGAGAGAGAGAGTTGTAGCTCTCTGCAGGTTGCAGCCTGCGTACTGGTAAAGGACTGCACCAGTACAAAACCATTGTAAAAGAAGTTTCTAAGTTGAAAGAAGATAGAGACATATTGCAGCAGGTGGTTTTCACCCACATTGGGTTTCCACCTTACATCTTGTGTTCTTTGGTGTGACTATCTATTTTATGGTATTGACATGCAAAAATAATTCGAAGAACAAATAAGGAAGATTGATTAAAAGAATTAGATAATACTGATTCACCCCCCCCTCTCAGTATTATTTCCAACAATTGGTATCAGAGCAGGTCCTTCAGAGAAGCTTGATCGCTTGAAGGTAGATCGTTCATCATGAGCAACTACGAGAGAGAAGCATCAATCAGGCCACCGGTTTTTGATGGGACAAACTTCAATTATTGGAAGGTAAGAGTTACTGCCTATCTTCAATCTCTTGGTACAGAAGTTTGGGACATCGTAGAGATAGGCTATGCTTTTCCTTCAGCTACTCCTACGGATACAGCCGAGAAAAAGAAGTATGAAACAAATGCGAAAGCAGTCAGTACTCTATTAGGATGTATATCTCAATCAGAATTCATGAAGGTAATGCACTATAAATCCGCAAAAGAGATATGGGACAAAATTGTCACGAGCTATGAAGGAGATGAACAGGTAAAGCGTGCTAAACTTCAAACTCTTAGAATTCAGTATGAGACTCTCAAAATGTATAATGATGAAAGTGTGGCTAACTATTTTCTTCGGGTAGATGAGGTTGTTAATTGTATGAAAAACTTGGGTGAAGAAATAAAAGAGGCTATTGTGGTTGAAAAGGTTCTAAGATCATTGTCCCCCAAGTTTGAATCTAAAGTATCTGCAATAGAAGAAAAGGAAAATCTACGAATTCTTACTATGTCTCAGCTACATGGAATTCTAACTGCTTATGAAATGAGAAAGGGAGGTCCATCGGACAGAAGAGAAGCTGCTTTCAAGGCATCAGGCAAAGGAGATTATTATGAAGCAAGCCACGTCCCAGAAGAAGAGGAAGAAGAATCAAATTTTGTCAGAAATCTTCAAAGGGGTTCTGGAAGGTTCAGAGGTAAGTTACCTTTTAAATGCTTTGCTTGTGGAAGAGTAGGTCATTATGCTGCAAAATGTCCTTATAAGGATAAAGGAAAGGAACCTGCTAGATGGAACAAGAAACAGAACGCAAATAAGAAAAGCTACTACACTCATGAAGATAGTGATGGTCTATCAAACAGTGATGAAGATGAACAAGGTAATGAATATAAGTTGTTAATGGCATTTGAAGATGATGATTATATGGATGCTGTAGATGTGGATAACCTTTATGATGAAATTACTAGACTCAAGAGATGTATAGAAGAAAAGAACATGATCATTGATACTCTACAATTTCAAATTGATGAAAAGGAAAAACATCTTGAAAAATTAGAAGGTGAAATTTTTGGTCTTAGAAAAGAGATTGAGAAAACAAAAGCTATTAATCTCAAGTTTGTCAAAGGATCTGAAACTTTGGATGAGATTATCAATGTGCAGCGGTCTCCTCTAAACAAGACAGGTCTGGGCTATAATGGAGAAACTTCTCAAGCATCCACCTCAAAAATTTATCTTGATGCAGCAAGAAGAAATGAGCAAAAGAACAAAGAAGATCAACAGGTAAAGCAGGAACGAATTACAAACAGAAACTATCAAGGGCAATCCATCTTAAGGGTGAACAAAAGCTACAACCAGCCACAGGTAAAATCTTCTCAATTTGGTTCAAGAATAGATGAAAATAGAAACTACAATCAATTGGCTGGTAGATTCAATAACCGCAGAAGTTTCTTCAATGGACAATGTTTTTCTTGCCATAACTTTGGTCACAAAGCAGCTCAATGTGTTGCATATAAAACGATCATGACTAGGGAAGCTCAAAAGCAAAGAAGTATGACAGGGATTACAAAAAGGACCTATAACAACTTTTCGGTTCTTGAAAATGAAGTTGAATGTTCTATTTGCAATAACTTTGGTCATGAAGACTCTGAATGCAGGAGCAGGTTTCAGCAGAAAAAGGAACAAGCCTCAAGCACCAAAACATGGAGAATAAAGGAACCTCAAACAGAAAGATGTGGGATAGCATTTTATGCAGAGGGACAGGAAAATCTATGGTATATTGATAGTGGATGTTCGAAGCATATGACAGGTGATAAAGAAAAACTAGAGTCTTATTCTGCTCTAGAAAAGGGAAAGAAAGTCTCTTTTGGAAATGATACTCCTGCAACTATAAAAGGAAAGGGCATTGCTCAGTTAAAAGAAAAGGTCAAGGCTGGAAATGTTTTGTATGTTGATGGATTGAAGCATAATCTTCTAAGTGTCAGCCAGATGTGTGATCAAAGAACCGAGGTTATATTCAGATCAAATGGATGTCTTGTTCGTGATCTTGATACAGGTAAAACAGTAATCAAAGGAAAAAGAACTCCAAATAATCTGTACATATTTGAAGAAGGACAACAACAATGCTATCTGAGCAAGGATGATGAGCACTGGTTATGGCATCGGAGGTTGGGGCATCTAAGCTTTTCACAAATAAGGAAAGCATGCAAATATCAGGCAGTTCGTGATCTTCCAGATATCAAAATTCCTGACAATACCATATGCAAATCATGTCAGTTTGGAAAACAAACTAGAACTAACTTTCCAGAGAAGGAAGGATCAGCTAGCATGCCTCTTGAGCTAGTTCATACAGATACATGCGGTCCATTCAGGAAAAGAACACCTAGAGGAGAAGAATACTTGATATTATTCATTGACGATTTCTCCAGGTTTGTCTGGCTAGGAATTATGAAGCACAAAGATGAAGCATTCGAAAAATTCAAATCCTTCAAAGCCTTGGTTGAAAATGAATCAGGTCACAAAATTAAGTGCCTCAGATCCGACAGAGGTGGGGAGTTTACCTCAAATGAATTTTTCGATTTCTGTGAAGAACATGGGATAAGAAGAGAATTCTCTACAACTAGAACTCCTAAGCAAAATGGAGTTGTGGAAAGAATGAACAGAACAGTCCAACAAATGGCTCGTGCTATGCTTGATGAATCAGGAACTCCCGCAACTTTCTGGGGTGAAGCTGCACATGCTGCGGTTGTTATTCTCAACAAAACAAATGTCCGGGTGAACAGCACTCAAACTCCTCATGAGCTCTGGAGTGGTAAGACTCCTTCGGTAAAGCACTTCAAAATCTTTGGGAGCAAATGCTATATCAAGAATACTGATGAGCAGCTTGGCAAACTTGAACCTAGAGCAGATGAAGGCATTCTTCTTGGTTACTCTCCACATAGCAAAGCATACAAATGCTACAATAAAAGACTTGGCAGAATTGTTGACAACATTGATGTAGTGATTGATGAGAAGGGATACATTCCTAGGCAAGTACATCATGAAGAAGAAGATGAAGGCTACCCCCAACGACAGAATAATGAAGAAGAAGAACCTCAAGAAGAACCAGAAGAGAAAACAAGAATAGAAGAAAAGACTCCATCCAGATATGTTCAAAAGAATCATCCAGAATCTCAGATTATGGGGCAGAAAGAAGCAGGTGTACAAACAAGAAGAACAGTCGCAGAAGCTTCAAGCTATTTGGCATTACTCTCCTCTACTGAACCACAAAATGTGAAAGAAGCATGCAAAGATGAATGCTGGGTGAAAGCAATGGATGAAGAACTTGAGCAAATCGAAAAGAACAACACTTGGGAGCTGGTTCCTAGACCAAAGGATAAGAATGTTATCGGAACAAAATGGGTCTTCAAAAACAAATTGAATGAAAATGGAGAAGTAATTAGAAACAAAGCCAGACTTGTTTGTAAAGGGTATGCGCAACAAGAAGGAATAGACTTTGAAGAAACCTTTGCTCCTGTTGCAAGACTTGAGGCCATCCGAATGTTCCTTGCTCTCTCAAGTTTTCAAAACTTCAAAGTATTTCAAATGGACGTGAAATCAGCCTTTCTGAATGGAGACCTGGAAGAAGAAGTATACATTGAACAGCCAGATGGGTTCATTCTTGGAAATGATCCAAAACTTGTATGCAGATTGAAAAAGGCTCTCTATGGTCTCAAACAAGCTCCAAGGGCTTGGTACTACCGTTTGGACAAATATCTTCCTCAACAAGGTTTTTCAAAAGGATCAGCAGATAGCAATCTTTATATAAAAGTTGAAAATGACAAATTGCTAATACTTGTTGTGTACGTAGATGACATTATTTTTGGGAGCAATGAAGAAGCTATGAGTCAAAGCTTTGCCTCGGTCATGCAGAAAGAATTTGAAATGTCTTTGTTAGGAGAACTGACATATTTCCTTGGTTTGCAAATCCAACAAAAAGAAGGAGGAATCTTTTTATCTCAAACCAAGTATCTCAAACAGATTTTGAAGAAATATGGTATGGAAGATGCAAAACCAGTATGTACACCCATGGTCACAGGATGTAGCCTCAGTGCAAATGATGAATCTGCAGCAGTACATCAACCAACCTACAGATCTATGATTGGAAGTTTACTTTATTTGACAGGTACCCGACCAGACATCATGCATGCAGTTGGAATAGTTGGAAGATTTCAGGCAAATCCGAAGGAGACTCATCTTCAGGCAGTGAAGAGAATTTTCAAATATCTTCAAGGGACTCAAAATTATGGCTTATGGTATCCTAGAGATACAGATCTTACACTTCATGCTTATACAGATGCAGATTGGGCCGAAAGCGTGGATGACAGGAAAAGCACAAGTGGTGGTGCATTCTTTATGGGTTCCAGACTGGTATCTTGGTTCAGCAAGAAACAGAGTTCGATTGCCTTATCTACAGCTGAAGCGGAATATGTTGCTGCTGCATCTTGTTGCACTCAACTTCTTTGGATGATGCAGGCTTTGCAAGATTTTCAAATCACTTGTACACCACCTATCCCCATCTTATGTGATAACACAAGTGCAATCAGCATTTCAAAGAATCCGGTTATGCATTCAAAAACCAAGCACATACCAATCAAGTACCATTTTCTCCGGGAGCAAGTACTTGAACAGAAGGTCAAGTTGGAGTATGTTCCTTCTAAGGAACAAGTTGCTGATATTCTCACCAAACCATTGCCCAGGGACACTTTTGAATACCTCGGGCAAAAGCTGGGGGTTGTTGATGCATCATCTTATTGTTGAACCTTTTCTGATTGATGGTACAGGTTCAGGGGGAGCATATAATGCATTGTTGGCATTATGGAGGATGGTCAGAAGGAGATCTTGGAAATAGCTGCAATATGTCTCTATCTCTTTCATGGTGGTTTATGGTTCTTTGTTGCAGATCTGGTTCATATTCAGGGGGAGCATGTTCTTAGGGGGAGCATACCCCTTTGCCCTTGATGTCAAAGGGGGAGAATGAAGCTGAAGACTGAAGATTGTGAGGTTGCCATCAAGTCCAAAGGGGGAGATTGTTGGCATTATGTTTCTGGTATGGCTATATGTTACAGATGTTGTACTTGATGGCAACTCCCGTGGCAAGGCTCTCAATTTGTTGAAAATTAAGAAGGACGCAGGAAATCAGTTCAGAAGGTGCGTACCCGCAGGTACACAATGCAGGGACCGCGTCCAGATACGCAGGCCAGCCGTTCAGGAGGTGCGTCCCCCCAGTGCACACATTTCAAGGCAGAGAAAAGCACACATGGGGTTTCTTATGTTTTACTCTTGGTATTTAGCCGACGGTATTGGGTTATTATGGTGTCGGCTCGTGGTATTGTTCCATGATTTTAGGAGGAGCTTGCCTATATAAAGCAAAGGAGATCACTTGGCTAAGCATCTTTGCAATTGAATATCTTTAGATCTGAAATATTGGGTTATGGTCTAAAAAGCTTGATCTATAGGAAAGGGAAGTTGAAGGCGAATCTGTGAAGGGTGATCTCTCGAGCGCATGATCAGATCTGAGCAACTGTGCCACTCTGGTGGACTGCCTATTCGGCCCTAATCAGAAGGACGCAGGTGTTTAACAGAAGAGCTGCGTGGGTACGCAGTGCAGAAACAGGAGATCTGCGTCGGGACGCAGTGCAGAAACAGGAGATCTGCGTCGGGACGCAGTGCAGAAACAGGAGATTTGTGTCGGTACGCAGAGCGACTGAGGTTCAGGTGCGTCTGCATAGTAAAAGTACGCGGCGCGATAATGTCTTTGGGTGCGTCCCTGCAGTAGAAGTACGCGGCGCGATAATGTCTTTGGGTGCGTCCCTGCAGTAGCAGTACGCGGCGCAATAGTATCTTTGGGTGCGTCCCTGCAGTAACAGTACGCAACGCAGTTCAAGGAACAGTCCGTGGGCACGCAGTGCGGCAGAAGGATCTCTGCGGGTAGACGCAGGAAAGCAGAAGGTGAACTGCGTAGCGACGCAGGTCACAGAAGGGAAAACTGCGTACCTGTCTTAAAAAGTTCTGTTGATTGAATTTTTCTGTTGATAAGCTGTTCTGGGTTAGTTCTGTTATTGCTGATCTGATAACTGTAGTGAACTGTAACTTTCATGTACTTGATGTTCAATTGATGCTTTATGAAAAGAAGTAGGGGGTTGTAGCTCCCTTCCAGGAGAGACTGGAAAACGAGAGAGAGAGTTGTAGCTCTCTGCAGGTTGCAGCCTGCGTACTGGTAAAGGACTGCACCAGTACAAAACCATTGTAAAAGAAGTTTCTAAGTTGAAAGAAGATAGAGACATATTGCAGCAGGTGGTTTTCACCCACATTGGGTTTCCACCTTACATCTTGTGTTCTTTGGTGTGACTATCTATTTTATGGTATTGACATGCAAAAATAATTCAAAGAACAAATAAGGAAGATTGATTAAAAGAATTAGATAATACTGATTCACCCCCCCCTCTCAGTATTATTTCCAACAAATATGAAAAAGCTCATGTCTTTTCCTCTCATTTTCTTCATTATTAGTAGATTGTGTAGAATTACTAGCATATGCTTTAGAATTTTTACCTTTTATACATGTGGTTGTGATTTTTGTTTCATCTCCTAAGTCTTACCCCAAATCTTTTGAATAGCTACAGTAGTCTTCTTCTTCTTGCCCTCGAACTTCTTGGGTCTCAGCTCCAGATGCAGGTCTAATAGTGTTCATCATCATGCCCATCCTTCTTACAGTGAGTGCATGAAGACTTGGTCTTTTGTACAACATTGGCCTTCCTCTCTTTCCATTTCTGTTTTATTTTCTCCTTATTCTTACTTGGAGTAGGTTTGGATGATCCCCCAGCTTTTGTTTTGACAATCTTTCCTCTACCTCTGGGTGTGTAGCTTGAAAAGATACCTCATCTATGCTAGTGGGATTAAACATGAGAATTGTGTGTCTTAAGTAGCTATGTAGACCACCTATATGCTTCAACAGAGTTTCAGGTGAGTCTACAGAAATTCCTAGAATCAAAGCTCTTTTCCTAAATTCTTGAGTGTAACTTTGTACACTTTGCCCTTTTAATTGTCGAAGAGTTTGCTAGCACATCATGGCTTGCTACATATAGCCTAGTGGATAGAATTGTTTTTTAATTGCAGAAACAAATTCACTCCAGACATAAAGAATCTTACCATCTTTCTTCATGTCATCTTGTGTCCTGCCTTCCCACCATACCAAGGCAGTGCCTCCAAGGTGTAGGTCGGCCAGCTAAATCTTACTACTGTTTGAATCGATGCTCTGCACTCTACAATAAACATCAATCTGTCTAATCCAATTATCCATCCTCTCTACATTCAAGTGTCCATCATATATCGGTAAATCAAATTTAACATCTAATTTAATCAAAGATGTCTTCTTTTTGTTTTTAGGGCTACTAGGAGGTGTGGGAAGTTTTTCTTCTTTCCCTTTGCCTTTAGAGTGGTCATGGAGGAGAGATTCTTCTGCTCCTTTATCTCTTTTGGAGTTTGATGCATCTTCCTCTCTACCGTTATTAAATTCTCTATAAATTTCCTCTACCATGGCTCTCATTTTCATGAAACTATCCATGAACTGAGGGTCTGATTCCAAGGGACTTTCTTATGACATTTTCCTCCTAGTATAGACTCTTCCAATTTTAGGGTTAGTTTCAACCAACTCTCCTTCTCCTAATTTTAACTTTGATCCAGTTAGCATTCAACAAAAAAATCTAGCACAAGCTTGTCTAACATTAGTAACCTAGAGCTTTAATACCACTTGATCTAGAATTTATCCAGGACAAAGAATTAAAGGTATTACAGATTCATGTGCATGGATGTTCCTATGTTATTTTATGCAACATATCGATAAGATTGTGAAATACATTGACATTGAAGCAGTTTAGAGAAAACATAACATGCAAACATGTAAGTATAACAAGTTTAATAAGGAGTTCACCCAATACTCCTGGGTTACCTCTCCCGGTCCAACCTTCAGTGGTGGCCTCTCTATTATGTTTTAAAAGCAGAGTTTATTTACAACAGTGAGCTCAATTTGAGTCTCACTCAGCAGATATGAATCAATAGGATTTGAGTACACAGACTCTCCTTATTGGTACTTGACCTCTACTGGTCACAATAGTATGAGCCCAATCTGAAACTCATACGCGACAGGCCTATGTCAAGGAGCTCGCTTGAACCTCTCAAGCTTTCTCTAGAGTGCACAGACTCTCTGACTCTCTCGGGATCTATCTGCTCGATGTTGCCCTCAGGTCAACTTGACTTCTTCTCTCTGTTATTAACTAACTCTCTTTCCTTCTTTTCCTTATGCTTGCTCTTTTTTTGTTAGTTCGTGGCTTTAAAGCTAGTCTACTTTCTGTCGGTTCATTTCCGCTTCCTGACATTCTACTTTTCCTTCCTCTATTTGTTCAAACTCCCCTGTTTTGCGTCATCATCACTGTGTAACACTTCACAGGCAGGTCGCCACCTATTTTGCAATCAGTGAGTGTATCAAGTTCCTTGGACACATTTGAACGACCTTTATTTCTGTTTGCTCCAAGATTCCCATGAAACACGAATCTTTCGCCAACTCATTGTCCACGTCGGACTTCAAATCCCATGTAATATTGCTTTACAACCTTGTCAGATCTGGTCATTTATCAGGACGCACCTTCGTCGTTGATCTGGGTCCCCCAGATCCTATAGTCATCATTCATATCGAGAGGGTAAGTAGCATGACATTTACCCATCTAATGTGACCAATTTTCTCTTTCTTCCACTAGACGCGTGTCACTCAGTGTGTGGCATTGGGCGAGACTTGGTCAAAACTGCTTACCACCTCGAGGTCTTCCGATATCCTGCTAGTTTTATGGAATCCACGGAACCGAATTTATTACTTTTATATATTTCATAGCCATTTTGGGTCTGGGAACTTCAGCGCTTTCCTTCACTAAGGGGGATGCCTTGTGGTATGCGATTAGTGCTTTAGCGCTAGTGCTAATCACGTATCAGAAACCACACCCATTTCTTGAATTAGCCTCTAGTTTTTCCAATTTGCACTAACACACGTTACCATGGGCCACTGGTCTGCATGCTCGACTGAGGGTCCTCGTTGCTCCACACTAATCACAATTGCAACTGTCACGAGGATTCCTTCCGATAGCTTGATCTTTCTAAGACTTGAAACTGTTTGGCATAATTTTGAACGAGTTTATGAAAACTTAGAGAGTGTTTAGGATCCAATTCGGATCATTCACACAACTGGGTTTCCGCAGACCAAGCCTTCACTAACATGGGTCTACCAATGCGCTGGTGGCTACATTGGAAGTATCACTTCACATGATTAGGCCCATGTACTGTTTTTATTGGAGTAGGAGTAGTCTTTGCTTTTAGTTGTTTGATTGCATGCTTGTTTTATTATGTGCTTTCTTTTTTGTTTATTTGCTTGTTTGTTTGTTTACTTTCTTCACATTCATCTTTGCTTCTGATCTTGCTTTTATTTGTTGATTTTTAGTTTGTTTTCTTGTTTCATTCATAGGTTAGTTTTGCAAGAAACCATGTAGGACCCTTCAAGTGAGTTGGGTAAAGTACAAGAGGGCTTGTACAACTATCACTACTTGGTTATTTTTCATCTTGCCTTTGTATGATGATCTTGTTACTTTTAGTCCATGATACATCGAAGGAAAATACGTACTTTTTGAGGTAAACCTTGGTGTAAACACAATGCTTGCGCGCTAACTAGTGTCACCTTCTCTAGTCGATTATTTTTCGGTTAACCCTCATCAGCTCAGTCAAGTAGAGTAAGGTAAGGGAGAAAAATTTAATAGGAACGTCAGAGATACAATAAACTACTTCTCTACGGGAACAACCTTTGCTTCTCTCAATAAGTCAAAATCCCTCTTCCGCCTATGAAATGAATAGGTGCTACGCACAATGAAAAATGAAAAAATGAAAAGTCAAAAATCCAAAATGGAAAATGAATAAGGTGAAAGAAGAGAAAGGCTTCATGTGTAGGTGGTGATGCAAGTAACTCACCGAGTTATTGACTAGGCTTGCTGGTAGTGAAGCCATGCTTGTGCTCCTCTGTGAATCCACTGGTGTACTATCCAGGCCTCCTAGCAGTGGAGCAACATCAATGATGAAACTAAGACTCTAATGACTATAGTGCTTGTGCACCTATATACCCCTCGACCCTAATTGAAATAAATGTGTTGCCTTTGCTTAGAATATGTGTCAATCAACCAAGGGTTTGCTAGATGGTACATCTTACAATCAAGTTAGTATGAAACCAAGATAAGCTAAAAACTAAACAATACTTCCGAAGGTGTTAGAAATTCTTTTCACGAAAAAGGTCCATTCATAGAGTTGGAGTTCTACTAGTGTGTTGCCAAGTGTTTTAGTAGCTACAACCACCCTCAAAATTTTTGTCTTTGCCTCGTTTTGGAGTCTCCCTTCCAACCTTCACAATTTCTTGACTTGCTTTGTCAAGTTCACAAGCTTTAGTGTCAGTCATAGCTTGACCCATTCTCCTCACAAGTTGTTCACATAGACTTGGTCTAGCTGCAGGCTGAGCAGCTTCCCCTTGAAAATTGCGCATTTCTAGAGGGCAAGTAGCTTTCCCTCCATAAATTTCGCAAACCTATTTAGAAGCCTGTTGGGCTCCAAGATTGCGCAATCCTGCTTGCCAAGACTCACAGTAGGATTTGCGCAAATTTTGCCAGCAAGGGTACTCAACCCAGAATTTGCACAAATCTAGCCAGTAGTCAGCTGGTCTACCCATAAATTGCGTAAATCTCCGGGGAAGCTAGCCCAACACCCAACAAGAAATGCACATTTTTCTCCAGTAGTCAAGCAGTCTCTTGCACGTGCAACTGAGTTGACCAGTTCCCTCTGGGATTGAGCAAAACATACTTGCATGTATGCGCTAGTTCTCCCAAGGCAACATGCAAAGGCATCCCTTGTTTCAGGGATCTATGTTTAGTAGTTGCAAGTTACATGCAAGGAGAAATTTAGAAACCTCCCACCAAGTGTCACAACCTTGATGCTATCAAAACTCACCAACTGGATGCTGCAAAGCTCATTCCACACATCAACCTTGTAGCTCTGACATCCCACATCACATCTAGGAGCGGTTGGCACTTTCAACTTAGCAATTTTGGTGTAAGCCCGCTTCGTTGTACTGCATTTTTATCATTTTTTGTGCTTTCGCTTATGGGAGTATTGTTTGCTTGATTTCTTTGATCACTTACTATTGTTTACATATATATTAGCTTGTCCTAGACTTATTTCAGTTTTTGTTGCTATCTCACTCCTCTCACATGCATGAAATGGTTTTGCATGTACATTTGCCCAACTGACGAACTGCCTCACCCACATGCATGTTGATCTATTTTTCGAATCTTTCATTCATGTTTTGCATGCACTGTCAACCAATTTTGTTATCAATTAGTGTCACCACACATTTACTATCTTAGTTGTTTTAAGTTGCCTGTCAGAGTGTCGGGCCAACCTTGGACCAGACTCTACCTTCACCAAGGTTGCATTGCACAATGTAGGGAAGGAAGGTTCACCTTCCTCTCCATATTTGTGCATTCCTACCTAGCACTAGCCTCTAGGACTATTTTATGCATTTCTGGAGGATAGTGGTTGCGTGGCCCAAGAAATTGCGCAAATTTGTCCCTATGCTAGCAGTGAACAGCCACACTGGACTCTGCATTGCATAGTTCTTGTAGTCACCCAATCTCCCACCTGCCCAGACTGTGCATTGTGAAGTCTTGGCAGTAAGTCTCCTGACCTCCTGGCTGAAATTGTGGAACCTTCATGATCATGCACCCAGGTATGTTGCAAGTCAGTTCTCATGTTCTTTTTGTTTTCGACTGATAGATTTCTTTCCATGAGTGTTTCCTTATCTCTAGGTGTCCCAAGTGTTCATCTGCCTCTTAGCAGTAAAGGTACAATGGTTTTTAGGAGAGCGGAGATGAAGAAACCATTCAGAGCACACTTGGGGATATAGTCGATCAAGTCTCCATGGACTTGCCTACCCACAAAGACATCAAGTTGTTCATAGACAACAACATCAAGATATGACAGTAGCAACATCATATCGAGCAGCATCATGAATAGCAACTAAAGACAGCATACCAAATGCGATGAATTGAAGAGGAAGGTTGTTGACAACACGAAGGTGGAACAAGGTTGCAAGCTTAAGAAAGTCCATGGATGATGAAAGAAACTTTAGAGACTCCATATACAAAGTGACAACATGACATGAAGATCATGTGAAGGAAGAATATGGAACAAAGAAGGAGTTTCATGTGCTGAAGCAGCAACTCAGGAAGAACATGAAGCTTCACGGAGAGAGGAATCAGTTGCAATAGGAATAGGAATAGCAGTGGGTGAAACATGAACTCACAGATGAAATTGAACATGTACAAGTTAAGGATCCACCCCAGGAACTAACATAGAGTAGACATGGTGAGCAGTATTGTTGATCATGTTCAAAGGATTCAGCAACATTCATGTAATTGAGTGCACGTATGCAATCCAACCCTTTCAACACACTCACCAAAGGTGAAGACAAGAAGCAGGTCTAGCTAGGGCTAAACATGTACTTCGACAAGTTGATGCGCATGACCACTAGCACACACTTGAAGATCAGAATGGACACTATGCATCATTGTGTTGCCAGTTCAACCATACCCAAGAATACCATGCGCATGTTAGCAGACGAGTTGGATGAAGGGGTCGAACCATTGCACCCGTTGCAACAGAAGCAAGAGATTGCTTCAGCAAGATGTCACCATGAGGTGCATGCACACCATTGTGGATGATCAAACTTGGCATCAACTTCCCACCTTCACCATCATAATAATGTGAAAGAGTTGGCCTCACCACAACGGACTGAGCATCAGTGATGTCTTGCAAGTCTTTCTTAGGCCATGTTGTCTCACATGAGTACACGTGCATTGTAATGTTGACTCATGTCAAGTGTCAATGGTTGGATGTAACAGTCATAGAGTAGGTGAAAATTCATGAGGGTAGTTGAACTGTCACAAAGGGGAATGTCAAGGATTACACCACCCTTTGTTATAAATAATCCCTCATAACTCATTGTATGGGCTTTTGGTCAGCCAAGCTTCTACTAAGACTATCTTAAAGAATACTTGGACAATATTGTAATGCACCTTGGCTTCTCCATTGCACGAATCTAGTGCATCTCTTTGGAGGAGCAGGTGAATGTGGATGTAAAATTTCACTGTTGGGGCTAGCAGGTTTACATGGATGTATTGTATGATTGTGGGTTACACTTCTTTATATAATAAGAGCCATCATGTTTTCATGCATATGATGTTATTCTAGTTGGACTGATCTGGTTGCTTTAATGATATATATTTTTAACTTACGTACTTGGTGTATGAACTAATTCACATGCAATTATATGAACCTTGTTGCTA
Organism: Pinus tabuliformis; assembly: GCA_031772625.1. Taxonomy (NCBI): domain Eukaryota; kingdom Viridiplantae; phylum Streptophyta; class Pinopsida; order Pinales; family Pinaceae; genus Pinus; species Pinus tabuliformis. The sequence goes on along the minus strand of CM062816.1, from coordinate 1,458,749,906 downwards.
ATGTGTTGCATATGTTGTTAACGATGTCACTGTCCATGTTGAATTCTCTGCCAGACATCAAACAGACCTTTCACTTGAACCTTGCCATAACAACCATCCCACTCATATCGGACTGATCCATGAGTGTTGTACATGTTATCTTACCTTGTATGATGTCACTGCCACATCCTGGTGGATAGCTCCGCTGGAAGCTATGCATGTCCTTTGTGTTGTTTGTTGCTAACCGAGTTGGGACTGATCCCTTTCAACCTAGAACTCACCTTCACCTCCTTCCCCCTTCAAAGTGTTGGAACCTCTCATAGACCTTCCTTGACTCACTGCATTAGTCATACCCTTGCTGCTGACAGACTTATTCTACTTGCCTCTGTGTGACATCACGGTCAAGGCATCACCTTATGACCCACTACTAGGACTCCTACACCAAATGGTCTGAGGTCTAATTTCGACTTCTTACTGGGGAGATACCCTTGACACGTTTGGGGGTCCACCACTGTCAATAGGATGCTAGCTTCTAGAACCCTAGTAAGCCCATATAGGGATGACAATGTTCCCATTGCTAAAGAGGTTTTAACATTTTTCTTGCACTCTAACAATCCTATGATGAAGCGATCCTAGTTAAGGTCAAGGTTAAAAACAGGTAATTCAAGCATGGACATTAGTAATTTTCAAATGGCCACACAAGCATACACCCTAGGGAGTTCCTAATGACTATCAAGTATCTTATGCCTACCAATCTAGTTGACCTAATTTTTAAATTTTAGTTATATTCTGATATGCCAATATCTTAACAAGTTTTAACTTCTCAATAATTTATTTATCTTATTGTTGGTAGGTTGTAGATCCTTTTACGTAGTTTCCAATTATGAAAACATTCAAGGGGCATATCAATAATAATTTAGAACAAGCCTGACAAAAGTACAAAAATTTAATCTTCCCACACACCCACCTACTTGAATGGATGAGGCCAACCTTCTTTTCAGAACACATAAAAGAAAATTGATCGATTTTTACCATTCAAACCATATTTTTGGGAAATGAAATCTAGAGAGTGTCTAGGGCCACAAAGACTGTGATGAAAAAAACATTAAACTTAAAAAGTTAAAATGGATTGATTGAAAATTAATGACATGTGTTGTAGACCTCCCAAGCTATAGTGACAATATGGGTGTGCAAGATAAGCGTGGAATTACATTAGTTAGGCTTCCACTTTGCCAACACAAAATATAATTTAATTAAAGAAATGTCGAAAAATGTTAATAAGCATGTATTGAAATAAAATAAAGGAATAATAGACACAAGAATAAAGTACAACCATTTTTTTTCTTAGTGAAAAATAAAATTTTGTAGACATTTGAAACTAGAACAAAAACAAAGAAGGAAACAAAGAGTAAATAAGGGTGTACCTAATCTAGTGGACGATATAACAATGATGTCTCCACCATTGAGAATAAACGGCCAGGAATGTGCCTAAATGGGTAACCATTTTTTAATTTTTTTACAACAATGTCACACATTCTCTTGAAGTTGACCTCCTTAAACAAATTCAATAGTCTGTACTATGTATCTTGACTTTCTTTCCCATAAATTCTCACTTCCATATCCTTACTATATTTCTTCTCCTTTTTCTTTTCCTTCATATCTTTATTTTTTATTCCATTCACAATCTCATTTTCCATTCCATTGGCAACATCCTTTGGATTTTTTTCCTCGATGATGTCCTCCTTGTTCTTCTTCTTCTCTTTCACTTGTTGTGTATCAACAAAGACATGATTTTTTGGTTTCTCAAGAGAACCTGAGGCCTTGAATGCTGATAGTTTAATTTCTTGTTCTGATAAAGGAGTTGAAGCACATCAATATTAGGAATGGGAATATGGCCACCAATGAGATTTTACTTCTTTTCCATTTCATTGGTTTGAATTTTGTATTTTAGTGTGTAACCGAGGAGAATGTTAGCAGTAGATTTGTAGAGATTTATAGAACATAACACATCCAAGATAGTCTCTCGCATGTATTTTTCTTGATATGTCCCATAACTATGTCACAAAATTCATTATTTGTCTTAAGAAAATTTATGGTTTAAGAAATAATTTGTTGAAATAATGTGCATTACAAAAACTAAAATTAATATAAATTATATCACATGAGATTGATAGTCATGACTATGGTTCACCAATGACTGAACGGGAGGTAGATACAAATAAAGGAGAAATGGTCAATGTGTTCCTATATCAAGCAATTTCAACAAAATTGTCATCACATATAGGGAAAAATTGAAATTAAAACACACTAAATAACATGAGATTGATAACCTTGACTATGGTTGATTTGTGACTAAATAAGAGGCAAATACAAATAGAGGAACAATGGTCAATGCAGTGACAAACATTGTGGACGATTCTAATAAAATTATACTTATATGGTCAAAACGTTTGACATCTCCTAATGGAAAGGTCCTTCAATGATTCAATTAAAAAATGAAATGTATGCCAATTTACCTAAATAAGCTTCAACAACTTGGATTTCTAGGTTTCAATGTGACACAAATTTATCCAAATTAGAGCCAAATCATTTGGGTTAAGTAGATGTGACTAGGAAAATGAGGGATTATAGATTGTGCTTGTACTGATAGTTTTCTACCTTTTATTGGAAACAACTTTGACAATATGATTTACATCTAATGTTTCATCAACCATGAAACATTTCAGCTCAACATCCAAGGGTTTGAGGGTATTGTTTCTTCTAATATTGAGTACTTTTGATATCCTTCATGATTTGAATTTGTTTGAATTCCATTGCACTCAAGTGTGGGTGGGATAGGGGAACTCCCTTCCAACCCAAACCTATTTATCTGTATTAACTAAGCAAGCCCCGAGGAACTTGTCTTTTAATAGTTTTGTAACTTTATACTTCATTGTGATTTTTGTAGACAATGACAACTTTCAATGCACCAGCAACATTTCTTTCCCTCCACCCTCAGGACAACAACATAATTTCTACTGTCATGGAAGACACTCCTATTCAAATTTACAATGTTCAAATTTGGATATAAATTCATCCATTTTAGGGCTTTTGGGTTTTCCTGGTTTTTCATTTGAAGAGCACATTGATATGAAAATTATTTTTTTGTGGATTTTGTGTTAAAATGAGTTTTTATTCATTCATAGAAGATTTGACTATGTCTGAAAGCTACATATTATGTTAATAAACTGTTGAATCAATATTGGGCACATATCTGATTATGTATGTAAATTTCATGTTTGAATTTGATTTTGAGATTACAATATGTCTATACCTAGCTCTAGGTTTGGTAGGATCTAACATTTAACAATAACGTCTCTCTCACCATCATATGTTATTGTGGGGATTTGTCTTCTGATTGACATTTAAAGTCAATTGTTGAACTTTTCTGTAGAAACATATTGTGTGAATTTAGGGTTACTTATGTAGTTCTTCTTCTCATTTAATTAATCCTATAGTTCTTCAAAACCATTTTTATTGGATTGTTTCATCTCATTTATATCAAATGTCCAATTCTCAACCAATTTTCATATTTGATAAAAGTAGACAATTTTTTTTTGTTATTTACTATTGTAATCCTGAAAATGGCATCTAGTCCTTCTTAATCCACTTCTTATATAAGGTGTTGGTTGAGGTGTTGGAAGACCTATAGGGACTTGATCTTCTTGGTTTAATGATGGTGTAGCAAATCATGACCATGCTTCAAGTCTGAATATTTATCAACAAGATTGACATTATAATCCCAAGGTGGAACAAACTCCTCATTTAGTTCATAAATTGAATCCCACAATAAATTCTTCTCACCTTGAAGTTGGATATGGGTTTCAATCAGTGAACATGGATTTTGGTTTTTCCATTTATGAACGAACTTGTTCCTTAAGAACTCTATTGATAGTATATAGCTAGGCAATAGTATCTTGTTGATTGGAATTAATGTCTTCTAGATTAAGTCACTTCATTTTTGAAGTTGAGGATAATGAAATTCGTTAAAAGTTTGTCAATGCAAACATATATGATAAACTCATCATTAAATTTGATAAATATAATTAAGTGAATTTAATTATAACTTGATATATTCAACAAAAAGACAAACGTTTTTTCTATAAAACTTCATTTTGACCCAAAAATATGTCAAATTAATGCTAACACTGAATACATATGTACATGTGGTTTTGTTTTTATATTTTCTTAGTTTAATGAAAAATGAATCATAATATTTATTTTTGGGAGTTTATAAATAGTCCACATCGCCAATTAAAATTTGTCATTGTGGTGTAGGGACAAGAAGCAAGGTGATCAGGTTGGGTCTATGTATGGAGATGAGTTACACTTTGGCAAGCAAGGGTGCATTGTGGGTGAAAAAAAGCAACTCGTTCGGGCCTTTTTAAGCACTCAATTGAGAAATATTTAGGCCCTCGACCGAGCTATTTGAGGGCTTATATATTTGAAAATGACTCATTTTACACTAAGTGATGCTATATGAACAGACACATACCACTTAAGATGTCCAAAAAATTACAATAAAAATAATTTTGTGTAATAGAAAAATTAACAGATTGTACAACACTATTTTTTTTTACAAAAACTATCATTAGGATAACAACATAATTGTCCACAATTTTTTTTTTTTACTCCGAATCAAAATTCACAACATTTCTATGAATTTTGAGGGATTAAATTCAATAAAATAGAAAAAATTTGAAATTTCATTGCCACATTAGGCCCAAAAGTAAAACCCATATTCATGCATTCACCTGGTTACTAGATATGTATTAATATGGAGACTTGGGTTCAAACGCCTCTGGGTGGGTATGGATTAGGTTAGGTGCAAGTCCTTCATGAATTTTGTGGAATAGATACATCCTTATAGTGTGGCAGTTGCACCAAAGAATAAAATACTTCTACAAAAAGATAAATATTATTGTTTAAATTTCAATGAAATTCAATCCTTTTTAGAAACAATTTCCACACAGAGTGACTAACCCTATAGAAAATAAACTTCATTATGAATTCGAGTATTAAGAGTTATGCACTAGATAAATGTTTTGATTAAGTTTGGCAGTGGTATCCAACATGGAAGACACCCTATGGAAACCTTTTTTATTAATAAAAGTTGTTTGTTTCATAAAAAATGTTGTCCATATTAAAAAAAAATGAAATATGCATGAAAAGTTGAAACAGTGGTGAAAATGAAGAATTTTTAGGTATGCATATAGAGAGTGAGGGACCCTAGAAAAGTGAATATCAAAAAATATTTTTTGAACAACAAAAGATAATGTTTCTCATAAAAAAATTCAAATTAAAGTATTAAAAAAAACAAGGGTAAATATGCATGATCAACTATAGTTGGAAGAAGCCTTCATTTGTCATATGAACAAAATACACACTCATTCTAATTTTTTGTCAATGTACAGATAAACTCAATCTTAGGGTTACCTAAAAAATTGTATGTGAAATGAAGCTTGGGGTTGGCCTTGGTATGAAACAATGATGTAGTTATTGACTAAAACACATGCCATGAGTTCTCAAAATTAGGTTTTCTGTAGTTTGAAATTACGCCTTAGGTTAGAAATGGAACCTACTAGCCACAACTAAACGTATGTTGAACACCTTTCTAAAAAACTTAAAATACAACCTGAAACCTAAGGTAATAGAAAATCATCCAAACCAACAACAAGTATGCAAGTTACATGTCTTTTTCAATGACACAGTGAAAGAGAAAATTTCCAAAAATTCTCTAGAAAACAATACCATAAGCACAACATATATTTTCTTAGGGCATAGATTTTTTGGGCATATTTCGGGTACGTTGGTAGAATCAAAGAAAATATTCATGAAGGATTAGTAGGGAGGATGATAAAGGACCAAAAATTATGTTTCAAAACTTGTTCCTTATTTTTTTTATTAAAAGCAGGTTGAAAAGTCACCCCTAAGTATAAATTTGCCATATAATAAAGTCTACAACAACAAAGAATTCCAAGGTTTCATTGAGAAAAGGAACATTCAAGGGTGGGCATGAAGAATAAAATCTTATATTTTATCCCTATTCAATATGGAAATAGTAGGAAAAATGTGAAAAATGCTTTTCCATAAAGCAAAACTACAAAGAATCTAGGAATATTTGTTGTGGGAGATCAAGACGTAAAATGCGAGTCTGATTTGAAACCCTATATCGAAAACAAACTGCAAAAAAAAATTAACAATAGGTGCATGCTCATCTGTTGCAGTATCGTTGAGCTAAAATGAATTTTAATGAAATTCAGATTGAAATGTTTATTTTAACATAACATGCTTTAGAAATTAGCAATTCTTTATGTTCTGATTGGATGGGAAAAAATGAATAATATTTGCAGTGACCTTGAGTGCAAACAATTAGGGTTGGGGAGACACAATCACATAACTTTGGTACCATTTTAATGTTTATAATTCTACAAGAATTAGGAAAGTATATATTGCACATGATGATCAAATGAAAAATTCAACGAAGATACTTGTTGAATATCCTTGATACTTGCATAAGTTAATGAATAACATTATGAGAAGCTCTCATGTTACATTAAAAATGGGGAAAAAACTTGAATATATATTAGTAGGGTTTAGAGTAGGAACTCCCAAGTCGATAAACATGTGGGACCATAAACCCCTCCTACTAACAACCAATATGGGATATAGCCACATATTAAGGTCCAATCATAAATGGCACCAAGGGACATTAGGACACATGTTAAGGTTATCTAACACATTTCCAAAAGTTGGGAGTGTGAGATTGTCTTGAATTCCTGTACCATTTCAATTATAGGGAGTGACCCTTTCTCCCCTTCCAATTCTCAGGCTTTTCCAAGTGATTTGAACTTAATGATAGAGAGGAAGGCAGAAACAAGACATGATTGACTTACCACTCTTGAATCATTGAAAAATGTGAAGCCCTTGCATTGAAAATTGGGGATTATCCAAGGGAACAAGATACAAGCACATATGGTGGCTTATCTATGCCTCACCATGCTACAAGGAAACTATTCCACTACTGGTATGTTTCTCTTGAACAATTTTCTTTCGAATTTTGAAGCTTTAAAGGTTGAAGCATTAGGATAAATTGCTTTAGGAAAATATTTTTATAGCTTTCTCATCAAGTTCTCTTCTATATGTTATTAACTAGGCATGCATCAGGTGGATATGTGCACAAAAATGTCATTTTTATTCACAATAAAATAATCAAAACTATAATCATGGGAAGGCTTGAGATCCACATAAACTACAAATTATAAGGAAACCACTTAAATGAGAACATAAAGTTAAAGTGACAACTACCAAAATATCAAAGCATATCTGTATTGCTTCATCCTTTAGAAAATATTACATAAAACAATAGCCATTAACTAAAATATCATATACACATTCACTTTAGTCACAGAAATAAAGGGTGACCACAACATTAAGTGGGTTGAGAAGTGAGAGAGAGGACTGAGCATCATCATAGCTAGTCATACAATCTCACTTGATATTTCTAATGGCAAGAACCATCTAAACCTAACATTTATGGTTGTAACTAATTATAGAAATACATCACCCATCATTTTTTGTTGGGGCCCAACCCCTAAGTACCATTATGACCTATCGCTCAATGTTGGGCTTCATCCTATTATTTCCTTTCAATCTTAGCATAGTGGGTGTTTTGATATAAGACGACCTAAATTTTTAGCTCATACAATGCATTTCGCAGTCCAATTTTTTTAATAAAATGCATATGGACAACTCTAGTTTATATTAATAATAAATTAAAGCATTGTATCAAAAATGAGGAGTAAAATACACACAATCGAATAGATGAAAATGGTGATTATAACTTTGATTTTTTCCCTCAAACATTTTTTTTACGGGTAGTAATCGGGCAATGAGAGAAATAAGTGTTGGAAAATTTCAAGGATGGCAAGGCAACATGATAAGAGAAGGAAATATCTATATAATTCTACTACATACATATTTTCATAAATAAAACAGAACTACTCATTCATACATGCATTCATAATATTCAGAAAATTGAATTAATCATTCATACAAGATATCATAATATTGAATCCTAAATGTACATGAAAGCTTCTTTATATACTCCAAAGCTTCAAAATCTCAAGACATTAATTCAAGTAATGTGATCAACTACAACAAATTTAGATAGATAACTCCAAATCAATACAATGTCAAAACAAGTTCAAAGTAGAGAAGAAAAAAATGAAATATTATATGAAAATAATAGAAATTTTGAGATATTAGACCTTTTTAATATGATGAGTCTATGACTGTACACATCTTTGTAACAATTCAATGTGGAATTCAATTAAGCTTTTCTCCTTGTACTTATTATTCAAATAATTTCTTCGTAATTATATTGTTTTCTCATTATGGATTCATTTAGCTTCTTTGCTTCATAACTTGCAAACACATATCCAATTATGGACCTTCATATGGATATGAAGTTACAAGTGCTTCTAGCAACAACAACATAAAAATAACTAGATAAACATTAGCCAAATATAAAGAACTATGGAATCTTATCACCTTTCATTTGGAATTTTAATTTAATAACTCCATACATTGACATGAATTATACTTATCTAATTGCTAATTTGATCTTTATACGCGAGAACACCCTATTTTAAGGAGAAATGAACAACTCTATAAAAACTCCTAGGTTCCAATGTTTCAACTTGTAATAGTTTCCAAGACTCTAATTAAATACCACTAGACAAACCCATAATTTTTTTATCTGATAAAAATACATAACTTATCTACTTTGTTTTTTTGTCCATAACTTGTTGAGATTATCTACAAACATTGGTTCCTATATAGTAATGTCTGGTCACTGGATATTATAGTACACACTTAACTAATCCTTGGACTTATTACCCCATTTTAGAGGTAAAATGCTAGCCACCGTATTACTAATTTACTCTAAAGGAGGTAGCCAATGTGTGTGTGTGTGTTATTACACCCTTTAAAGCCCAACTGGATGTCATATATTGAATGCTTGCAAAACAATTAACAAGGTTTTAGGCATTAAAATAGAAAAAGTCCCAAAATACACAAGAGCTTTATAAGTGGTTCATGTTGATAGGGTATAGGTTATTAAGGAAGCTGGGGATGGTTTTCTCATTAACGAGTAGATTTTTTCTTCTTTCCTATTCAATTTCTTCACATTCCACACCACTACAAAACCACCTCAAATGAAAGAAAGAAAAAGTAAACGAAACAAATTTGTAATTATGCAGGAAAGCAAAGTCACTAGAATGATCCTGCATTACATTAGATCATTCTAATAGCAATTTTAGAACCAGAAAAAAGTTTCATAAAGTCTTGAAAGCATAAATCATTTCAAACACAAGCCTCACCAAAATTTATAAAATGGTTAAGAAACAACAAGTAAAAATGCAGAGACATCCACAGACATATATATCCATGTGTGTTGAATCATAATGCATGGTGTCATGTACTTTAGAAATCGATAAAGTGGCAAAATAAAATATTATAAAACACTATACAAAGTACATACATATAATACAATATAAATTATAGACACATATTGTACAATAAATAGTAAGAATCTCAATAGGTATTTTAGGTTTACATAACAATAATTACATATACAATGTATACCAAAGTACATTTCCATATTGTTTTCCCAATCTAATTTAGTTTTCCAGATGATGTCTCTTGATTAGATATCTCAAGTGGACCAGCATGACACATTATTCCTTGGAGCTTTCCAAACTGTAATTCTTGTGTGTTGGGAAGTATCACAAATGGGGCAATTCCCTAGGTAACATCCTGAAAGCATTTACCTAAACAAATATGTGGTGGAATTTTTTTCTAGAAGTTCCCCTTGTATTCATATTGCATGTATCCTTTAGCCCCATTGACTTTAGTTTTTGTTCATTCCTTGGACATTAATAAAATTCTTTTATCTTTACCTTTTGTTTACAATCATTTTCATCCTTTAGAAACGATTCATTTTTTAAAAGGCCAAGGGAGGTGTCACATTTCCTACCACATAGAAGGAAAATCTTCAATCATAATTGATGGCTTCTAAAAATTGCCTATATAATATTCTGAGGACTACATACCTATATTTGAATTAAAAAGTAAGAATCCTTCAAATAGTATTCACCATAAGACTTATCTCTAGCCACAGAATCAAATGATGTTGTATATCATCAGAGTGCCATGTGTTTTATAATTGCATCATGGTAAGCTAGAGAAAAAGAAAAATCTCTCAAGAAATGCACGAGAAAAATATTCCCTAACATGCCACAACTGGCACATATCAAAGAGTAGTGATGCTAGATAAACGATCACCATAGTTATGAAACAATGAAATCCATTAACTTGCCTTCCAAGGATGGCATGGTCCTAACACCTTGCAAGTGATCATCATAAAATTGGATATACTACTTGAAAATCCCACAAAAAAATATATAAAGTTTTGATTTTTAGATTGGGTGTTATGTTAGTTTGTTGAACAAGATTGGAAAGTTGAATGGAATTTAACTTATGGGAAATGGTATCCTCGGAACCTACAATATTTATTACTCCTTTGGATTGAAAAATAGCAAGAAAATGGAAGAACCTTATGACAACAACTAATATGAACCCATCTCTTTTAGTTGTATCTTACATATAGGAAAATAACACTAGGAATAGAGAGCATTATTTACTAATTTTGATGGTGTTATGAATACCTTGGATGTGTAAGGAAGAAAACAATCCCAACCAGTATGATATCTCTATGAGACCCAATGAGAGTTATACCTCTAGAAATGTAAATATATAGGAATTTAATGGTTAAGTTAGTATATATACAATTTCCATTTGGTAGACGTTGTCCAGCTTCCACAATAACAACCCTAATTGGAAATATCATGAAATTGTTAATCACTCAAATAATAAGATTCCTATTATTTGGCTAATATGATTTATGTAACACCCTCCTCCCATGTCTACCCAAGTAACTGGCCAATCGGGGTAAACATGTGACAAGAATTTACTGTGATGTTATTTTACCTCCTAAGTCACCTTAAGGAAGTGGAAGCGATGGAAACACACCATACAGTCCTTCCATATCAGCAACAAGACCATAGGAACCATCCCAACCTCTTAGGTAACTAGCCACTGGGTCCCACTAAGATTTTAGACCATTTAACTCTAGGAAGCTCTCCTCATGTGGGCATGGATGCATCTAGGAGGCTCTGGATGCTCCCATAGCATGGGTATGCCAGCATCCAGGGACTTTTGTTCCTAGTGTTTTGCCTGCGTCCCCAAGATTTTAGGCACCTTTTCATGCCCAAAGACCAGGTCACTTCCTATAACTGAATGACACCTTAAGGAATGAAACATAACAACAGATCAATGATACAAACACAATTACTTGAACAAGGAATTGACTGGACCCCTACTATCCATGAAAAGAATTTCGTTAAAAATGTCACAAGTATGTAATCTATAGGTTTAAACAATAGATCTAAGCATATTTCTCTCATACTTATGTAAAAATCACTAAGAAGCATTGTTCCCTTATATCGTTAGCTACATTATATTCTATTATGTCATAGATACATTTTTCATCCACTTACAAATAAAAATATGAAGAGATACATACATCATCATTGTCATAATACATCCTTATAACCAGTATAATAACAACAAAAATATGAGATTTACATCAGCCATAGAATCCACATATAAACCAATACATTTATAAATAAGATACCAAGTAAATATCCTATTATTAAGTAATTTAAAATCCAACCTGGTATGGGACTACCACGTTCCACCACACCATAGAATGGCTGAGCCAATTCTCTCTACAACCATTCACCCCATGCCATATTCCAAGGATGAATGTGGGAATCAAAACAAAATAACCAACCAAGGCATCTCGAGACTAAATCAGTCACCCTCGTCAATAGAAACCAAGATTTACCATGATCTCCACCAAATCACTAGGCCAAAACAAGCATGCATGCCACCATATTTCTCCACCTACACCGTGAGGAATTTTCTTGTCTCCTAGTCTCTTAGGATTTATTGTAATCCATGGTCTAATCCCGATATCACTAGGCCCTAAATGTATAGTCCACTCACTAGGCTTTACCATATATCTTGCCATTCACTAGTAAGGATTCCTAGGCCTAATCTAGGCCTACCAGCTCTAAGTTTTACCTTATATCCCAACATTCATCGGAAAGGATTCCTAGGCCCACCGAGGCACACAATACCTAGATTTACCACAACCCACAATTCGGTTCAAGGGTCGCTAGCCTGGTAGCTTTACCACAATCCACAGTCTGATCTAGGAATCACTAGGCCATGTGTTCTTTCATTCGATGATCCACCTCACTCAGCTTCAAATCCATCCACCAATATAGCTCAACTATAACATGAGAACCCCATGACACCATGGATATCTGGAAATGGAAAGGCTAGGCTGGAAACACTGTCACACCTCGCAAAACCCATGCCATGACAACAAAGAACCACATGAAATACCATGCATTCCAAATCTAGCAGGGAAATCACACATGCAAATTGATACCTACAAAGAATCATGTTGTACCTACTGTATCCTTCTCTTCCGTACTTGATATTTTCTACCATTTTCCTTCTAGCTCCAATGCTGAAATGTTCCAAGAAAACTCTAAGTATCCAAGAGTATGAGAGAGAGAGAATAGAAGAGAGATCGACAAAAACCTGTCAAAATCCTAAGCAATAGCTTGCCAATTGATCCTCGAAATCATTTTTATAAATTAGGCCTATATTTTCTTCATTTTCCATTATTTTCAATCATTTTCCTCCTCGCATGAAGCCTATGACCTTTCACCTTGCTTTGCTGCTAATTTCAATTATTTTCATAAATAAATGTGCCAAAAATTCCATTTTTCCTTTCCATTGCCTTTGCCAATTTCCTTAGCCACAATAATCAAAATTAACACCCATTAGGATGCATTTCCCAACATTCAGCTTGGAATATGTGTCCCATGACCATGGTCTTATATATTTTTACATGTATTTTTTAACCAAGGATGTTAGAGAACCCTCCACCTTAGGGGACCACCGTCCTCAGTGTTGAATGACACCTATAACCAGCAAGGCAACTAAAAACAAAACATACTTCCCATGGAGATTTATAACAAAGCTTGTTATAGTATTTACAATGACCATATGCTAAAAAATGACAAATATACCATTTAATGGAGCTTTATAAAACAACTCATTACCGCGTTTACAATACTAACCACATATACACACATACAAACTTACTTCACCTAACAAATAATCATGCTTGATACAATATTTACAATAATACACACATATACATATATGAAAATTTTGTCAACAAGAAAATAAAAGGATACATTGTCTTGGTCTAAAATAATGAAATTGAGAGGCTTACACCTCCAACCTCAAAGAATTACTAGGATTCACCTCCCTCCCAAGAAGTGAAGAATCCCCCGACAAAGTCAAATCTGCATCCAATGCCTGGAGCCATAATCCTGCATCACTTGTCCTCTTAGTGAATAGTTATTGGCTTATTGTTCCACGGCGCATTCCCAATCTACATTTGATTCCACATGGAAATTCTAATGACCAAAACAAATCCATCCTTGTCCTTCCCTTATTTTCTACACATTCCTTTAGGCAATCCAGTCACCCCTTCCGTGTAGTCGCTCACCTTCCAAGTTCCCTGGATCCCCTATCCTTGGCAATCTATCCCTTGGAAAATGCTTCCTCACATTGGATGGTCAAAAAACCAAGGCGTATACCTGCGTCAAAACCATCATACAAATCATAGCATGCTCATGGAAATCAATGGACACTATTGGGTATGAGTGTCTACAATTGCCTTGCACCTGAAGTGCTTTACCACCATACTATTGCTTGTTCCAATTTCTTTCAATGCTACTGCTAATTCTTGTAGTCAATTTCAACCACCCAATTGAGAATTTGATGATTTCTTGTACCAAGCACATAATTTTGATTATATTCAAAATAAATTAAAATAACTCCAAATCATACCTCATTGGTAGCCCGTCAATAAGGTAGACTTGCAATTTTGTTCACTTCCTATAACAATAAGTCAAACTAGCATATTTGACCAAATCATCATGTATAAATGTATCAAATCTAGTTAGCTCAAACTCAGCCATCATAAATTAAAATCATAAATCACATGTAACCATCATAAAATAGAATCATAGATCACATGTAATCATCATAGACCACAATCATAAATCACATGCATAATAAAATTGAAATAAAATATCAATACTTATCGTTCATCAATCCTTGCTTCTGTTTTTGTCACTATTTCGTACACACTTCAGATCAGTTGCCACACCCAAAAAACACCTAGTTCCATCTCCTCAACCATGTGTGATCCAGGGGGATATTGGTGGCCACTATCTTATTCCACCTAGAACTCCAGTGAGTTTTCTCTGTTTCCTTTCTTATTTCAACATTTATTATTTTTAGTAGTTTTTTGTGTCTTCATCTTCCAGAGCAGTTTTGACCCACTAAACAAAATTTTTTTGAGGTCCACAATAGGCCCATAGCCATAGGCAAGGGCCTACCACAAACCATATAGTACTTTGATATACATTTCCAACAAGGTATCATACATGCCAAACGAAGATAATACGATAAATTTATGACCCCAGCTAACTCTAACGGGGCCCACAAACTCTTTTCGTTCCATCTCCTGGGGTTATGTTTTTGGTTTTTTTATGTTTTCCCCTTATTTTTCAATAATAAATATGCCATTGAGCCTCATTCTAACACAATGTAGCCATCCATTCTATTTGTAAGCATATTTCAGTATTTCAATATTAATTAAATGAAGTGTTATTTTGTCTATATCTCTGTATTTATGGTAATATCTTCAACTTTTTGAAATTCATGTTTAAGTTTGGATAAGTAGTATCAAGGTGGTCTGCTCTTTCTCCGTTTTTCTTTTCATGTCTCCAATGAGGTCAGAGTATAAGGTGTTAGGAGTCGATTTGGTTGAACCTTTGCAAGACCAGCCTTAGAATCCCCAATGAGCTCCTATAGTGGAAGAAAATAAAGAAAAGGGAGTAGGAGATCCTATCAAAATATTGCTCGAGGAAGCCCTCGAGCGATAGGGGAACACGATGATGTATAACTTTTCCCAAATCTTTTGATGGATACCCACAAGTGACACATCTTCATCCAACAACCACTTTGGAAGCACCACTCCTTCTAAGGTACATCTTAACTTTCAAAATCCCATATTTGAGGATGAGATAGATACAAATGTTGTAGATAAATGGTTGAATTTTTCGAAGGATATTTTTCAGTTCATGACTTTTCCAATTAGGAAAAGATTACTTTCGCAATTCTCAAAGCTGCCCCACACATCAAGGACTAGTGGGAAACCTACTATGAAGAAAAGGATGAGAGGGAATCCTCACTACTTTTAGTTGCACTCACTTGAGAATATTTATGAGACATCATCAAGGAACAATATTAACCTATTGGGAGTGATCAAGATAAATACATAAGGTGGACCATGCTATGGCAGGGAAGGGACAAATATGTGTCGGAGTTGGCAAATGTTTTCTGTACCCTCAATAAAAAATTGGGTTTCATGGATTGTGAGTGGAATTTGGTACTCAAGTACCATAGCTTCTTGCAAAATTACATCTGGGACAAGATTAAGATCTTGGACATCTCCTCCCTTGGCATGATATATCGATACACTATCAATATTTAGAAAAAGTTTAAACAAAAGAAGCAAGACTTTGTATCTATGAATCCGAAGCAAAAAAGAGGAACCCCCAAACCATAGAGAAAAGGACAAAGCCAACGAGGGGCAACCCATGAAAAATTGTGAAGCCACAAGAAAAGAACAATAGCTTGAAGACAAGAAAGCACATTGGAAAATGGTGTGAGTTGCATAAGAGCTCAACTCACAATGCAAGTGAGTATTAGGCCAAGCAGTCACCGGTGGTCGAGCTGAAGGCTTCTGAATCAGATGCATCTTCCAACTTGGAGTCAGAACCGGGAAAGGGGAATGACAAAGGAAATCATATCATTGACGTGCAGCCTAGTGACACGGTGGCCACAACCAAGATCTAGAAGAATGAGCCTGAAGATCCAGAGGAGGGGCAACACCTATTCCAATCACAAATGTTGGTGAAGGGTTCTTCATTCCAGTTCATTATCAATAGTAGGAGCCAAAAGAACCTCATTTCAGCAAAGGTCATGAAGCAACTGGGCCTTCCAATGATAGCACATCTACAACTGTACACCATCAGGTGGCTTTATCAAGGATGAGATCTCCGCTTCAACCAACAATGTCGCCTTCCCTATAGCATCAAGCCCTTCATGGATGAGGTATTGTGTTATGTTGCTCCTCTTGAAGTTTGTGATGTATTTTTAGGACAACCATACTTATGGAACAAAGATGTTTTATATGAGTCTAGACCTTGCTCTGTGATTATTACGTTGGGAAATTATTTGTACAAGATAACAAAGGTAGCTTCGCCTTCCCCCATATTTTTTTATCACTGCAAAGCAATATAGTAAGATCGTTTCCTAGCCTAGGAAATTTTCTTTCCTTATGATTTTCTCTTAGGGAAAGAATAAGGTCGCGGCCACGACTTCTAGATAGCGCTCCTTTGCACAGCAGCAGTAGATGGATAAGGTCATGGAGGACTACAGACACACTTTTGCCTCACCTATAGGGGTACCTCTACATTGTTAGTTTAAGCACTCCATCGATCTAAACCAGGTGCGTTGCTATAGGTTTTAACCTCGTACAGAAATTACCTGCATATGAATTCTGAAACATAGAAAATAAACAATGCGAGAGCATAACACATAAAACACATATACATAGAGATTTTACCCTAGATCCCAAAACCAGGACTACTAGCTTGATTTTTCATTATGTTCCTTTCAATGTTACAATACATATTTATACATCCCGAAGCATCTAATACCATGGACCAAAACCCATTGCATCCAAAACCATGGACCTAAAACCATCGGGTCCAAAAAACATGTGCAAAAATCATGCACAAAACCATAGGTGGGTCCACCCAACCTAACATAGGGTCCAAAACCATAATTTTTCGGGGCACTGCCCGAGACCCCATAAAGTGGGGTTATGGGTACCCCTCAAACCCCCTGTGACCTCCCCCCTTCTAACCCCTGGTTAACTATGTGGGCTAGACATGGAAAGAATATAACACAACCCAACATTCTCTCACTTGTTTTCTTTCCATAGGGGGCCACATGAGAGCTTAGTCATTTATCCAGCCCTGTAACGCCCATTGTTTCTCTACACCAAGAGAACTTCTCAGAGATGACAGATTTTGTCAATGCATCTGCAGTATTCTTCAAAGTGTCCACCTTTACTAGCAACACCTTTTTGTCTTCTATCATATCCCTCACAAAGTGATACTAAACATCAATGTGCTTTTTCTTTGAATGATATGTAGTGTTCTTTGCCAAGAAAATTGCACTTTGGCTGTCACAGTCTATCCTTATAGCTTCTTGTACTAACCCCATACTTGAACACAATCTCTGCAACCAAACTGCTTCTTTGCTTGCATGAGTGGCTGCCATGTATTCTACCTCTGTAGTTGATAGTGCCACTACAGATTGTTTCTTACTCATCCAACTAACTGCACCTCAAAATAGGTTAAACACATACCCACTTGTAGATCTTCTTTGATCCAAATCTCTAGTCCAATCTGCATCAACAAAGCCATGAATATCCAACACTCTATGCAATCCTAGTCTTCCTTGGTAGCAAAAACCATAATCACTAGTGCCACACAAATACCTAAAAACCCGCTTCACTGTTGTCCAGTGCTCCTTCCCTAGTTTTGACATAAACCTGCTCAATACTCCCACTGCATGTGCAATGTCTGGTCTAGTACAGACCATTGCATAGATCAAGCTACTGACTGCACTTGCATATGGAACACGGGACATGTCATCTCCCTCTTCTTGTGTCTTGGGACATTGTTTAGCAGATAACCTCACACCTACAGGAATAGGAACCTTCACCAGTTTACTATCCTGCATATTAAACCTTTGTAGTATTGTCTCGACATACTTCCTCTCATTTAACGAGAGCTTCCTCTTTTCTCGATCTCTTTTAATTTCCATGCCCAAAATATAGTTTGCAGCACCAAGATCTTTCATGTCAAATTTGGAGGACAATTGGGTCTTCAAATCCTGGATAATTTATTTGTCATTTCCAGCCAGCAACATATCATCCACATACAAGACTAGATAAATAACATGGTCACCAATTAATTTAAAATACACACAATGATCTGCTTTATTTCTGGTGAAGCCAGGTCCCCGTATAAATGTATCGAATTTTTGATACCACATCCTTGGTGACTGTTTTAACCCATACAAAGACTTCTTTAACTTGCATACCAGTACTTTCTTACCCTTCACTGCAAAGCATTCAGGTTTCTTGATGTAGATTTCCTCTTGTAGATCCTTGTGAAGAAATGTCGTCTTCACATCCATTTGTTCTACCTTAAAATCAAAAGTAGCAGCAATAGATAAAAGTAATCTAATAGAAGTCACCTTGGCAACAGGAGAAAAAATATCACGAAAATCAATTCCCGACACTTGGGAATAACATTTTGCTACCAATCGAGCTTTGTATTTCTCCACTTTTCCTTCTGCATTTGTCTTCTTTTTGAACACCCATTTGTTGCCAATGGGTTTCCTTCCAACCGGCAACTCCACCAGATCCGAAGCCTCATTTTTGTGCAAAGATGCCATTTCAACAACCATGACCTCTTTCCCTAGTTTTCCATCCTCTGAATCCACTGCTTCCTTCACAGTTCTAGGATCATCATCAATAACAGAAAAAGAAAAATTTGAACAAAAAGCAGATGGACTATACCTTCCTGGCTGCCTTCTTTCTCTAACTAATATTCTTACAGCTGGACTTTGTGGCTCTTCATCTTCTGATTCCTCCTCTGTTGTAGAATCTGATTCTTCCTCCTTTAGCTCAAACTCTATCTTCTCAGGTTCCTTTGGTTGGACTTCATGTTTAATAACATATTTCACCTCTCTGAACACCACATCTCAGCTATACACAACCTTCCTTGTTACTGGGTTCCAAAGCTTATAACCCTTTAAACCATCCTTATACCCAATAAAGATGCACTTTTTAGATATACTATCCAATTTGGTTCGTTTCTCCTTTGGAACATGTACATATGCATCACATCCAAATATCCTTAGATGTGAAGGAGAGGGTTTCTTACCAGTCCATACCACTTGTGGATTCTTATCCTCCAACGCTGATGAAGGTGACCTATTGACCAGGTAACATGCAGTATCCACTGCCTCTGTCCAGAATTCTTGTCCTAACCCAGCACCACTGAGCATGCTTCTTACCCTTTCCATCAATGTCTTGTTCATTCTTTCTACAACTCCATTTTGCTGAGGTGTATATGGAGTAGTCTTCTACCATGCTATACCACACTTCTTGCATAATTCTTCAAATTGCTTACTGCAAAACTCTCCACCATTATCTGTCCTCAACACCTTTATCCTCTTCTCTGTTTCGTTTTCCACTAGAGCCTTAAATTCTTTAAACCTATCAAAGACTTCAGATTTCTTCTTAAGGAAATATATCCATGTATTCCTTCAGAAGTCATCTATAAATGATACATAGTACACAGACTTACCTTGTGAATAAACCTTTACAGGTCCAAACACATCACTGTGCACAAGCTCTAATATATGTTTCGCCCTCTTACCACTAGAGGGGAAACTCACCCAATTCTGCTTCCTGTATACACAATTTTCACAGAAATCAAAATCCATAGAGCTATTACTCATACCTTCTACCATACCATTACCATGAAGTATTGGAAGGCCCTTCTCTCCGATATGTCCAAGCCTTTGATGCCATAGCATGGTCTTTTATCCAAATACCACTAGATTTTCTACTCCACTTTCATGAACCACGGAACTGTTGCACCCATCAACAACAGTGCTACCTTGTAGCTTGTACCGAGTTCCAATTTGAACATCGTGCATCAATACCAGTGCTCCTTGAACCATCTTGTAGGTATCCTTCTCGAACACTATTTTTACACCTGCGTCATTCAGCTTACTAATAGAAATGAGATTTCTGGCTAATGCAGGAATATGCAGAACACCCGGAAGTGTTTTAACCCTTCCACCTTGCAGCTTCAACACTACTTTTCCATGACCAATGATTCTAGCCTTCCTGCCATCCCCCAAGAAGACATCACCACCATCATATTTCTCATACTCACAGAACCACTCTCTATGGGGAGTGAAGTGAAAGGATGCACTTGAGTCAATCAACCATGCCTCATGATCTACATGTGTACTTGAAGAAGCAAAGTACACATCCCCACCTTCATCTGAGGTGGTTTTCACCTCTGCAGAAGGAGCCTCATCAGATCCCTTTCCTTTGTTAGGAGCTTTATATTTACAGTCCCTTTTGAAGTGGCCTTCCTTTCTACATTTCCAGCACACCACCTTTACAGGTTTTCCTAGAGATTTATATCTCCCACTCGATGACTTATTTTTGTTTCTATTCTGGGACCGTCCTCATACAGACAAGGCATCACCATTTTTCCTCTCCATATTTTTCCGTCTCATCTCCTCCATCAGTAAGGCTGAGACTATTTCATCAAACTGCAAGGCAGCTACCTATTGCAATAACAATACTATCCCACGAATCTGGTAGAGAACACAACAAAATGATGCACTTATCTTCATCTGAAATTTTAATATCAATAGATGCTAATTAACTTACCACAGTATTAAATGCATTCAAATGCTTTGTCACTGAGTCTCCATCTTTCATCCTCAGGTTATACAGCTTTCTCCGTAGGATTAGTTTATTCACCAGAGACTTAGATTAATACAAAGTCCCTAACTTGTCCCACAAAGCCTTTTTCATATCTTCCCCTGATACATTCAACAATACTAAATCTGAGACACACAATCATATTGTACTCTTTTCCTTCCAATCCAACTTCTTCCATTCTTCATCAGACACTCCTGTTGGTTTAGTACTTGGATCTACCGCGATCCACTGATCTTTATCCACCAACAAATCCTCCATCTTGAGTTTCCACAACTCAAAACTCTAACCATTAAATTTCTAAATCTCTATCTTTCCACTGCTCACCATCTTCTTTCATGAACAAAATCGATCTTGCAAATCTCCCACTGAACAGGGACTACCACAGGCCCGAGCAAAACCCCTCAGCAACAAAGGCGTCCCCTTGAAGCCAAAACTACTCTGATACCAAACGTAGGTTTTAACCCCATACAGAAATTTCCTGCATACAAATTCTAAAACATAGAAAATAAACAATGCGAGAGCATAACACATAAAACACATATACACAGGGATTTTCCCCTAGATCCCAAAACTAAGACTACTAGCTTTATTTTTCATTATGTTCCTCTCAATGTTACAATACATATTTATACATGCCGAAGCATCCAATACCATGGACCAAAAACCATCGCATCCAAAACCATGGACCGAAAACCACCTTGTCCAAAAAAATGTGTGAAAATCATGCACAAAACCATAGGTGGGTCCGCCCAACCTAACATAGGGTCCAAAACCAAAATTTTCCGGACCCCATAAAGTTGGGTTATGGGTACCCCTCAAACCCCCTATGACCTCCCCCCTTCTAACCCTTGGTTAACTATGTGGGCTAGTCATGGAAAGAATATAACACAACCCAACAGTTGCTACCCAAAGGACCAATCTATCGAAACTCTGTTCTAGAGAACAAGGAGATCAAGAGGCATATTCAGGAGTTGTTGTAGAAAGTGAACTTCAGGAAAGGCTCATCACCCAATGGGAGTTCGATTGATTTGGTACAGAAGAATAACGAGACCTTGAAACTCTGTATTGACTATCGGCATTCAACAAGATCACTGTTTGGAATAGCTACCCAATCCCACGAATTGACGAACTTCTGAAGCAACTCAATGGGGGAAAATATTTCAAAAAGATTGACTTGAAGTCTAGTTATCACCAAGTTCCTATCAAACCCTCTTATGTGTGGAAGATTACCTTCAAATCAAAGCAGGGCCTTTTGGAATGGTTGGTCATACCTTTCGGGTTAACAAATGCCCCTACAACCTTCATGAGGTTGATGGATGAAATCTTTCAACCCTTCACCAATGCATTCATGGTGATTTATTTAGATGACATATTGATTTTTAGCTAAATTTGGGAAGTGAACTTTTACCATATTCGACATGTCCTTCAAACCTTGTCACAACACAAGGTGTGTGCCAATTTGGAGAAATGCACTTTTGGCATGACCAAGGTTTAATATCTGGGGTACATCATTGATGAGCAAGGTGAGCATGTGGACCTAGCCAAGATACAAGTCATTCAATATTAGCCAACCCTAACCACACTAATTGAGTTCTGCATCTTTCCGGGGCTTGCAAATTTCTATTGAGGGTTCGTGTTGCGGTTCTCTTATATCACTTAGTTTTTAAGTCAAGTCACCAAGGGAAGAGAAAAAGCAATTTTTTTTATGAAACCAAACATAAGTTGTTTTTTGAGTTGACACATTACCTTTGCTCTACACATGTGCTTACATTACCATACATGCAACACCCATTAGAGATTGAGACATACACTTCTAACTATGCTATTGTTGTAGTTCTTTCTGAGTAGGGGTATCCAGTGGCTTACCACAATGAAAAACTTTCAGACATAGTCTACAAGTATCCAGCTTATGACAAATGAATGTATTCCATTGTACAGGACTATCATCAATATAAGAATTACATTATGGAGAAGGAAACCATCATCCACACATACTACTGACACCTACAGTTCATATAGGCACAAGGGAAGTTGTAGAATGATTGCCATCAGAAATGGTCCACGTGCTTGAAGGAATTCCATTAGAACATTAAGTAAAATAAGCACAACACTAATAATGTTACAGACTCCCTCTGTCAACCACTAGTCATGGCGTTGATCATTATGCTCAACTCCTATGGGCACATGACTTCGGGGTGCCAACATTTTTACAAGATTGCTCCAGAATTTGACACCATATACCAGAAACTCCTAGAAGGTAAGAAACCTCTAAAATTTCACCTCTAGGATGCACACTTATGCCACCTGCGACACATCTGTTGTTATGAAACCAGCTCAAGAAAAGATAGAAAAGATAGATCAATGCCTTAGAATTCAGCCTCTTCGAGGGGGAAACCTCCTTTACATTACATAAATCAACAATTCTTGGATGATACAAATGAAAAGACCTCCTTTCTATATATAGGAGTCTAAGGGGTCATAACATAATCAGAGCCAACATAACAATAATAATGTAAGGGCACAATAATAACAATAGTGGGCTTCTATGGGGCATAATAGTAACAATATGGGCACTACATGGGTACATCAATATAATAAGTGGGTTGTACTAATAACAATAAAGGGTTACACTAGTAGTACAAGGGCCTAACATGCCCCTCTCCTTCAAAAAGCGTTGTCCTCAATGCTTGAGTAGTTCTTGATGCTTATGTATAAAATTCTTGTCCTCCCATGTGGAATCTTCAGCGGGTAATTTCTTCCACTTGATGAGATACTCTGAAATTGATCAATTTCGTAGTTGTCGGGTTCTTGTTTCTGTGACTGCTCCAAGTTCCAATATGATTTTTCCTTCCTTTTCAATTTCTGGCAATATTGTTTGAATTGTGATCTTTTGCAACTTTTGAATAAGTGGCCATACTTCTTCATCCTTCTTCCATTCATCCCTTGCTTCATTTATCCAATCTGGTTGGATAATATAAATAGCACAAAACAATGCTTCCACATCCTCATCCTTGAAGAGCCTTCCCATTTGGTAAGGTCGCCATTTTTTAGGTGCATGTAGTATTACCAACATTTCCTTCTCATAAATAGCTTGCTTGAGATGTAGCAGTAAAAATACCCAATCACTTACATCAAAACCGTTTTCACTACGATGTTTATCTACCTGTTGTTTCATTTGATTTTGCACCGAAGTGGTGTTATCCTTTAAAAGTTGGAGAACTTGTTGTTGATGCTCGATGTGATCTTTCACTGCTTGAACCTTTTTCTTCTTGATATGTCCTTCTATCTCTAGAGTTTGAGCAGTGGCAATTTCTTCCAATCCTTTACAAGATATGGTCAGATTCATGTCTTGATGCTCGATGTGATCTTTCACTTCTTGAAAATTTTTCTTCTTGATATGTCCTTCTATCTTGATGGTTTGAGGAGTGGTAATTTCGACCAATGAATTACAAGATATGGTTTGATTCATTTCTTCTTTCTTGATGTGATCTTTCACTTCTTGCACCTTTTTCTTCTTGATATGTCCTTCTATCTTGAGAGTTTGAGGAGTGGTAATTCTTGCCAATGCTTTACAAGATATGGTCTGATTCATTTCTTCTTTCTCTAGGGTGGGGTCCTGGCGTATATCCTCTTCTTTTGGTGTTACTTGATCCTTTTCTTCCTCCTCTTCATATTCTATGTAAAATAATTTCTTCTCAGCACACTTATGACCTTTAGTGCATTTCCTACCACGATTGTAACAAAGCCCTTTTTCTTTTTTTTCTTCCAATTGTTGTGGTGTAACCCTTGTAGGTTGTGGAAGGCTAGGAGAAACAACACTTCCATCTTTATAGTTGTGATGGGTATGCTTCCTGGTTTCCATAATTTTTCTTTCTAATATGTCACAAAGCCCTTTTACTCTTTCCAATTGTTGTGGTGTTGCTCTCAAGAAAGTGTTTCTCTTTGCATCCTCATAATGTGCTACCATTTCCTTCGTGAAAATTGATCACGTAACAAGTTGTTTAAGAGAAGAAAGCCCTTCATACCATAAAAATTGATCTAGTTCTAAATATGAAGATGCAATACATACCTTTTGTAACAGTGGTACATGATGTAGATCAAAATATTGCTCCATTTGAAGTATCCAATTTACCGGATCCTTGCCATCAAACTTCCTCATCTTGCTTTTTCTTGATTTTAGGAGCTCGATCTTGAAACGACTGTAACTCTGTACTTTTGAATCTTTAAGTTCTAAAATTGTGACTTGTATTGGCCCCCTGTGTCCTCTTTCCAATCCCACCAGTCTGATCCAAATTGGATTCTCAAAGAAAGAGTTATGCATAATCTCCCACAATGACTTGATTATAGACTAGTTCAGTAGAGATAACTTGTACGACGTGCCACGAGTCAATGTTTCGACCTTTGGATATGAAAAATTCATACAAGAAACTATAGTCCGTCCTTTTTCTGTACCTTCTTACGAAATTTCAATCCGATCCCCAGAGAGAAAGTTATGACACTTTTCCCCAGGTCACCTGTTTGGAATGTAATTCAGGAGTCTGCAAAAAGACCAACTTCCTCAGATCATATCTCCACAAATATAGTGCGAACAACTCTGAAATTCGGACCCGAGGTTTAGCACGATTTCTTCTCAAATGGGTTTTTTTGAAACTTCTGAAACGTTGCAGAAAAAAATTTATAGCAAAAATGCCACGATGACCTGTTTGGAGCAGCAAAACCCTAGAATCGAAAGCTCTGATACCAAATGTTATGAAACCGGCTCAAGAAAAGATAGAAAATATAGATCAACACTTTAGAATTCAACCTATTTGAAGGGGAAACCTCCTTTACATTACATAAATCAACAATTCTTGGATGATACAAATGAAAAGACCTCCTTTCTATATATAGGAGTCTAAGGGGTCATAACATAATCAAAGCCGACATAACAATAATAATGTAAGGGCACAATAATAACAACAGTGGGCTTCTATGGGGCATAATAGTAACAATATGGGCACTACATGGGTACATAAATATAATAAGTGGGTTGTACTAATAACAATAAGGGGTTACACTAGTAGTATAGGGGCCTAACATCTGTGTTCCTTCAAGCGAGTTTGCCAAGATGATTTGGGAGGAACACTACAGTTAGGTCACTGGAAATTCTAGGTTAGATAAAAGTGTTGTAGTATTGCAAAATTATTTTTATTGGTTGAACCTTTGTTAAGATATTGGGAGGTACATTAAATCCTACACTACCTGTGTCATTTCCAAGCCAAACCATCAAGAAGCAACGCCTATATACTCCCCTTCCTACTCCTATTCGACCTTGGGAATTCGTCAACATGGATTACATGTCAGACCTTCCTTCTTCTGAGAATGACAATGATTCTAACTTTATGGTCGTCCACAAATTCTCTAAGATGGCCATTATGATGCCCTCCAAGAAGACTATCATAGAAGAGACCAGTGCAAATCTCTTCTTTGAGCAAGTGTGGGTACACTTCGGGATCCCACAGTATATTTTATCAGATCGAGAGAACAAATTCATGAGTGCATTTTGGTCAAGTCTCTAGTTGATGCTGGATACCAAACTTACTAAGTCCATGGCTTTCCATCCCAAAACTGATGCCAAAACAAAGGTCATCAACAAGATCATTCTACACATTATACGTATGTACAACTTGAAGCATCCATGCACATGGGATGAAAGCCTCCCTTATGTCCAACACAACTACAACAGATCTCTTCATAGCCAAACATGCCACATCTCCTTTCAAGTAGGGCTGGGACTTTAGCCATTATTTCCCCTTGATGCAGTCATTCCATTTGCAGCTACTCACGTAGATTCAACTCATATCTAATTCAAAGCTGACAGGGCTAGAAACTTTATTAAGCGGATTCAACACATCCACCAGCAGATCCATGATATATTGAATAGAGCCAATGCTAGCAGCAAGTAGTTCCATGATCAACATTAGGATTATAAGCCCAAGGGATTTATATTAAAGACTAGGATTCATATTATAAGCCCTATAAATAATATTATACTGTGAAAATATGAACCCTTAGCCTAGTAATCCCAAGGGATTGAAATTATAAACCTAAGGGATTAATAATAAAAACCAAAATGAATAATATCAAATCTAAGAGATTAATATTATAAACCCAAGGTAGATAAGCCTTAAGGTAAATATTATAGACCCTAAAACAAACAATGTTTACCATGGTTTATTTTCATATTGATACAGCCTTTAACGCAATGTGACATTAGACCATGTTGACCACGATTGATTTTAATATTGAGAGAATATTTTTCACAATGCAATGTTGGACCGTGGTTGACCATGGTTGATGTTCATATTGAAACAATATTTGTCACAATGTGATGTTGCATCATTGTTGACCATGGTTGTCACAATGTGGCATTGGAAAATAGTTGACCATGGTTGACCATGATTATAAACCCACGGGGTTTATATTAAACTTGACGATAAATATTATAAACATTATGATTAAAATTATACCCTAGGAATATGAACCCTTAGATTAATAAACCCCAAGTATTGATATTAAACCCAGTGATAAATATTATAAACCTTATGAATGAAATTATACCCTAGGGATATGAACTCTTAGATTAATAATCCCAAGGGATTGATATTATAAACCCAAGGGACTAATAAACTTTATGTGTTAATAAGAAAACCGCAAGGGAATAATATTAAACTCAAGAGATTAATATTAAAAACACAAGGTATATAAACCCTAAGATAAATATAATAAACCTTAAAATAAACATGGTTTACCATGGTTGGAGAGAGTTGATTTTCATATTGACACAATCTTTGTCACCATATGACATTGGACCATGATTTATTTTCATATTGGGACAATATTTGTCACACTGCGATATTGGACCATGGTTAACCATCGTTGATAATGGTTGATTTTCTTGTTGAGACAATATTTCTCACAATGTGACATTGAACCATGGTTTACTAGGGTTGGCCATGGATGACCATGGTTGTCACACTGTTATGTTGGACCAAGAGATAATCTTTGTAACAATGTGAGCATGGCTATTGACCATGGTTTACCATGATTGGCCAAGGTTTACCATTATTCATTTTTATATTAATACAATCTTTGTAACAATGTGACATTGGACCATGGTTGACCATGATTGATTTTTATATTGAGAAAATCCTATGATAAACCTTAAGATAAATATTATAAACGAAGGTATATAAACTCTATCATAAATATTATAAGAAATAAAATAAACATGGTTGACCATGGTTGACTTTCATATTGAGACATTATTTGTCACAATGAGACATTAGACTATGGTTAACAATGATAGATTTTCATATTGAGACAATCTTTGTCACAATGCGACGTTTGACCATGGTTGACCGTGTTTGATCATGGTCGACTTTCATATTGAGACAATGTTGGTCACAATGTGGCATTGGACCATTGTTGACCATGGTTGGCCATGATTGACCGTTATTGACTATGGTTGACAATGGTTGACCATGGTTGATTTTTATATTGAGACAATCTTTGTCACAATGTGATGTTGGACCATGGTCGCCTATTGTTGACCATGATTATAAACCTAAAGGATCTATATTAAACCCTAGGATTAATATTATAAACCATAATTTACCATGGTTGACCATGTTTGACTAATGTTGACCATGGTTGACCATGGTTTACAATAATTGATTTCTCTATTGAGAAAATCCTTATCACAAACCCAAGGGATTAATATTATAAACCTAATGGATATAAACCCTAAGATAAATATTATAAACCCTAAAATAAACATTAAACCCTAAAATTAATATTATAAACCTTAGGATTCAGATTATAAGCCCAAGGGATTAATCTTAAAATCCAAGGAATTATAAACCCAATGGAAAAACATTAGGCCCTAGCATTAATATAAAATCATAGGAATATAAACCCTAAAATTAATAAACCCAAGGGATTAATAAATCCATTAGATTAATATTAAAAACTCGAGGGATTATAAACCCAAGGGAATAACGTTAAACCCAAGGATTATTATTAAACCCTAAGAATATAAACCTTTCGATTAATATTATAAACCTAAGTGATTAATACTACAAATCAATATGATTAATAAACCAAAGGGATTAATAGTATAAACCTAATGGATTATAAACGAGGGGGAATAATAGTAAACCGAATGGATAATTTAATATTATAAACCTAAGGGATTGATAAGCCCTTGGGATTGGGCTCGAATGGAAGCGGAGCAATTCAGAGATGGACTTTGAGGAGAAAAGATATGTAGAACTAGGGTTTGTAGCAGGATTTCGATGTTGGGCACCATGGAGGGGCGAGATGGGGGGAGTTCTACTCTCTCCTACAATAATGTAGTCTCTAATCGTTTCAAGAAGCCCATGGAAGTGGAAATCGGGTGTACAAAAAGAGGAACACAGAAAAACAACACAACACAAAGGATGGAAAAAACGCGGGAGGAAGTCAAAAGAGAGAAACGTACAAGAATATATAGTCAGAAAACTAACCCCATAAATCAGACAAGACCATGTAAACCAAGGGCATCCATCACACCCCAAGTGGTGTTAAGTGATCCAGTGCTACAGGCGCACATGGTGAGTTACGCAATGATATGCAAATTCATGGGTTTATGGCTAATGGAGAAGGCCCTACACGCATGTATAAAGAACCATTGGAAACCTAAGGGAGATATAGATCTGCACCTTGGATCCAAGGGTTTCTTTACAATTTTTTTGTCTAACCTAGAGGGCAAGGACAGGATGTTTAAAGGAGGTCCTTACTTCTATGTGGCTGCAGGTCTCTATATGCGACCATGGGTGATGAACTTCATCGTGGAGTGAGAAACATTTAGATTGATGTTGGTATGGATAATACTTTATTCCCTACCTCTAGATTAATAGCTACCAGAATCATTAAAATCCATAGATAATAAACTAGGCCATTTCATAAAAATATCTGAGGCCACATTGCGTGGAAAATATACTTCCTTTGCCAGAATATGCATGGAAATGGACCTCTCTCGGGCTATGCAGGATGAAATAATTCTAGAATTATATGATGAAGATTAGGTGTAGGTGGTGGATTATGAACATATACCCTTCAGATGTCACAAATGCCATGAAGATGGGCACCTCTTCAGAGGCTTCCCTTTAAATAAAATGGAGAGAAGTATCAAAGCAACCTCAGGTAAAGAGACTAAAAGCTTTACTAAAGTGGGAGGAAAAGGAAAAGGGGGGAGAAAGAACCATAAAAAAATATATATGAGGAAAAGTAGCCTAATCATAATAGGTTCAAGGTATTAGAAGAAGAAGAGGGGGATGAAAAAGAGAAGCAAGTATTGAAGGACAATCCAGTAGTGAAGGAAAAGGATAACAACATGGAGGATAGATCTGACAGAATCCAACAAAAGGAAGATCAACCCAGCACGATGGAACTTAATAGGGACCAAGAGATGACCTCAAGCGAAGTGGGAACAAAGGAGCATGAACTGCAGGACATACTGGGAAGGAGCATCTAGATCTGGAAAAGTTCCTAGAGGAAGGAACTACCAAAGGAGTGGATTCATTACCTTAAGAGGAATTTAACAGAGTACAACAACTCTTCCTCTAGAGAACTCAAGCAAATGGTTCTAGGGTCAAAAGAAACCATGATAGTCAGGATAACAGAGGGGTCAAAACTATGGAGGCAATAGGGGGACATGCTCCTAATAACCCAAGAATGAAAAGAGGAAGAAAAAGACAAAATGAGTTGTTGATTGAATGTGGAAAAGTCATGATCAAGTGAGGTAAGATGAAAGACCTAACTAGTTACTCATTTACAAACCTTTCTTAATGAAGCTTACAACACAAAATATTAGGGGTCTATGAAGTAAAAGGAAACAACAAAATCTCATCAATAGAATGAAGGAAGAAAAACCAGAGTTGGTATTTATCCAGGAAACAAAATGTTTTGTAGAAAAAATAAGAGAAATACATAGCAAGTGGCTTATTAAGTATGAAATATCTAGAAGTTAAAGCAGAAAACACAGCAAGAGAAATTCTTACACTGTGGAACCCTCGGAAACTTGGAATGCTAGATGCTAAAGCATCAAGGAACTACCTATCAGTGGTCATCCAACCTTTGGGGGACAAGGAAGTTTATTTGCTCACAAATTTCTATGGTCCACAAAATCTTGAAGATAAATTCAGGCTTCTAACCTCTCTGTAGGAGCTAAGAGAAAGACATCCAGGCATTCCATGGATTCTGGGAGGGGATTTTAATATGATCAGATCTCTCTCGGAAAAAAGGGGGGACTAGATCTCTAGGCAGAGATTCCATAGCTTTTCAGAACTTCATTACCAACATGAGGCTGGTAGATACAAAAAACTACAATGTTATCTTAACCTGGAATAATAAAAGGGGAGGGGCTGCTCAAGTGGCCTATAAAATAGATATATTCATTATCTCTGAGCACCTTATCCTCTCAAGCTTTGACTTGTCAGCTATGATCCTCCATTTTGGAGGCTCGGACAACTAGCCCATTCAATTAGAATCGTCCTTTATAGGAACACCAAGAAATAGACCTTTCAAGTTTGAAAACATTTGGCTTACCCATCCTAACTTCAACAACAATATTGAAAAATGGTGGATAGAAGATTTGAATGTTCAGGTACAAAAATGCTCCTTTTGCAGTAGAGGCTAAAACACATCAAACTCAGGCTTAAATATTGCAATAAGAATGAGTTTGACAATATCTTCAAAGCGAAAAAAGTAGTTGAGGGGAAGCTACAAGAAATTAACTAGAAGCTCATCAAAAAGGGATTCACTGAGGAGGGTAAGAAACAAGCTAACTCACTTCAACAAGACTGGGAAGACTTATATCAGTAAGAGGAATTCTTTTGGAAACAAAATTGAGAGTTCAATGGTTAACGGAAGGAGACAGGAATACAAGGTTTTTTCACAAGTCCACCATGGATCATCGATCTCATAACAGGATTCTAAAATTGAAAGATACGCAAGGGAAACAACTCAATACCCACAAAGAAAAAGAATCTGATCTAGTTCTAAATTTCCAAGGCATAGCAGAGGAGCCTCTCATAGACAGATCACATGTTATTTCCATATAATACTAGTGATTATCCCATTACTTTTATCATTGTATCCCTTATTATCATTGTTGTGACCCTAC
Organism: Pinus tabuliformis; assembly: GCA_031772625.1. Lineage (NCBI taxonomy): Eukaryota > Viridiplantae > Streptophyta > Pinopsida > Pinales > Pinaceae > Pinus > Pinus tabuliformis. The sequence goes on along the minus strand of CM062816.1, from coordinate 1,458,717,783 downwards.
TGTCCCCATATTGTTATTATTGTGCACCCCAGAAGCCCACTATTATTATTTATGTGGCCTTATATGGTTATGGTTGGGTCGGCTTGGGTTACATTGTGACCCCTTAGACTCCTATATATTGAACGGAGGTTTTTTCATTTGAATCATCTAAGAATTATTCATTTGTGTAATGTAAAGGAGGTTTCCCCCTCGAAGAGGCTTATTTCTAATGTGTTCATCTATCTTTTCTATCTTTTTGTGAGTTGGTTTCATAACATTTGGTATCAGAGCTTCGGATTCTAGGGTTTTGCTACTCCAAATAGCTCATTGTGGTATTTTCACTATAACCTTTTTCTGTGATGTTTCAGAATAAAAAAAAAAACCATTGTAGAAGACATCGCGCTGAACCTTGGGTCCGAATTTCAGATCTGTCGCACTATATTTTTAGATATATAATCTGAGGAAGTTAGGTTTTTTGCAAGCTCCTGAATTACATCCCAAATAGGTGACCTTGGGAAAATCATCATAACTTTCTCTCTGAGCATCAAAGAGAAATTTCGTAAGAATTTGTAGAACGAGGATGGCTTGTAGAGTTCTATGTATGTTTTTCAGGTCCTAAGGTCACAATAGGGATACCTGGAACTTCGTACAAGTTCAATATTGTGAAAGGGTATATAATTAGGTCATCTTGGGAGATTGTGCATAACATTTTCTTCAAGAATCAAATTTTCATCAGACTAGTGGAATTGGAAGGAGGACGTAGAGAGATACAACAGTTTCGAATTTCAGAACTAGAAGATCAGAAACTGCAGAGATATATCAGATTCAATATCAAGCGCCTACAAAGTGAAAAAAGGTGTGTATTTTTTTAAAATATTTGCATAAGCTTGGTTTGAAAAATTAGTTTGAAGGAATTCAAAGGGCATAGGGAAGCATTATTATTGGTAATTGATGCCCCAAAAAGAGAAAATTGAAACACCTAGTAAACAACCTGAAAGCTCTAGCATGACTCATGAAGAAGAACAATAAATGCTACATGATATATCAAAATTACAAGACCAAGTGCAACAAATATCACTCTCACAAAAGCTAACAGAAGTTAAGATAAATGGTGTGGAATCTAAGATAAATGGCATGGAAGCTAAGACGAATGGTGTGGAAGCTAAGATGAATGGCGTGGAAACTAATATGGATAGCATGGAAGCTAAGATGGATGGCATGGAAGCTAAGATGGAAGCTAAGATGGATGGTATGAAAACATTGCTACTAGAAAGGCTTCCTAATGGAAAAAAGGTAGGAGAGGAAACTCATAATGAGAACAAAAGGAATGTTAATCATGATTTGAAGAATGACAACATGGAAGATTTGAAGAAATACATTGAAGGATTGAAGGAAGGTTTGACAAAGTTGCTACAAGAAAGGCTTCTTAATGGCAAAATTTTTGTAGAGGAAACTCATGATGAGAATGAAAGAAATGTTAATCATGATTTCATAGACTCTAACATTGGAACAAAGACCCACCATGTTCCAAAGATTGATAAGAGGAATTTTGATGGCAAGGATCCCGTGACATGGATACTACAGATGGAGCAATTTTTAGATCTCCATAATGTGCAAAACACACAAAAGGTAGGCATTGCAACTTTATATTTGGAAAGAAACCAGTTTGTATGGTATCAATGGCTTTGCTCTTATAAACAAATTGTGACTTGGGCAATTTTTATGGAAGAAATGACAGTATATTATGAGGATATGAAATACAACACTTTTTTTAGCCAATTGATAAACCTCAAAAAAAGGGTTCAATGAGGGAGCACATTGAGGGCTTCCAAAAATTGAATATAAGGGTAAAGGATATTCCAGAGGAGCATAGGATTGATATGTTCATAGGGACTTTAAAGGATAACATCCAACATGAGGTTCACCCTTGGGAACCTGACTCATTAGAGAAGGCATTCAGGTTGGCAAGAAAAATAGAAAGAAAAATTATGGCAACAAGGAAGCCTACCACTCACAACTGTAAGGAGAGAAGTGTTGTCTCCCCCAGCCATCCACAACCTACGAGGTTGAAGCCCCAACAATTGGAAGAAATAAAAGCAAAAGGGCTTTGTTATAGTTGTGATAGAAAATACACCAAAGGTCATAAGTGTGTTGAGAAGAAATTATTTTACATAGATTGTGAAGAGGAGGAAGAAAAGGAACAAGAAACACCAAAAGAAGAGGATATACACTAGTACAAGCCCTATAGAAAGAAGAAATGAATCCAACCGTATCTTGTAGTGCATTGGTTGGAATTACCACTACTCAAACTATCAAGATAGAAGGAAATATCAAGAAGAAAAAGGTAAAAGTGTTGATTGATTTGGGAAGTACCCATAATTTTATTCATTATAAGATAGACAAGGAATTGAATTGCTTCTTATATCCAGCACCAGAGTCTCAAGTGATGGTTGCAAGTGGAGGAACCATAAATTTCTCTAGAAAGTGCCATCATATCAAGCTATCCATGGGAGAATATGTATTGAATAGACCAATGCTTTCCATTCCAATGGGTGGTGCTGATGTTGTACTAGGAGTCCAATGGCTACAATCCTTAGGAACAATAGCTTTTAATTTTCAAGAACTTTTCATGAAATTTTCTTCAGAAGGAAAGGAAGTTGAATTAATAGGTATCGTAGGGAAACCAGGAAAGATAATCAGCTCTAATGGAATGACAAAGCTTCTAAGGAAAGAACAACAGGGCGTAATTACACAATTATGTTTGCTAGGGGTTCCCACATCAAAATCATCTATTTCTCCAGATCTCCAAAAAGTCATGGACAATAATTCCAAGGTGTTTGAGACTCCCAAAGGTCTCCCACCTATTCATGATCATGATAATGCTATTCATTTGATTCCAGGAAGTGTTCCTCTGAACATCAGGCCTTACAGATCTCCCTATGCCCAAAAACGTGAAATTGAATGTATGGTTGCAGAAATGCTATAGGGTGGTATAATTCAACCTAGTCAAAGTTCTCTCTCTGCCCCAGTAGTATTGGTGCACAAGAAGGATAGATCATGGCACATGTGTCTGAATTATAGGGAGCTCAACAAGCTCACTATTAAAGATAAGTTTCTCATTCTGTCATTGATGAACTATTGGATGAATTGCATGGATCGATTTACTTCACCAAGTTGGATCTTCATTCAGGATATCATCAAATCAGAATTAAGACTGAAGACATTCTGAAAATAACATTTAGAACTCATGGGGGTCATTATGAATTTTTGGTAATGTCTTTTGGCCTTACCAATGCACCTTCTATATTTCAAGGTTTGATGAATTCCATTTTCAAACCCTTCGTTAGAAAATTTGTGTTAGTATTTTTTGATGATATACTAATCTATAGCAAGTCTTGGAAGGATCATGCTCAACACATTGACAGGGTACTCGACCTATTGAAGGAGAAACAATTATATGCAAAAAGTTCCAAATGTTTTTTTGGAGTACAAGAGGTGGAATATTTGGGTTATATTGTATCTCATTAAGGTGTTAAGGTAGACCCCAGCAAAATTAAAGCCATTAAGGAATGGAAAATCCTCACATCCATAAAGCATCTACGAGAATTTCTTGGGTTGACAGGGTATTACCGCAAGTTTGTTAAGAATTATGGGTGAATAGAAACATCTCTAACAATAATAGTGAAGAAATATTCATTTGTATGGACTCCAAAAACGATGAATTCATTTGAACATCTTAAAGAGGCAATGTGCCAAGCACCGGTCTTAGCTACACTGGACTTCACAAAAACCTTTATTGTGGAATGTGATGCCTCAGGAAATGGAATTGATGTTGTTTAAATGTAAGAAGAAAGACCCATTGCTTTCGAAAGTCGTCCAATCAAAGGAAAGTATTTACACAAAGCTATTTACGAGAAGGAAATGTTGGCAATACTACACGCACTTAATAAAAGCCGATTGGTGGGCTCCAGTATTGCAACAATAATGCTGCAACTCTCGGGACTCCATTTTTTACTTTTATCAACGTGGTAGTTCGTAACAAACTTGGAAGCGACGGTGCTATATGCACAAGTACTAGCTCTTGCTGCAGGCTGTCACCTGATCAACTGGCACAAGTCTACTAGGAGCTTAAGCCAACTTCTATGAGCTCTTAGAAGAATATTTTAACTGTGATGGATGAAAGCTAACTCAAAGGGGCTAGTCTACTTGCAAAAAGGAGAAGAAATCTGAAAGGAAATGCAGACCTTAACAAACCCTAGTTCTACCGACTAACCCTACTGGTGCAAGAAAAGAGATGAAAGTTGTTGAAATGGGTGCAATTAATTCTTTGAAATGTAAAATGCATGTCACTAAGATATTTTTGCAGTAAAATCTGGAAAAAAATCTTTTTGTATTTTCAAGTATTCTTGCATAATTATTATGCATGTGCTTTAACTGTTGTTGGCTATGCAGAGGTTGATTGGCGAAAGGAAATGGAGCAGGCACTTGTAGGATGTTGGGAAGGTAAGAAGAGGACCTAATGGGTCCCTAGCACCCTTCCAATGAGTTTCAAAATGATCAAATCTCAAGAAACTGATGACGTTAACTTCTACAGGAAGTCTGCAGGGGTTATAGAGGATGTTCTATAGGAAGATTCAAAAGAGGATTTTGGAGGGTTGATGATGGAAAAACGGTGGGAAAGTGGAAATGGAGGATGGATGAGGATGTGAAAAGGTCTAGGACTTGGTAAATGAGGCTAAGGAGTGATGAAGATGGTTGGATTTTTTCAAGGATGGAGGGAGCAATGTTGCACAAAAATATAGAAATTAGGTCAAATTGGAAAAGTGTGGCAAATGGAGGGAAGGAATCCGAAATTTGGGTTTGGAGCAAGGTGTGTGATGAAGGAAGCATAGGTAGGGATGTATTGCAGGTGATTTGCACACTTTCTATCAAAACTAATCAAAGAAAGACTAGAAAAATCAGAGATCTATCTACTTTGACCTAATCTGTCCTAAAAACCAGAAACATGATGAACGACAAGTTGTGACCAGGAAATCATGCAAGATAACTATGGAAACCTAAGCAAGAACAAATCTAAATATGCAAGCACAACTGTTATCAACTTTTCCAACTAAAAATCCAACACTTGCAATTGCATTGAAAGGCAAAACAATGTTTTTGTGGCAGCAAGTATGCCTTGGTCTCAGCTCATGGTCCCAAGGAGGGAGAGATGAGATCAAGGATTTTTTGGTGGAATTTTTGTAGATATTTTCTATTATCAAACTGTCAAATCATCCTGAAGCATGAAAAGCTATTTTAATCATCCAAAGCAACCTAAGTAACAAAGCAAGATCTTAACCTAAATAGCAGAAATTATTCTCTGAATGCAAAGAAAACACATGATAGTATACAAAGGAGGTATTGGCACTTAGGTTGGGCCCAACCCCAAGGGCTAAGGCCTCCTAAGAAAATGTCAGAGCTGGTGCAAAGTGAAATTTATCTCCATTACTCAAAAAATAACCATGTCACAAAAATGTTTACAACAGAAGCTCGAAAATGAGTTGAAAGGTAGAGCAACACCAAAGTGCGAAAAACAATTATTCAAGAGCTAAACTACCAAGGCTTGAAGCCTTCCTACTTATGCACCATGAGGACCTCCAACAACCCTCCTTAACTTGAGGGGCTTGGCTGCTCAATGTTGCAGTTAGTCAGCCACTTCACAAAATCTGCTTGGCTGCCCCTGGAAATCATCTTTGGTGGGTTGTTGAACTCTGACCTGATGGTGGAGAACTCGAGGAATGGGTCATTTAGTGTAGGAGACACCCTTCCTACCAATCCTCAGCCTTGTTCCCTAGTATTTGGCTATCAACTAGCTCATAAATGCTTGAGCTTGGTCCAAAAGATGTCCAAAAATCTGTAATAAGCACGTATTAGACTTCATGGTCAAGTGACTATTCTCATTCATTCAATTAACATAAATATATTCAAAAGCATGCATAAACTATAAAGAATGGTGGATTAATCGAGAATAATAGGAAAAATGAGCCCAATAAGTTACCCATTTTTGGGGCTCGTCAACGACCATACCTAATGGGAAGACACTTCAAGGTAAAAACGTATCATGATAGTCTTAAACACTTTTTAGAACAAAGATTATCTTCAGAAGAGCATCAAAAATGGGTCACAAAGATGTTTGGTAATGACTTTGAAATCATCTACAAAAAAGGGAAGCAAAATGTTGTGGCAGATGCACTCTCAAGAAAGGATGAGGATGTGGAAGCATTGCTTTGTGCCATATCTATTATCCCACCAGATTGGATAAACAAGGAAAGGGATGAATGGAAGAATGACGAAGAACTGGGGAACTCCTTCAAAACCTACAAAAATATCACAGTGCATCTGATACATTTAGCTGGAAAAATGATTCATTATGGTACAAAGATCACTTATACCTATGTAATAATTCCCAACTCAAACAAAAAATTCGTATGGAATTGCACACCTCTCCCTTAGGAGGGAACTCAAGATTTTTAAAGACTTACCATAGGGTTAAAAAGGAATTTTTTTGGGATGGCCTTAAATCTGATATGCAAAAGTTTGTGGCGGAATGTTTGGTTTTCCAACAAAATAAAGTTGAAACAATTAAGATCCCAGGTCTACTACAACCTTTATCCATTCCAAGTCAATGTTGGGAGGAGGTTTCAATGGATTTTATCACAGGTTTACCCAAATCTGAAGGGAAGAGTGTCATCATTGTGGTAGTTGACAGAATTACCAAGTATGCACACTTTTGTGCATTATCTCATCCATTTAAAGCCAGTACAATTTCTACTGCATTTATGAAACAATTCAAAAGCTACATGCAAACCCAAAGATTATTGTAAGCGACAGAGATCACATCTTCACTAGAAATTTTTGGAAAAAATTATTTCCTTGTCTTGGTACTCAGTTAGCTCATAGTTCATCTTATCATCCTCAATCTGATGGGAAAACTGAGATAGTAAACAAATGTTTGGAATGATATCTTCGTTGCTTTGTATCTGATAAGAAGACACATTGGGTCAAATGGTTGCCTCTCGCTAAATGGTGGTATAACATTTCCTCCCATACTTCAACAAAAATGACCCCATTTATGGCACTTTATGGATATCACCCACCATCCATCACATCATATTTAAAATAAAATTCCAAGGTTCAAGCAGTGGAAGTTCACATCGAGAATCAACAACAAGTTCTCCAACTCTTAAAGGATAACCTCACCTTGGTGCAGAATAGAATGAAACAGTAGGCAGATCAACATCGCAGCGAAAGAAGTTTTGATGTAGGTGATTGGGTATTCCTACGGCTACAACCATACAAACAAATTTCCATCCTACAAACTATTCCTATTCTCATGTTTTCAGCACTCCTAGCTCCTAAAGAAGTTATGCAACACATTAGAAATATTCAAAGAGATTTTCTTTGGGGCAAAGGGGAAGAGAAAAAGAAATGGGCTTTGGTAGCCTGGGAAAAGATCTGTAAACCTAAGACACATGGTGGTTTGGGACTTGATGACCCTAAAAACCTAAACAAAGTTTTGGGGGCAAATCTATGGTGGAGATGGTAAAGGAATCAGATGCCCCTTGGGCTAATGTTTGGAAACAGAAATATGTAAACAATTAGCAAGAAAGGGAACACATCAGAATGTCTGGAATAATCAAAGGATCCCACATCTGGAAAAAAGCTTGGGAGAATAGAGCTATTGTTCAAAAACACAATTTATTGGAAATAAGATATGGAAACCTTACTTGGTTTTGGGAAGATAATTGGCAACAGGAACTAAAACTGTTGAGAGAATATTTTGACAATATTAAGAAGGATACCGATGACAAAGGGTTACACAGGGTAAATGAATTTTGGGAGTAGGATACAAATGAAGGAAAATGGAGAGTACGAAAGAAATTGATTTATAGTGAGGAATCTCCATTGAAGGCTCAGGCAAAAGCTCTCACAGTTATCTTGGAACAGAGAAATATTATGATCTCAACATCTTCAGACCAACTGAGATGGGGCAAAAACAATGAAGGTAACTCTAACCTTAAAGAGGCCAAGCAAATAGCCCTTGGGCTTGAATTTCCAAACCATGATATGGTATGGAAGGACCTATGGCAGAATCAAATTTGGATGAAAATCAAACTGTTCATGTGGTTGGTGCAACATAAAAATATTCTAACTTGGGAGAACCTGCGAAAGAGAGGTGTAATGGGTCCATCAATATGCCAGCTTTGCAAATTACAAGAAGAAACTATGGAACACCTTGTGGAATTGCGTGGCTTCAATCTTCAGACATTCTGACAGGGACATTGGCAGCATCAACAACACAATGAGGAATTGGAGGAGAAATTTCTCTGCAAATGAAATAATCAACAAAGCTTGGGAGCTGGTTCCTGGCTTTCTAATTTGAGATGTCTGGAAAGAACGCAAAAATAGAATCTTCAAGAATAGGATTGGTTCTTCCCAGAGAATTATGGATCAGATCATAGGACAGCTCAAAGATATTGTAGGAAGCCTTATAAAATGCCCCCCTGAGAACCAATCATGAATAGGATAGGTAGATCCTTCTGCAGTTGGGCCTTCAGGGGCTCTTACCCTAGGGAATAACCAAGAATGTAAGTCATATAACAATTTAGAATGATCTTTAGCAACCCCCCTGGTTTTATGAAGTGAAATATATATGGGCCTCAAAAGGAAACCCTAGCATTGTTGGTTATGGAGGGGTAATAAGAGGTGACAAGGGTTTAATAAAAGCCATCTTTCATAGTAATATGGGTAAAGCCACTAATAAGAGCTCATGGCCTTTGAGAAATGCCTATAAATCTTAAAGGACTCAAACTTACATAATACCATAATTGAAGCTAATTCTAAACTAATAATGAACTCAGTCAAGAAAATAAGCAATGGCTCAGTGCCAGACAAAGTTTCGAAACACTGGAGATTACTGAAAGTCTATCAACTTATTCAATCCCACCTACGCACCATGAGAACCCTTAGTTTCATTCATATGTGAGGAAAAGCCAACAGGTTAGTGGATATTATGGCTAATGAAGGTGTTCTCTCTGCCAAAAGAAATAAAATATATGAATGGTCGGAGACTCCTCATGATCGATTGAGGGATGAGTGCCACAAACAGGCAACATTAGATAGGGAGATTTTCCATAATAGAGGAAATAAGTAGGATGAAGTATGAGCGGGCCATTCATCAAGTATAGGGAATTTTCGTCGACATGAGGAAAAAGTATGAGAAGGAGGTTAAGAACGAAACTAGGGGTTTACTTTGGTTATTGGGTAGGAATTTGGACACAAAAATCTACATTTATAAGTTTCTCGGGCAGGAAACTAATTATATAACAAGTCTTCAAAGGTATAAGATAAACATTAAATGTATCCTTTTAATGTTTGGTGTCGAGAGCTTCATTAAAGAGTGGGTGGGTCTGGATAATCGCAGAAATACAATGTATTTCATGTGGTAAAGTGCTAGAGGGTTAACCTTCCAAACAAACTCGAAATAAAATTAGGAATTGACTCTATCAGGCTTCGGGTCTGAAGGTGCAGTAGTTCTGCACTTGTTGGAAAGGCCTTTTCAGATCGCATACATCTAGTGAATTTTGGGTGGCCAAACTGCCCGAAGGTTATCTTCCCATTCAAACCCAAAATGGTTTCTAATGTAGTTCAATTATCTTTTTAGGTCCGTTTTTGTTTTTAACATGTGTCCTTGTAGCAAGCCCGAAATATTACCTAGACTGTTAGATTTTCGGGGCTTGATCGAATGGTCATGTTGTTCAGTAGGTCTACGGTGGTAACATGGAAAGGAAGCTTGGGCCCAAGGCTCAGTTTGTGGACCCACGAACCAAGGCTTTGCATGTCTCGGCTTTAGCTTGGGAAACTGTACCACTTTATGTACAATATGTAACTTTTCTTTTAATTGGAATAGAAGGACCTATGCTTACTTTAGCAAAAAAAAAAAGACAAACCCTTGGGATTAATATTAAAAAACTAAGGGATTAATAAACACGAGGGATTGTTAATACTATAAAATATAACCATTAATAAACCCAAGGGATTAATATTAAACCCAAGAATTAATATTATAAACCCTGAGAATAATATTAAACACTTGGAATATAAACTCTAAGGTTAATAAACTGAAGGGATTGTAAACCTTAGGGACTAATATCAATTTTATAAACCCTATATTATAAATTATAAACCCAATATTAAACTTAATATTATAAACCCAATATTAGAAGGCCCTAATATTATAAACCAAGTATTAAACCCAAGTTTTATAATGTAACAAACTGAAACTAAATAAAGTCCAATTTAATGTAACATTGTGACAATGATTGTTAGACTGATTTTCAAATTGTGACAATTTATTTCACAATCTGAAGTATACCATGGTTGACCATGACAGACCATGATGAATCATGATTGACCATGGTTGATTTTCATATTAAGACAATGTTTGTCACAATTTGGTGTTGGATCATGAATGTCCATCATTGACAATGGTTGACATTGATTGATTTTCATATTGAGACAATCTTTGTCAGAATGTGACGCTAGACCATGGTTGACCATGATTAATTATTAAATATTAAATAAAATTTAACTTAATTAATTGAAGTTATTGAATAATTATTAATTAAACCTATTAATAATCATAATTAAATAAACTTAAACTTAAAAATATTAACTAATTAATTATTAAATCTAATAATCTAAACCACAGGAATAATATTAATAGTATAAACCTTATGAATAATATTATACACTAGGAATATGAACCCTTAGATACAGAAACTCAAAGGATTGATATTATAAACCCAAGGAAATAATATTCAACAGATTAATATTATAAACTAAAGGTAAGGAAACCCTAAAATAAATATAATAAACTCTAAAATAAACATGGTTGACCATAGTTTATTTCCATATTGATGCAATCTTTATCATGATGTGACATTGAAACATTGATGACATGATTGATTTTCATATTGAGACAATTTTTGTCACAATGCGACGTTGGACCATCGTTGACCATGCTTGACCATGGACGATTTTCATAGTGAGACAATCTTTGTCACAATGTGATGTTGGGCCATGGTTGACCATGGATGATCATGGTTGACAATGGATAACCACGGTTGTGACAATGTGACGTTGGACCAACACACAATATTTGTCATAATGTGACCATGGCTATTAACCACAGTTGACCATGGTTGATATTCATATTAATAAAATCTTTGTCACAATGTGACATGCCATCGTTGACCATGGTTGATTTTCATATTGAGACAATATTTTTCATAATGTGACGTTGTACCATCATTGACCATGGATGACCATGGTTGTCACAATGTGACGTTGGACTAAGAGACAATCTTTGTTAGAATGCGACCATGGTTATTGACCATAGTTGACCATGGTTGACTATTGTTCACAGTGGTTGATTTCCATATTGAGACAATATTTGTCACAATGTGATGTTAGACCATTGTTGACTGTGTTTAACCATGATTGACCATAACTGATAATGGTCAACTTTGTTTGGCCGATGTTGACCATGATTGATCATGCGTGTCCATGGCAGACCATGGTTGACCATTATTGATTTCCATATTGTGAGGATCCCATGAATAATATTACAAACCCTATGAATAATATAATACCTTAGGAATATGAACCCTTAGATTGATAAAAACAAGGGCTTAGTCTTATAAACCAAAAGGAATAATATATCCAATGGATTAATACTAAAAATCCAAGGGATTATAAATGCAAGGGAATAATATTAAACCTAAGGGATTAATATTATAAATCCAATTTATATAAACCCTAAAATAAACATGGTTGACCATGGTTTCTTTTCATATTGAGATAATCCTTCTCACAATGTGACATTGGATCATGGTTGACCATTATTGACAATGGTTGACGATTATTGGTGATGGTTGAACATGGTTGATTTCATATTGAGACAATATTTGTCACAGTGTGACGTTTGACCATGGTTGACCATGTTTATATACCGAAGGGATTTATATTAAACCCCGGGATTAATATTATAAACCCTGTCAATAATATTATACGCTAGGAATATGAACCCTTAGTTTAATAAACCCATGGGGTTGATGTAATAAAACCAAAGGATTAATACTAAAAAACCAAGGGATTATAAACCAAAGGGAATAATATTATACCCACAAGATTAATATTGTAAACCCAAGGTAAATGATCCATATGATAAATATAATAGACCCTAAAATAAACATGGTTGACCATGGATTATTTCCATATTGACACAATCTTTGTCACAATATGACCAATGAGAACTAGTATTGCAGCAAGAATGTTGCAACTCCTGGGGATACCAACTTTACTTTATCAATCGAGGGTTCATACAAACTTGGAGGTGACAATGTTGTATACACAAGTAACTGTGATGGCTCTACTCTTTGTCACCGCTAAGCTGGCGATAGACTACTAAGGTTTTTTAAACCAAACTTCACTAGATTCAGAAGAAGAATTATTATCAATGAGGAAAAGAGAAATCTACACTAAGGGAAATCTTGTCTATTGTAGTGAAGAAAAAGACTGAAATCAAATGCTAAAACACATCATTTTTCTAACTAACTGTTAAGAGGGTTTTCTTCCAAAGAGTGTTAAGTTAACATGTATGCAATCCTACTATCCTAATAATGAAAATTGAAACATCAAACAGTCTACTGCTATGCATGTAAATTACCAAAACAACTATGTTTCTATTTTTGTCTTTTTTGTGTGAAAGTGTGAAATCTAACTTCTTTCGGTGATGTGGCAAGGGGCTTAAGGATGATGGTGAATGGTTAGAAGGCTTGGGAGACAAGTAGGGCTATGATTCTATCTTCCTAGTGGATTTTTCCACAATTCGTCCTCAAAATAGGCCACTATAGGTCAACCTACATGATGTACTAATGCGTTCTATAGGATGTCATGAATTCCTACAGGATCCCGGTATTCCTACAGGATACAACCGAGAGAAAAAGGATGGATGTTGAAGGTGATGGAAGGCTTAGGGAAGGTTTTTGGTGGATGGAATGAGGCAAGGGAGTGCCCAGGACTACTTCGCAAATAAAAATGAGAGTTGGGAGATGGATGGATTTGCTCAACAAGCTTGGAGAAGTACTCTTGTGAAATGATGAAATTGGTGAGGGTTTTGATGAAAGGAAGGAATGATCATGGATGGATGAATTTGGGATGAGGTTTCTAATCATGAAATATTTATGTACTATTGCAACTCCTGGACTCCGTAAAACATTGACATTTATCCATAAATCAAGAAAACATGAAGGATTTCAATTAACCAAGGAAAACAAAATTTCATGAGCTAGCTGCCTACTTCATGCATGAGGGGGGAAATTACAGAATAAGATGAAACCTTGAAGATATCTGAAATAAAATTGAATATAGAAGAACTAATAACTAAATCATAATCTTGCAAACTAATCAAATTCTGGTCCAAGTACAGAAAACCCTAAATTCCATGAGGAACGAGAATAATGTATTTTTCGGGCTGCATAGGGGTTCTTTCCTCAAACCATGATCCCTGAAGGAAGGAGTGAGGCCAAATCAGCATACTGACAACTTTTTTATGTTCCTTTATTTCTTCTAAGCTACTACTAAAGTAAAGCACAAATGGAAGCAAACTAATCAAATCTACAACTACTTGCAATGAAATAATTCTAAAGACAATTCAACTATGAAATCAACTAAGCATACAAATACAAAAAGAGCATCCTTTGCTACTAGGGTTGGGCCCTAACCGAAGAGCTCTATCCCTCTTAGTCAACTCAATTTTGGATCAAGGAAATGCACATTCTGATTATCAAAATATAAAATAACATAACAATGTCTTCCACAAGTCTTGAACTCGAAAAATGACTAGTGGTTTGACAACAAAAATTGAATCCTAATGAGGCTCTAGGCCTTCTTATTTATACAATTGAAGTCCCCAATGAATTCCTTAAATCTAGGGAGGCTCGAATGCCAAACTAAAGATAAAATAGCTCTTTTACTATCACTTTCTTGACTGCCTTTTGATCTTCATGACGTGGTTGCTTGTACTCCAAGCTAGTGTGATTGACGGAGGAATATTCGAATGACTAAGGAGTAAATGAGGAGGATCTAACTCCTGCAATCTCTCATCATTGTCTCATAATAGTTTCAGCCCTTAATTAACAAAAATTTCCATTATTTTCTCTGAAAAACCTACAATCAATGCATATTAGTCCGCTAGGCATAATATCTCACTTTGACTCATCTCATTAAGAAAAATACAATCAGAATATGTAATAAATTATGAGAAGAGTCAATTGAGTAAGCTAGGAGGTGATTAATGTCCATATAGTTACCCAATGATGAGGCTCATCATCACCTTGCTACTAAAAAGGTTGCTAATCCTTTGAGAAACTCAATCAATATCCATTTCCTTCATTGCTCTAGTTGCCTCCCTGACATCCCATGCTTCTGCCATAGTTTCCTCTTCCTATGCATAGAAACCTACCTTCCTTTCTATCTCCTCCCACTGCTTTCTTTGTTCCTCCTCCTTCCTTCCTTCCAAATTCCTAAGTGCAGTGGTGGATTAAGTTTCAAGCCAATCCAATTTACTTTGAGTCTTTGGAGAGATTGCTTGTATATGGGTGTCATGTTAAGTGCCTCTCTCTTTCTTTGAGCAGAATGATACTCTCTGATTTTCAAGTTGTAGGGTAGAGTGTTCCATCTCATTTGGAAAGCTTGCATGCTGTCATCCCCTAACAACCTAATCATGTCCTCAAATTGTGTGATTGCTTACTCTTGGGATACAAGGTACCTAGGTGAAAGTTGAGGGTCATTTGCAATCAAGTTTTAGGTGCTGATGATAACCATTGGATTTGACTTCTCATCTCTTATCATGAGAGGTTACGCTTCTTCCCTTGCCATTATTTTCTTCATTTCTATAGCCCTTACTTCCTCATGGTTTATCCATGATGTCAAATCCATCAACTATAAGTCACCTAGTTTTGAATTAGGGTCCCACAAATTGAGATTTGTCAAGGCTAAATTATGTAGGTAGAAATAAGACATTTTAGCCCTATACTCTAATCTGATTTGATCACAAAGATCAATGAATTGTTTATAATCCTAGAATGGCATAGTTCCTCTCTATAATAAATTCTTGATTTGGAACTGCATCAACTGTTCCTTAAGATACAATGCATAGGACTTAGCTGGCATCCTGCACTGGATTGCCTCAAAGGATAAACTGGCCATGGGTGCCAATTGATTCTCTCTCTCTTGTAGTTGTCCTCTTAACCATGCATTTTTTGCCTCCAACTGAGCTTTCATCATTGTCTCTCTATCCCTCAGGTTTCTCAGGTCTCCGCCCATCTCCTTTACTTTCTCCTCTGTGTAACCTATGTCCTCCACTCCTTTGGATTTGGAAATTTTCATCAATATATGTGTTCTTGCCCTTTCTTTCTTAAGCTCAAAGAATAATGCGATGGAGAATTTCTGTGGAATGACCCGACCCCCTTTAATGAACCTATAGTAGGAGTCAAGGTTAGGTTGAGGACTAGGTTCCTTCAGCTCTAGATCCTACTTTTTTGTTTCTTGATGCATACTCCCTTCTTTGTCCAATTTCTGAGTTTCATGTAGGTTTAGAAGAGTTTCCTGTAGGATTTCCTTTGCTTCTTGTAAGTCTTTTTGTGTATCCTATAGGATACCTTTCCCTTTGGATGAGGCAGATCTAGTGACAAGACTCCTAACATAAGTGATAGGAGACTTGGGAGAGTCTTGTCATGATGGTCCTTCTCCTTGACTTCTCATAAGAAGAGCTACCTATTCCCAATGTTTGGGTGAGTCTTCAATGACAATAGGAACCTTGGTTGGAGTTTGGGGTTTTCCTTTCCTTACTCTTGTACTTTTTCTTGTCCTAAAGTACAATGGATTTTGTGTCTGTCTCTTCCCTTTTTGTTTGATAGTTGTATTAAGGGAAGTGAGGGCAAATGCTACCTCTTTCTCCATGGGTTTTGGGGATACCCTGGGTGATTCTTCCTTGTCTTATACCTACCCTTTTCCATTCCACTTCTCATATTTTTATTTCTCCTCTCCTTCTACCTCTACTTCCTCACCCTATTCATTAATTTCCTCCTTTGCATCTTCTTTTGTCTCTCCACCACTTTCCTTCTCCTTTTCTTCCTCTTCTTCCTCATCTACTTCCTCTTCATCCCTCTCTATTTCTTCTTCTTCCTTTTCAGTTTCTTCCTCACCCTTATTTGTTTCCTCTTCATCCCTTTCACTGGTAGTGGAGCTCTTGTCATATTAGAGGGCTTTTATATCTTCCTTTATTTGCATGTCTCTGAAAGTTGCCCATGTGATACGGATTCTAAGGTTTTGGAGGGAATCCTCTATGATAATTCTAATTAACCCATGATGGTCTAGTTGTTGATGGTTTCCTTCCTGCACCTTAATGCTCATATGTCTCACTAATTAAAGAAAGAAGTAGGGTATGCTAAGTCTGATCCAAACCTCAACTCTTAGAAAAGCCCAAAATGGTATCCCTATACCACATTGTACCTACCTTCACATGAGACATAATTAATAACGTGGTAGCCAATTTCATTCCAAGGATATGGCGGGATTGCTCTTATGGCTCCATTTTTTTCTTCCATGGCCTCCTCTCCTTCTAAAAATAATTTCTTATTTGCAATTTGGTTATTTCCCTTATCCTCCTTTCTCCAAGGCATCCCTAAATGAAGGGTGGTGATTCTGCCTATGATTTCAGGGGTGAGTTCTATAGAGAGGACTTTCACCACAATAGTGGCATGGGTCCTAGTCAATGGAATGAGGGAGAGAGAAAAATATATGGCTACTTCATCATCATATCCCCTAAATTTCTCAAAGAAACCCATCCAATTGTGCCTTGTGAATATTTCTAGTACAGGAGGGTGCTGATGAATCCCCACTGTGTTGAGGGTTCCCTCTTATTAAACCCCCTTGTCATTTCCTCTGATGGATGGAGGGTTGTAAATGTCCAATACCAAATTTAATGAATGAGGAACTTTAAATGAAAATTTTGTGTATACAATTCCCCTAGACTACAATCTTTTTCAACACAGTAGAAGGCTTTTCTATATTATTTTCACCTCGAAATTATGGGAAACTATAGTGCCTACCTCCTTACCACTGCTTCATGATGCCAACCTCTATTTTCCCTTTATAGAAATTCTCACTTCCAATATTGTAGGCATTGTTTTGAATCATGTAAGATCTCCTGTAGGATTTCCTGTAGGATCCTGTAGGTGCTCCTGCGTAGGGAAAAAATGAATTCTTCCTTTCTTGTAGATTGCTTGAGGGATGAGAGCGAATTTGTTGGTGTGTAGCCTTGAGAATGTTAATTTTCATGGGGATCAAAGTTTATTTCCTCATATGGGTGATTTGAGTGGGGTGTTGTGCTGGCAGCCCAGGTACGAATATCTATTTTTGGACCATTGGTCCCACTACCACATCATCATTCTCTTCACCTCATAATCAACTCCCACTTTGGGCATCCGTAGCTCAACCATTTTCAACCTCATCTCTCCTTTTCCTTGACTTGACTACTGCCACGTCTGTAAGGACTAACTGTCTCCTCCTCGTTGACTGAGAGAAGGTGGCTAAGTTAACTGGCCATCTTTTGCTTATAAACCAAATCTTTCACAACTTTTACATGTTTGATCATATTATACTAACGAGAGAGTGGAAGCGAGATACTTACCTATGGTAATGATTCCTTCATACTGTTTATTGAAGAATGAAGTCCTTCTTGTGTACTAGCTGCATGTGTTTTTCTCCTCTATTTTTTTTCATTATTTTTCACTGATGTTTTTCTTTGATGTGCAGGTACTAGGTGTTGATGCTGATGATCCTGATATTGTTTCTAGTATTTGGAGGAGCTTCTTTAACCTTTGGATATCCATTCATGAAGCTGAATGCAACCTTTGATTTTTTGTTTTGTGGGATAGGCTGCTACAAGATTTCCTACAGAATGTCCTGTAGCTACTTATCCCTCAAAAATTTTTAATCATTTTCCACTCCTGGAGCATGAGGGTGGTTGGCATGGGAAGAGAATGGGTTTAGGTATTTTTGATTGAGGAGAATATCCTTCAGGTGTTGTCCCCTTTTTCTCTATCTTCATCATCTTTTATCTTTGTTTTTTCTTTGAAAACTATAATTTTTTTGAAACTGACTTTTTTGGAAAAATGCAGGGGTGATCATGGTGGAGAGAGATATGGTGATGAGATGGTGAAGTATAAATTAATTTTTTTGACATGGGAAGATCATCCCCTTGCTCTAGGGTTACTTGCTTTTGGATTCCCAAGCCACTGTAATTCTTACAGGATCATCCTGTAGGTTTTCACGGAATCCTGTAGGGTTTACAGGGAATCTTGTAGAAAACATAGAACCCTTATGAATTCAACTAAATGAGTGAAAAAAGGGAGGGAATGATGGAATGATGAAGGATAATGAATGAAGAAATAGAAACATGAACTAGATAGGTCCCCTTTTATCCCCTCTTGTTGCTCTGATCCTCCTCCTGTTGACCTGCAAGCAATATTTTCAATATTTTCTTATATATATAGCTATATTCCTTTTGAAAGCAACTAGTTTGCCTCCAGGAGGTTTTCATCCTAGCTGCTTGCCTTGGGCACCTCAAAAGTGGTTTTGACCCAAAGATCTTTTTGTTTCTTCTTTTTTTGACACAATTAAGCCACCTCAAGAGGTTTTCAGCCCAGCACTGGGACTCAGGTGCCTCATGGAGGTTTTCACCTAAGTCTCCCTCATTTTTTCCTTCTTTTTTTTTTTAAGTGACTTTATGAGGTAGAGGATGAGACTTGCTCCAACACCATCACTTCCTTTCTAATGCCATTAATGAGCTCTTTCTTTGACAATGGTGTCTTGTAAACCGTCAATATGTGCCCATTAACAAGTAAATAAATGGCCTCTGCATCAATGGTTCTAATCTGCACTAACCATTATCACGACATTTCTCTATGACATAAGGCCCTAACCATCTAGTCCTTAAATTTCCCTCAAAATATTTATATCTAGAATCATATAATAAAGCCTAATCACCTTCTTGAAATTGTTTTTCTTTGATGTCCTTGTCATTCCAGATCTTCCTCTAAATTTGAGTCACCTTTGTGTGTAGGAGCATGCTAAACACATCTAACCCATTCAGCTAGAGCAATATCTCTTTTTGTGCACTGCTGAGATCTAGATCTAGTTGGGCTTCCATCCTCAACATATTGTACTCAAATTCAATGGATAGCAGGGCCTTTTTCCCATAGACCAACTCATAGGATGTGAATCCAGTGGTGGTCTTCAAGGTGGCATTATAGGCCGAAGTGGCCTCAACTAATCTATCTATCAAATATTTTCTATTGCTGCTAACCACTTTGGTCAGAATGCCCTCTAGAACTTCATTGGTCACCTCTACTTTCCCATTAGCTTGTGGGTGATAGATAGTGGAGGTTCTATGCTTGATATTGTACTGGCTTAATAAGTCTTCAATCATGTGAGATGTAAACTAGCTACCTTGATCAGTGACCAGTTTTCTGGGGTACCCAAACATATAAAATACATTTTCCCTTAACAACTCAACAACTTTCTCCTCTGTTGCTGCCTTGATTTCCTTTGCTTCAACCCACCTGGTCAAGTAGTCAGTGCACACAATTATCTACTACTTTTTCCTGGATGTAGGGTCAATAGGTCTAATGAAATCCATGCCCCACTTGTCAAATGGCTCGAAATTAACTTGAGGTTGTAGAGGCATTTCATCCCTTATGGTAGGCTTTCCCATCCTTTGGCACCAATCACACTGACTAGTATACCTTCTCACATCCTGATGAAGAGTGGGCCAATAATAACCAGCTTGTAACACCTTGAATGTTGTCCTCTTGGCTACAAAGTGACCTCCACAAGGCCCATCATGGCAGGTCAAAGGGATGTTACAGACTTCCTCCTCCCTGACACATATTCTAAGAGTTCGATCTTGGCTTAGTTTGAAGAGGTTGCCCAAAATCCAATTTAATGGGGTGCTCTTCCTCACAATCTTGCTTTTCACTTTGGAGGAAAAATTCAGTGGGCATTGTGTAGACACTAAATAGTTTGCTATGTCAGCAAACCATGGAGAGAGAAATGTAATGGAGAATAAGTGTTCATCCATTAACTGATCATCAACCATTCCTTCCTCTCCCGTAGGCAAAGTTAACGTGGATAAAAAATCTGCAACAACATTCTCCTTGCCAAGCTTATCAACAATAGTTAGATCAAATTGTTGTAATAAAAGTGACCATCTAATAATCCAGGCATTCACATCAAGTTTATTCATTAAGTATTTAATTGTAGCATGGTTAGTATGTACAAATGTTTGGTAACCTATGATGTAATGCCTAAATTTGTTTAATGAATGCACGACAACTACGAGCTCCTTTTCAGTCACTGTGTAGTTTAGTTTGGCCTTTGACATATTCTTACTGATAAAGTAAATGGAATAATGTAACTTATCACCTACCTGGCCTAGAGCTACTCCTATGGTTTTGTGTGAGGCATCATCATGTATATGAAAAGGAAGGGCCGAATTTGGGCCTCAAAGAATAGGTGCAGTGGTCAACTTGTCCTTCAGGGTGTCCAAGGCCTCTTGACAGGTTTTTTACCATACAAATTCAGAGTATTTGGCCAATAACCCAAATAAGGGAGAAGCTAACTTGTTGAAGTCTTTTATAAACCTCCTATAGTATTCAACTAAACCTAGAAAACTTTTGACATCTCTCTTTTTTTGCAGAGGTGGGGCCGTTTGGATGATGAAAATTTTGTTTGGGTCCACTTGCAGTCCTTGCTGGGATATTGAATGACCTAGAATAGTCCCTGCAGTCATCAAGAAATCAATTTTTTGGGGACTAAGGGACAGGTTCATTTCAATGCATTTGTTCATCACCTTACCTAATTTGGACAGAGCCTCCTAGAAATCACACCCATAGGGTGTAAAACCATCCATATAAATCTCTACTTCATCATGGACTAGCTCAGCAAAGATACTCAAGACTGCTCTCTGGAAACTGGCAGGGGCATTGCATAGGCCAAAAGGAAGGACATTGTAGGCGAAAGTACCCCAAGGACAAGTGAAGGTGGTTTTATCCTGGTCTTCTGGGCTGATCTGGATTTCATTGTACCCACTAAACCCATCTATGAAAGATAAAAACTCTTTCCCTGCTAGAGCATCTAGCACTTGGTTAATGAAAGGTAGAGGGAAATGGCCCTTCTTTGTTGCATTGTTTAACTCTCTATAATCGAAACAAATCCTCCACTTCCCATTTTTCTTTGGAACCAACACTAAAGGAGAGACCCACTCACTCTCCTGAGATAGGGTAAAAGAATCATGCATCTAGCAGCTTTTGTAGTTCTTCTTTGACTATATCTTTGAGAGATAGATTCATCCTACTTTGGGGTTGTCACACTGGTTTGCAACCTTCTTTGATATAAATGTGTTGAGTACACACCGAGGGGTGCACTCCTTTATTTCCTTGTAAATCCAAGAAAAGGCATCCAAATGTTCCTTTAGCATGTTGCACAAATTTTATTCTTAGTGTACGAAAATAGATGGGTTGATTTTCGAAGTTCTCTTAGGGCCGAATTCTATGGTTTTCACATGAACAGGGCTTGAATCAGCTAAGAATAGGTCAATTTTGTGGTTTTTGTGGGCTTCCTTTACTACTTCCCCTGAGGACAATGTGTTGGGAATTGGACTTTGGAGTATCTGCTCAATCAAATCATCCTCATCCTGTTTTCCTCCTCTTGTGGCTGTTTCTAGGGTATAGAGTTGTGTTGAATAAACTTCATATTATTCCTCCTCTTCGAGCCATAAAGGTAAATCATTTCTAGATATGGCTGAGTAGGAGGGTACAGGACTAACTGCTTAGACATATGCCCATTTTTAATAGTCATATTTCCAACCCTGCAACTAATGTAGGCATCGACAGTGGCTAACCAAGGCATCCCAAGGATGAGAGGGTAACTAGTAATCTTTGCCTTAGGCTAGAGAACTAAGAAGTCTATAGGGTACTCCCAAGAGTCAATGGAGACCATCACATCCTCCGCAATCCCCTTAGGGGTCATTATGGAATGGTCTGCAAGTTGCAAGATTGTTGTGGTCTTTCTCAATGAACCCTAGAGATTGAGCTTGAGCATGGTGTCCTTATTCATCACATTCATGGCAACCCCAAGATCAATCAAAGTCTGTGGGACAATGGTGCCATTGATTTGCACACCTACTACAGGGCTTGCAGGTTCCAAATACTTCTGACAAATTATCTGCCCTAGCATTAAGTCGGACAACTATCCAATGACATTAATCATAGGGGTGTCTCCTTTTCGCCTCCCTCGATGTTTGAAGCACTTCTCCTTAATCAACTTGTTGTAAATAGGTACATCCTTTATGGCTTGGAGAAATGAAATTTTCACACATATATTTTTCAATTCACCTAGAAGTTCATTATCTTCTAGGGTAGGCTAGACTGGATGAGTTAATATCTTAGGAAAGGGTAGAGGATTTACTCTAGGTACGCTTTCCCCTCTTTCTTCCTCACTCTCCCTTAGTGGAGGTAGAGGTTGGTTGTCTGGGAGTACTCTCTGAGACCTCAGGTTGATTCCTAAATCTCCATAGCATAAGTAGGATATGATGTCTCTCCACTTTTATACTTGATGTGCCTATCTATTGTTTGGGTTCAGATTTGGCTAGGCAGGCATCTGAGATTGGTTATGTGGAGCACAGTGTAAAAGTTGTGGTCAAGTAGGTGGTGAAGGCAATAAATCTGGAACATTATTGTATGGGGGCCTCCACCCCTAGGGTGGTGCATTCCACTAAGGTTCAGGTGGAGCATATGGCTTCAATGACTGGCTAGCTAGCTTGGAAATGGTACTGAGGTGCAAAGGACAAAGGAGGAGCCGTAGACCATAAAGGATGGGTGGGGGGGGCAAGATGGAATGGATGTGGTCTAGTTAGGGTTGTAATAGGCATGGGATGATCCTTGCATGTCCTGTTGGTATGGTGGAGGCCCATGAGGTCTCCTTTGATTTATGTAGTAGTGAAGTTCAGTCACCCCTTCAGTCCCCTGATACACATATTTTAGTCTGGGTAGAAAAGGGAACTTGTCTGTGGAGTGGTTTCCTTTATAGACTGAGCAAAATTAAATCAGATTTAATGGAAATTCATTCCTAGGGTGCCTACTTCTGCATCTATGGTATAAAATGGCTAAGGCTCACTCTGCCTCCTCCTACTTTCTCCTGATGTGCATAGTGTCCATCTGTAGGGAAAGGGTTTGCAACATCTCGCTCTTGAAATCTTCCAGCATATTTCTAATTTCACCTATGATGGATGTATTGGAAGAGCATAGACTTACCATAGGTTGACTACTCCTACCCTTTTTCCTAGTTGCCCTCGAATGGTTCCTAAAGACAGTCTTGATATCTTCATAGGGTAGTTGGTAGATGTCCCCTCCTCCTAGCAGGTTTAGGGTATCTAGAAGATGTTCACTTACTCCTCTAAGCAGGACTAGCTTCAATGACTCAGGATCAAGTGTGCACCTGGAACTTTTGTAGCTAAGCTGGAATCTTTCTTCATAATCCTCTAGGGATTAATCATGACCTAAGGTCATCCTAAAAATTTCTTCTTTAGTGTCTTTGGACCTGCAATAATCTCGATACTTGTTGTTGAAGGCTTGCTGCATCTGAGCCCAAGTTGTGATGCTATCCCTAGGTAAACCCATGAACCAGCACAAAGTTGCATCCTTGAGAGTGGATGGGAATAGTTTCAACTTCTACTCATCATTGGTGTAATCATAGGTTCTGCATATGACAACAAACTCAAACAAGAAAGTGTCTAGATATTCTGAGGTTGGGCCATGGAAATGAGGAAGAGAATAGGGGCTTATATTCTTCATTTGGTATCCCCATTAGTTTCTCTGATGGGAAATGTACCCTCAATTATTTCTCTATTTCCTTTATCATTTCTATTTTCAGGCATTGGTTCAGTTAGAATGGGTTCTTATTCCTCTTCTCCCCTTATAGGTTCTTCAAATATCTCTGGTTGTTCCTAAGGGTTCCTCCAATTCATAGCCACCGACGAAGAGGGAAAGTTGATTGTTTGAAGTGGTGGGGGTATTTGGCAGAAATTTCCCTAAGTTATCCCTATTCCTATGAGGCATGAAAGAAGTGTTTTTGTTTTGTTTAAGTTTTTTTATTTTTAGCTTGGAGCATAATTGCATAATTGAAATTGCAAACTGAATGGAAACTAATTGATTGAAGGAAAACTAACTGCTTGAATGAAATCTCACTTTGTGAATGGAAAAGAAAGCAAACTAAATTACTTTTGCATAAATGAAACTAATAGCAGAATGTCAGAGATAAGAAATGGAAGAAAGAAAACAATTGTCACATATTACTCAGACACCTCCTGGGCAATGGTGCAAAAAGTGATGAGAACTAGTATTGTAGCAATAATTTTGTAACTCCTAGGGCTACCAACTTTACTTTATTAACCCAAGGTTTGTACAAACTTGGAGGTGATAGTGTTGTATACACAACTAAATGTGATGGGTTTTCTCTTTTTCACTGCTAAGCTGGCGATAGACCACTAAGGTTTTTTAAACCACACTTCTATGGATTCATAAGAAGCTTGATTACCAATGAGGAAAAGAGAAATCTACACTAAGGGAAAGCTTATCTAGTTTAGTGAAGAAAAAGACTAAAATCAAATGCTGAAACATGCCATTTTTCTAACTAACTGCTAAGAGGATTTGCTTCAAAAGAGTGATAAGTTAACATGTATACAATCCTACTATCTTAAGCATGAAAATTGAAACATCAAACATTCAACTGCTATGCATGTAAATGACCAAAATAACTCTGTTTTTCTTTTTGTCTTTTTTGTGTGAAAGTGTGAAAGATGACTTATTTTGGTGATTTGGCAGGGGTATTAAGGATGGTGGTGAATGGTCATAAGGCCTGGGAGACAAGTACGGGTCCTCTTCTAGCTTCCTAGGGGATTTTTCCACACTTCGGCCCCAAAATAGGTCACTATAGGTCAACCTACAGGATGTCCTAATGCATTCTACACGATGTCCTAAATTCCTACAGGATCCCCTGTATTCCTACAGGATTCAACCAAGATAAAAGGGAGGGATGTTGGAAGTGATGGACAACTAAGGGAACGTGGATGGTGGATGGAGTGAGGCAAGGGAGTGCCTAGGACTACTTCAAAACTCAAAACCAGAGTTGGGAGATGGCTGGATTTGCTCAAAAAGCTTGGAGAAGTACTCTTGTGATATGATGAAATCGGTGAGGGTTTTGGTGAAAGGAAGGAATGATCATGGATGGATGAAGTTGGGATGAGGTTAGTGACCATGAAATCTCTATGTACATCTAAAACCCCTGCACTTCATCAAACATTGACATTTATCCATAAATCATGCAAACAAGAAGGATTTCAATTAACTAACGAAAATGTAATTTCATGAGTTGGTTGCCTACTTCATGCATGAGGGGAAACTTGTGGAATAAGATGAAGCCTGATGAGATCAGAATTAAAACTTAAGATAGAAGAACTAATAACTAAATCATATTCTTGCAAACTAATCAATTGCCTGTCTAAGTACAGAAAACCCTAAATTCCATGAGAAACTAGAATTTTGTCTTTTTGGGGCTCCATAGGGGTTCTTTCCTCAAAACATGATCCCTGAAGGAAGGAGTGAGGTCAAATCTACCTACTGACAACTTTTTGATGTTCCTTTATCTCTTCTAAGCTACTACTAAAGTAAAGCACAAATGGAAGAAAACTAATCAAATCTACAACTACTTGCAATGAAATAATGCTAAAGACAATTCAACTATGAAATCAACTAAGCATACAAATACAGGAAAAGGAGCCTTTTATGCTATGGTTGTGCCCTAACCCAAGAGAATCAACTCTCTGAGTCAACTCAGTGTTGGATAAAGGAAATACTCATTCTCATTATCAAAACAGAGAATTACATAACAATGTATTTTACAAGTCTTGAACTCGAAAAATGACTAGCATTTTTACAGAAAAATTTGAATCCTAATGAGGCTATAGGCCTTCTTATTTATGAAAATGAAGTCTCCAATGAATTCCTTAAATCTAGGGAGGCTCTGCTCCCAATCTCAGGAAAAACTAGCTCTTTGACTGTCACTTGCTCGACTACCTTTTGATCTTCATGATCTGGATGCTTGTACTCCAAGCTAGTCTGATTGATGGAGGACTATTCAAGTGCGTGAGGAGTAAATGAGGATCTACCTCCTGCAATCTCTCCTCCTTGTCTCATTCGAGTTTCAACTGTAATTTAGCCAAAATTTCCATGATTTTCTCTCAAAAATCTACAATCAATGCACATTAGTCCACTAGGCATAATATCTCTCTTTGACTCATCTCATTAAGAAAAATACAATTAAAATATGTAACAAATTATGAGAAGAGTCGATTTGAAAGAGATAGGAGGTAGATTAAGGTCCATATAGGTACCCAATGATGAGGCTTATCAATGAGGTTGGACCATGGTGGACCATGATTGAGATTCATAGTAAGACAATCTTTGTCACAATGTAACATTGGACAATGGATGACCATGGTTGTAATAATCTCACGTTGGACCAAGATACAATATTTATTATAATGTGACCATGGTTATTGGCCACAATTCACCATGGTTGATTTTCATATTGAGACAATATTTGTCACAATGCAATGTTGGACCATGGTTGACCATGGTTGATTTTCATATTGAGATAATATTTATCACAATGCAATGTTGGACCATGGTTGACCATGGATGACCACGGTTGTCTCAATGTGACATTGGACCAAGAGACAATCTTTGTCACAATTTGACCGCATGGTTGACTATGGTTGATTTCCATATTGAGACAATCTTTATCACAATTTTCCGTTGGACCATTGTTAGCCATGGTTAACCATGATTGACCATAATTGACGATGGCCGACCATGTTTGACCACAATTTACCATGGCTAACCATGATTGATTTTCATATTGAGAAAATCCTATGACAAACTTAAGATAAATATTAGAAACCAATTTATATAAACACTATGATAAATGTTATATATGATAAAATAAGCATTGTTTACCATGGTTTATTTTCATATTGAGAGAATATTTATCAGAATGTGACATTAGAACATGTTTGATCATGGTCCAATACTTAAAACCCAATGGATTATAAACCCAAGGGAACAATATTAAACCCAATGGATTAATATGATAAACCCACGGTAAATAAAACATAATATAAATATAATAAACCCTAAAGTAGACATGGTTGACCATGTTTGATTCCCATAATAACAAAAAAAAATAACAATGCGACATTGGACCATGGTTGACCAAGATTGATTTTATTATTCAGACAATCTTTGTCACATTGTGATGTTGGATTAAGAGATAATATTTGTCATAATGTGAACATGGTTATTAATCATTATTGACCATGATTGACCATGGTTGATTTTCATATTGAGACAATTTTTGTCACAATGCGACATTGGATCATGGTTGACCATGATTGACAATGGTTGATTTTCAAATTGAGGCAATCTTTATCATAATGTGAGGTTGGAGCATGGTTGACCTTGGATGACCATGGTTTCTAGAATTTGACATTGAGCGAGGAGACGATCTTTGTCACAATGTCATCATTGTTATTGACCATGGTTGACCATGGTTCATTTTCATATTGATATAATCTTTGTCACAATCTGATGTTCGACCATCATTGACCATAGTTTACCATGGTTGATTTCCATCTTGACACAATCTTTGTCACAATGTGACGTTGAACCATTGTCGACCATGGTTAACCATGATTGACCATAATTGACCATGGTCAACCATGTTTTACAAATGTTGATGATTATTGATCATGATTGAACATGATTGACCATAACAGATGATGGTTGAGCATGATTGATTTTGATATTGAAAAGATCCTACGATAAAGCTTAAGATAAATATTATAAACCAAGGTATATAAACCCTAGGATAAATATTATAAACGGTAAAATAAGCATGGTTGACAATGGTTGATTTTGATATTGTGACAACCTTTGTCATAATGGGACATTGGACCATGGTTGACCATGACTGATTTTCATATTGAGATAATATTTGTCACAATGCGATGTTGGGCCATGGTTGATTTTCATATTGAGACAACCATTGTCACAATGTGACTTTGGACCATGGTTGACCATGATTGACCATGGTTGTTGATGGTTGACAATAATTGACCATGGTTGATTTTCATATTGACATAATCATTGTGACAATGTGATATTTGACCATGGTTGACGATGATTATAAACCCAAGGGTTTTATTTTATGACTTAGAATTAATATTATAAACCATAATTGACCATGTCCGACCATGTTTGACTAATGTTGACTATGTTTTATCATGCTTGACCATGATTTATTTCTATATTGAGAAAATCCTTATCACAAACAAAAAGAATTAATATTATAAACCCATAAAATATAAAGCCTAAAAATTTATACATGCATTATATATTATATATAACATTGAAAATATAAGTTATAAATTACAACATTTATTAAAATAATTATTATTTATAACATTCATTTAGTAATTATGAAATTAAATAAATTAAACCCAACAATTAATATTTATTAAATTGAGCCCCAAGGGTTAGCTCAGTTGGTCGAAAACCGTGCCTCGCCATCGGGAGGTCACAAGGTCGAATCCACCCGAAGCCCTTGGGGTCAGGTCTTGCAGTAGGCCGAGGGGCGATTTAGCCTAGCTATCACCCGGATTTTTCCGTGGACGTAGCGATCACTGACTAACCAGGGTGCTCGTGAACCACATGCAAAAAAAACATTTATTAAATTAAATAAATAAAATAAAATAAAATTATTTAATAAATTAATAAACAGTTATTTAATAAAAATTAAATATTATTATAAATATTAATAAAAATAAAAAATAATATTATTGTTAAACATTTATTAACAATACCCTATCTGATTCTCCCTATAGAAGTGGGTCTTCCCCTATTGAGAGCCTAGCTATGACTAGGCTTCTGTTGCACAAGCATAAACTCAATATCATAGGAGACCATAGACTTCCTAAGCTAGCTTTAAATTCCAACCAAAACCACCTTACGCTCAAATGAGGTTGGTATAAAGACACTAGGGCGTGGTTAAACCATTGGGAGATTGAAGAGAATGTTGCATTGCAAAACGTTAATAACATTAAAAATATTGTTACTTCTAAGTTCAAAGAAAAAAAGTGGTGTGAGAAAGATTTAGCAGCTAAAAGAAAATTAAGATATTATAAGGAGGTCATCAACCCCACACTAGAAGATTGAAAGTATCTCCCTGTTTTAACTAGCTCAAAGAAGAAAATTAATATAGCGAAGATTATAACGAACTCTCATGAGCTCCATAGTGAAACGGGTCGTTGGGCAGTTCCTAAAACACCATGGATGGAAAGGTTCTGCCATCTCCATGAGAATACGAACATCGAGGTTGAAAATCACTTCCTCTTAGAGTGCCCCGCGTACAACCACATTAGATCTCAGTGTCAAAATCTTTGTTGCAATACTGACCTTCCTAGCCTTTTACGTTGTCAAAATTACAATGAACTTGGGAGGCTTCCCTCCAAGCTTTTTGAGCATAGAAATAAAATCTTAAATCATACTAAATAATTCGTTTCCTTAGGTCAGATACACCAATGTTTGGTCTGAGTAGACATTAACCATCATCATCATCAATTAAACATTTATTAAATTATTATTAAACAATTATTAAATTAAATAAATTAAAAAATAATTGCAACCACTGTCATATCTGTCACTAGAAAAGTACTATTGATAATATGGGGTAAGAAAAAAAATTAGTTAAAAAAGAAAATAACGATTCTTTCTTTAATGTTCATTCTACCTAACATTAATTTTTTTTCTTTTACTTAGTGTGCATTACTACTACTTTATTCCTCAACCCTAATAAAATATAAAATTACCCTTTTAACTATTTCCAACATGGTATACCTCTTGAACTTATGAATTAGCACAAGTGTCAAGCCACATGGAAGGTATAACATCAATAACCTAACTCATAAATATAAATTAAAGAATGTACACTTAACTTCCAATTTCTCTATGTGCATTTGCAACCTTTCTTCCGGCCATTCAACTAGTGTATTTACATATTTGCAAATGATGCTAGAATTTTACGAGTATTATCCTCCTTTTTACTCTTCGTTTTGCTTATACTAATTTGTCCCTTAGCACTTGACTCTAACCGGACTTTATCTTGGTTTTAACTATAACATTATCAAAGGAATATGAAAATATTGGTTTGCACTATTGAACATTGTTTAAGTTTTAGCTTTTCATGCATTCGAAACCTTGAAGTTCCGACCTTACTATTATTCGATGTTCCTTTCTCAAGGGATAATATTTGAAATGGTTATGAATATATTTTGCTTTAAATGTTTCAAACCTCGCGTTAGCGATTACATGAGGGGCATTTTTCCTTTACTTTACCTATGCTCACCTTGTCGTTCAGCAATATACATTGATAATATTGCAACCGTAGCATTCCCTATATTACTCTATTGTTATGCCATTCGGCTTAACCTTGGTATTACGCCTATAATCGAACACTCCTGGAACTATGCTTATGGGATTACAATTTATATACTAACTGGTATATAGTTTAAATAGTTTAAATATAATTAAATTAAAGTAAAAAACTATGAAAATTTGGTAAAATAGAAGATTTATTTTAAAAAAAATGGAAAATAAGAAATTAAAGAAAAAATAAAAAGGCTATAATTAATTATACAAAGTCAGTCAAAATCTATAATAATGTCTTATATTTTTTAAGATTAAAAATAACTATTCAATAATATTATTTTAAATTTTAAAAAACACCTTAGTTCCAAAAAAATTTACTATATTATTGTAAGTAATTTAACCTTTATGAAATATCCATAAAATATTTTTAATAATAATTATAAAATAAAATTAAAATCTATCTTCGTTTCTAATTATATATATATAATAATTTAAAATCAAATTATAATATATTTAATTTTTATATACAATTTTTTTTATTTTCCACATAAAAAATGTTTTAAAATAAATATTTTGATATTTATTTTAAATTATTGCATCAATCGCTGAATTTTGTAACACTTTATTCCATATTAAAAAATTGTTGAATTAAAAGTTTTATAATTTTTATTATTATTATTATATTTACAATATTTTTCTATTAATTTAAATAAATTTTACTAAAATTATTGAACTTATAAAATTCAAAATTTCCCCTAATATCACTAAACACTTAAATTAATATTTTAATAATATAAATATCTTAAAAGCTTGCCATACCACATACCACTTACTGCAATTGCATATTACATCGATGAGCCCACTCAAGTTGAAACCCATCTTACGTTAAGGTTAGAGAACAAGTCTACAATGCAAATCTGTCGTTTGGGTTGACCGTCGTTTTAATGCAATGACTGCATACCTCCAAACGAAAAATCACAGAGGCTTAGGTTAGCCTATAGATGGGAGAAACACTAAAACCAAGCTGACACAAAGCTCGCTAAATATTTTCAAGAGTGGTTGCACATATTTTGAGAAATGTACATGCCTAAATAATTGAAAAATGACTATGGTGCAACATTTTAAATATGAAACACCTATAATTTGATGGTGATAAAAAATAGACAAAATAAATTTTAGTTTTTGGTATCAGATTATTATTAGAAATATTTTATATAAATTATTTATTTAATAATTATTAATAATAAATTTATAAATTATAAAAAGAATTGATATAAAATTATTGTTAAAAATATTTTATATAAATTATTCATTCAATAATGAGTAATAATAAAATTATAAATTATAAAAAAAATTGATATAAAATTATTATTAAAAATATTTTATATAAATCATTCATTTAATAATAAAATTATAATTATAAAAATTCTAAACTAAAGAGTGGAATTAAAAATAATAAAATTATAATTATAAAAATTCTAAACTAAAGAGTTTCCACTCTACTAGCTACATTTACAATATGATAATAATGACAATAACAGTGATATAAAATGTCTATACAGTGTATGATTTGAACTTAAATCCCCAAAATAATTAAAAAATAATAAAAAATAAAAATAAAATCTAAAATAATACATAAAACAGTTAGAGTTGGTGTCACGATCTCATCCTAACTATATGTACAATAGTAAATATTTTTTTTTTTTATGGTACTTAACTACTTAAAAGTCACCCCGTGACTAACAAGGAGAACATGTACCAAGGTATATCAAACATGCTTAAGCGCATGACTATAATTAACTTATATTAATCATTACTATCTCCCACCGAGAAACTATTACTCCTACGCATATCGCATATGTTATGTCATGCAAGCTTCTGGGCGTTAAAATGTAACCTTAATCCTTATGCACAACACTCATATTAATATGGCGCCAGTTGGTAAACGGGAGTTAACCCAGCTCACCCGCTCCATGGCCAGGTGGTGTAGGCCCACGTGAACCCATGTGACTTCTCGGGAGGTTGACCCTCTGTGGGTTTCGCCCCAGATCTCCCGCTTTAACAGACGGTGGTGATCATTTTACCACATCGGATGGCTCAGATATGTTTAAGGGTTTGGCAGGTAATACATAAGGCACCGGGTTCTTCGGCTCAGTTCATTTTCACACTGAGCGATCCGCAGCTCAACAGAGCTCTCACAACCACACCAGCTCCTGCCTTACCGCTCAGGTATGGATCTCCCGCCTTGATAGATCTGTCATGAAGGTTTACAGTTATGCACATATGATATCCATTGCTTATTTCATTGAAACCCTTGGTTGCCTCGACTGTTCCAGGTTATTTATATTGAATGGTTCTGTGCAGGAGGGTTTGCCTCCACGGTTTCCACCGCCTGCAGGAAGGATTTGCTGGTTACGGTCATTCCAGGTAAGTTACCTTTGTCGTTAAAGGAAAAGTCTGTTTATGGAGTTGAATAGGCATCATCTTCAGGCCGAGACGTGGCTCATGTCATTCCATTTATATGTCTCAGGTCTGGCCACCATTTTGTTCAAACCCTGGTTACGTTTTGCAGGTGGCCTCCTCATGCCGGACCTGTATTGCATGAACCCTTTAGGGTTAGCTAGGATATGACTATGGCTACATGCCGTTTGTATATTTGTATACTTGGGAATGAACTTGAATCTCCGGAACTGGATTGAATAAGTTAAATCTGTGTATATGTTTAAGCGTTTCTATTATACTTTAATACAGCTTCTATGTTTGGTTCCGCTATGTTATTTCTTTCGGACCATAGTCCTTCAGTATTCGTCAGGTGCCTTCTGCAACTATGTGAACAGTTTGCATTTGTTTTAATGTATACATTATGCTCGGCATACAGGCTCTATTGATGTGTTTAATGACCGACTCTGTTTTATGCTACCAGCTATGTATGAAATGCATAACGTTCAACTGTTAATATTGCTTTAACGTCTTCGTTTACATGTAAGTTAATACTGTACAGGGTTTACCCGACAGTAACGAATTAATTTGTTCAGGCTTGTTATAACTCTTGAATCCTTATAGATTGCATATATTTCACATGCATCTGTGTTCGTAGTTCTTTATGTATCTCAGGTTTCTTTTATTGCGGCATTACGGGTTAAGACTTGCATTCGTTATGTTGAATGCAGAGTCAATCCCCCTCCGCATACATAGTCATTATTGCCCGGGACTGGTATTGCCTGTTCTGGTCTTACATGTTCTTTAGTTTCCGTGCTTACTGATAGCGTTAGCCTTATAGCAATAACCTGCGAATAGCGTTAAGATCTTAACTTGCATGGTTAATCACTCGAGTTTGGGGTTAGCTATGAACATAAACCCTCGACCGCAATTTCTAATGTGTCTTTTGCTTACACAGTGCTAATATTCTTGTAAAGGCTCTCAGTTCCTGCAGTATTGTTATTTATGAAGAATCTCCGTGATTTACACAGCGTTGATATTGTAAGAGCGCTGGTTCTGCGCTGGTTCTATGACTGTTTAGCTCGACTATATTTCGTAACCAAAGGGTTCCGTATACTTATTCATTCATTTCTGTCTATCAATGTACCTTTGCGGTCTCTCCAACCGCTTTAGGGTTTGGTTCTGTTTTGAGCATTTGTTTCTTAAACAACCCGAATCCTTACAGCAGTTGAATATGTGACTTTAGTCACAGTAGTCTAATTTTGCAGGCTGGATTTATATGCATTAATCTTTTGCAATAACTACAGTTATCTTTTATTTATCATCTAATGAAAAGATAACACAGATAACTATTCTCTTTATTATCTAATAAAAAGGAAGCACAGATAACTGTACTCTGTCTGTACCCTACCAATACCTGTTTTTTTTTCAAGCTAGAACTCTATAGAAAATGCATACCTGGCAATCTGCTACCAGCGTTCCTACTCCAAGAGTTCACCTGCAATGATTTTTGCTCTTATCCTCCCAACCTTGAGATCCACTTCACGTTGGATTCTCCCCCCGAGCCGTCTTGCAGGCCTGCAGCCCTCAACAAGACTCATGCACTGCTGTGCTAGGTTATCTGGTCTCTACCAGACTTAACCTCTTTTCTCTATCTGCTCTCTCTCCTTTGGAATTCTTCTCTGTCTGTCTCTACAGCACCACATTCTCCATCCACCTTCTCTTGTCCTCCTGTTAGGGTGCTCGCTGATCCATTTAACCAATGCCAAGAATTAGTTGTAACTGATATGTAATTTAAAATTACTTTTACGCAGGCTTGATTAACTCATTGGTAATTTAAAATTACTTTACGTGGGGTTAATCACAATAGGTATATTACATACTCCCCCCCTTAACAGGAACACCGTCCTCAGTGTTCATCTTTCGTCGGAACTTGATATTTTACTCGTGGTATTACCATCTAATCCACACAAAATGTGATCCTTTCTCTTTGAAATCAACGACTTCATTCCAAGAAAAGGCGACAAACAAAATAGTAATGATATAGTCATAAGAAATATCATTAGTTATAAGCATCAATAGTCATAATCATTCGTAATTGCAAAAATATGCAACTTCTAATTGCCACCACCTGACCCTTATTCATTCATAATAAACAATTCTCTGTGTCAACTTACCATAACTTACCATCTTATGCTTGAAAATCATGAATACTTTCATGTAAGACTTTTAATAGAGGTTGGACAATTCTTCAACCTTCCATGGTAAGTAGTTCCTGCAATATATGACTAACAAATTCAACCACATTAGTCACTATATTTTGAGTCAAATGAGACACTTTTGACTAGCAATCAATTGTGCAATGTTAGATGCTTTCTAAATCACAATACTTTTACAAGTACTTAAAGAGCACTAACACTAATCATCAAATGATAAATCACTGCTCACGTGCATACTGAACGAATTCTCACTAAAGACATCCATAAAGTACTTCAAGAAGCACCAAAAGAGCACCTAGCTCGCTAATCATCAAAACAGTCAATCACTGCATCAAGCAAGAATTGTCTTAGCTCCCACTAAGATGTTCACAACATTAATAACACCATAAAGGAATTAAAATTTCCATTTATTCTTTATTGAGCACTAAGCTCATTTCTTATTAAATGTGCATAACATATAACTTAATGTAAAATTCATTTTTAACATAACATATGGCTGATTAGTTAATTCCTTTAGCCATGAGTCCACAATGGACTAAAGAATTTCCAACCCATGGAAACTGGTTCTCACAACCAAATCGAGTCATTTTCAAATCGAGTCATTTTCACATCCATACAGTTTCTTTGATAGAGACCTTACCAGGTCTAATATGGAATTCCACTCGCCAGCCAGCTCAAGAATTCCAGGGAGATGAAATCTGGGCAGACAAGTACCATCAACCCCTCCGGGCAGATAGCTGCCATCAACCCAACTCCGGGCATACAAGTACCATCAACCCCTCCGGGCAGGTAACTGTCGTCAACCCAAGGCATTCAAGCCTTTCACAGTCCGGGCAGACAAGTACCATCAACCCAACTCCGGGCAGGTAAATGTCATCAACCCAAGTATCCACAACTGTCTGTCATGTTAAATTTCTCTTTTATTACTCTTTCTCATAGTAATCTACACAATGAACCATATGAACATTATCATTAGCATAACAAACATGCATGTATACCATGCATTTACACTTAACCCCCTACATGGGTCCACAACATCAAGTTTGATGGGAAACATATCCATCATACACGTTGTATGCATGCAAATTTTCCAAATAACATAATTCATGCATATCATATAACATCATTCTTTCTCATTTATAATTGCATTTCACATTGCAGCAATTTATGTGATGAGTTTTCTTGTTTCCATTAAGCTACCACTACTTAATCCCATCAGCAACGTTAGTTATAAATATGCATCAGTTAACACGTATTCCATTTCCCAGAATGTTCATGCATACAATATTGTCATGTATAAAAACATATGCAAATACTCATTAATGTATAAATGTCAACAACAGTTGAGTTAATACTCTCAACATTCCCAATTTTGCCATAGTCTGTTGTTCCAATTCAAATCAACATTAATGGAGTATTATCGTACGTTTACTATGGCTAGCTTTAGTCATGCATCGTTAGTGTAATTAAACATAATTTCTCTAACATACAAGAACATAACTCTTATGTCACAATGACTAATCTTTGTGTATACTATTGCTTATCATATAAGCCCTTCTTTAATGTATGCAACACTTATTCCCTTCACTAGAAGATCACCATCATTTCATATGACAAACCACATACCTCTTTCTTAAAGGAAGTCATCTTAATCCTCATTTCTCTATCTTTCGATGTGAGGATTTCTCAAGATTCCCTTTCAAGAAATTATTAAGAGGTCTATCTTTCGGCATAAAAACCAAGATACAAAAACAAGGTTTACTTATCCTTTATGCATCAAATCAAGCAATCAACACAGCTCTTCCAACAAGACAATCTCTCCAAGAGATTATTATTTTCAAGGAAGTTATCATGACCACTTTCTCTAAGTACGCACAGTCTCATAATTCCAAAGTCAAAAATAGCTACCAATATGCAACATGTGTTCTCCTAACACAATTACTTTACTTTAATGCACATAGTTCTTTTCATGAAACAAGTAAGGATTTTGGTTCTTGTATGAACACTATTCTAATGTGTCTTTAAAGGAAAGAACCTCTATTTCCATTTTCAAGAACTCTCATAAAATCCTTTATCTTCATACATGAAGTATGCATACTCTTAGGATGAGACTATATTTATGTATATATGTAATATACTCTTTCCTCAAGAAATTAGGGATAAATATCTATGTGCCTAGAAGCACATCCTTAGTTATCTTTTATCATGCATGTAATGCATAATCATTTCTCTAGAACTTAGGGACTAACTAAAATCATAATGCAATTAGCATATATATATATATATATATATATATATATATATATATATATATATATATATATATATATATATATATATATTTTTCAAGAAGCTTTTATCAAATAAAGATACATATTTTAATTCAAGCAAACTTGGCCACCTTCCATGCTATGTTCTCAGGACATTTATATACCTCATCCTCTTTCTCAAGAAGATACTTGGCTATATTTAACAAGGATTTTATAGACCAGAGACAAGCATTTCACACACAAGACTCACGTGGAGTCTTTCTAATAGGAACTACCTATTTTCTTTACCAAGAAAACATACAAGATAATCAATCTTTAACTGCATGCCTTAACACATTTTCTTTACCAAGAAAATCTAGAAAGGAACCATTCCTTTATTGCATGCATTCAAATACTCTCTCTACTAAGAAATCATGTAAAACATTCATACGTGTTCTTCAAGTAAGTGAACAAGACACTTATCTTATCCTTGGATCAACATGCATAACTAACAAGCTAAACCACCCCTACCGGAAGCAATTGCTCTACTTATGCAATTAGAAGCATAATCTCCTAAGTGTCACACATGCACTAGAGCTACCATTTGGTGCTATATGCAACAACTATCATAACACTACTATGTGACCATTTCAGAATAATGAGTTCAAGGAGACATTATGAAAATCATTAACATCCACACTCTATAGTTATCATTTTCCAACTCCTTAAGCATGGTCAAAGGAATACTCACATGCACATCGAGCGCTTATCTAGTCATCCCAAGACTTAGAGTCTTCCGCAAGATTCTAACACTCAAAGCTTGCTTTATCTGGTCATCACCAAACTTAGCGAGTTCTTTTTCCCATCTCCGTCTGTCTCTACAGCACGGTCTTCTTCCTTCTCCTTGCTTCCTTTTCCTTTGGAAGCATCTATAGTTGGGGAAGGTAATTAGAGTTTACTGACAACTGTATTAACACAGGTAGTCTATTTATGAATAATTATCACATGTAATTATACCATGAATGGGTCCTAGAAATGTTACCCACTGAACATGCCTCTACCCTTAACTTCACACTGGAATGCAACATGCATAAGAAATCCATCATTCCCATAGTAGAGATAAATTCAACCATCATTTAATCGAGGCTCCAATGGTTTTTATCTCCCAACAAGTAATGATTAACATCAGCACATACCATGCTAATGGATTTCAGTTAATTAGAAGGTAATCATCATTAAAACTATTAGGACATAAGCATATACTATTCATCATGCATTCTCATGGTGAATAAAATTAAGACTCTTCTCATAAACAACTAGAACTATAGCACAGAGAGAGTAAGAATCTTCACACACACATTCCATGCATGTGTCATCAATCAACTTTACTTGTTTACGAATTGTAGCAATCTTAGTCCAATTCAATTAATGCATATAAATTCTATGGGTTAGTCAAACAACACTAACCAATCTCAACTACCAATCATCTTCATGCATCCATGACAAGGCTAAATCAAAAGTTAGTTATGACACTCAAGTCTCGCTGCTTGACCCATTGCATGTTTTTTCAATATCTAAAGGGGTTCTTCTAATGTCTTTTTTTTTAAAACAATTTTTCATCCTATTCAAGGATGTTCCCCCTGATTTATATTCATGCATTGGTCTATTAAGTTTCGTTCATTGTAATTTCAGTCTAGTTCAATATATGCATTGTTGTTATTGCCATATGTGCAAATCAACAGTTGGTAGTTGATCGTCACTTCCTCAATGAGTGTTCAATATTGTTCTTAAGTGCGACAAAAGTTTCATTGTCTTTTATCCTCATCAGGAATCCAACGTTATGAACGTAGTTATGCAACAACCTATTACCTACTTCTCAAAAAAGTTATAAACATGAATCACACCTGTCATGCCAAAAGTAGTGTACGACATAAATGAATATGCGAATGATTAAACTCATACCTGAGTTAATGCCTACTGATGGCATACTTCAATATCCTTTCCGCTTGCCAATTCCCAAAGGCGCCAGTATTGCAACCTTTGGCTCTGATACCACATTGTCACGATCTCATCCTAACTATATGTACAATAGTAAATAATTTTTTTTTTTTATGGTACTTAACTACTTAAAAGTCACCCCGTGACTAACAAGGAGAACATGTACCAAGGTATATCAAACATGCTTAAGCGCATGACTATAATTAACTTATATTAATCATTACTATCTCCCACCGAGAAACTATTACTCCTACGCATATCGCATATGTTATGTCATGCAAGCTTCTGGGCGTTAAAATGTAACCTTAATCCTTATGCACAACACTCATATTAATATGGCGCCAGTTGGTAAACGGGAGTTAACCCAGCTCACCCGCTCCATGGCCAGGTGGCGTAGGCCCACGTGAACCCATGTGACTTCTCGGGAGGTTGACCCTCTGTGGGTTTCGCGCCAGATCTCCCGCTTTAACGGACGGTGGTGATCATTTTACCACATCGGATGGCTCAGATATGTTTAAGGGTTTGGCAGGTAATACATAAGGCACCGGGTTCTTCGGCTCAGTTCATTTGCACACTGAGCGATCCGCAGCTCAACAGCTCTCTCACAACCACACCAGCTCCTGCCTTACCGCTCAGGTATGGATCTCCCGCCTTGATAGATCTGTCATGAAGGTTTACAGTTATGCACATATGATATCCATTGCTTATTTCATTGAAACCCTTGGTTGCCTCGACTGTTCCAGGTTATTTATATTGAATGGTTTTGTGCAGGAGGGTTTGCCTCCACGGTTTCCACCGCCTGCAGGAAGGATTTGCTGGTTACGGTCATTCCAGGTAAGTTACCTTTGCCGTTAAAGGAAAATTCTGTTTATGGAGTTGAATAGGCATCATCTTCAGGCCGAGACGTGGCTCATGTCATTCCATTTATATGTCTCAGGTCTGGCCACCATTTTGTTCAAACCCTGGTTGCGTTTTGCAGGCGGCCTCCTCATGCCGGACCTGTATTGCGTGAACCCTTTAGGGTTAGCTAGGATATGACTATGGCTACATGCCGTTTGTATATTTGTATATTTGGGAATGAACTTGAATCTCCGGAACCGGATTGAATAAGTTAAATCTGTGTATATGTTTAAGCGTTTCTATTATACTTTAATACAACTTCTATGTTTGGTTCCGCTATGTTATTTCTTTCGGACCATAGTCCTTCAGTATTCGTCAGGTGCCTTCTACAACTATGTGAACAGTTTGCATTTGTTTTAATGTATACATTATGCTCGGCATACAGGCTCTATTGATGTGTTTAATGACCGACTCTGTTTTATGCTACCAACTATGTATGAAATGCCTAACGTTCAACTGTTAATATTGCTTTAACGTCTTCGTTTACATGTAAGTTAATACTGTACAGGGTTTACCCGACAGTAACGAATTAATTTGTTCAGGCTTGTTATAACTCTTGAATCCTTATAGATTGCATATATTTCACATGCATCTTTGTTAGTAGTTCTTTATGTATCTCAGGTTTCTTTTATTGCGGCATTACGGGCTAAGACTTGCATTCGTTATGTTGAATGCAGAGTCAATCCCCCTCCGCATGCATAGTCATTATTGCCCGGGACTGGTATTGCCTGTTCTGGTCTTACATGTTCTTTAGTTTCCGTGCTTACTGATAGTGTTAGCCTTATAGCAATAACCTGCGAATAGCGTTAAGATCTTAACTTGCATGGTTAATCACTCGAGTTTAGGGTTAGCTATGAACATAAACCCTCGACCGCAATTTCTAATGTGTCTTTTGCTTACATAGTGCTAATATTCTTGTAAAGGCTCTCAGTTCCTGCAGTATTGTTATTTATGAAGAATCTCCGTGATTTACACAGCGTTGATATTGTAAGAGCGCTGGTTCTGCGCTGGTTCTATGACTGTTTAGCTCGACTATATTTCGTAACCAAAGGGTTCCGTATACTTATTCATTCATTTCTGTCTATCAATGTACCTCTGCGGTCTCTCCAACCGCTTTAGGGTTTGGTTCTGTTTTGAGCATTTGTTTCTTAAACAACCCGAATCCTTACAACAGTTGAATATGTGACTTTAGTCACAGTAGTCTAATTTTGCAGGCTGGATTTATATGCATTAATCTTTTGCAATAACTACAGTTATCTTTTATTTATCATCTAATGAAAGGAGAACACAGATACTATTCTCTTTATTATCTAATAAAAAGGAAGCACAGATAACTGTACTCTGTCTGTACCCTACCAATACCTATTTTTTTTCAAGCTAGAACTCTATAGAAAATGCATACCTGGCAATCTGCTACCAGCGTTCCTACTCCAAGAATTCATCTGCAATGATTTTTGCTCTTATCCTCCCAACCTTGAGATCCACTTCACGTTGGATTCTCCCCCCGAGCCGTCTTGCAGGCCTGCAGCCCTCAACAAGACTCATGCACTGCTGCGCTAGGTTATCTGGTCTCTACCAGACTTAACCTCTTTTCTCTATCTGCTCTCTCTCCTTTGGAATTCTTCTCTGTCTGTCTCTACAGCACCGCATTCTCCATCCACCTTCTCTTGTCCTCCTGTTAGGGTGCTCGCTGATCCATTTAACCAATGCCAAGAATTAGTTGTAACTGATATGTAATTTAAAATTACTTTTACGCAGGCTTGATTAACTCATTGGTAATTTAAAATTACTTTACGTGGGGTTAATCACAATAGGTATATTACAGTTGGAGGATTCTCAAAAAGCCGTTCAATTGTTTTGACTTGGCAAACAGGTTTCATGTGTTTAGAGTAGAAAGTCATTCAATTGTTTTTATTTAGCAAACACTTTGAATGATTTGATGTACAACTTAAAACTTTTTTGGTAGTTTCTTGAAGTGACAGATTTCTAATCTAGGCAGCAGCATGTATGATTAAGACGTCAGCGACAAATTGCTAATCTTAGTTAGTAACATTTCGAAGTCCAAAGTCCACAGAGAAACATGACCCAGCAGTGGAACCAACAGCATATGGAAAAATGAATATTACAACTAGTTAGTTAATATTAGTATGTAAAATTAAATATTTTATATTACAATAAATCACAAATTTTGTGATATAATGTAATCATTGTAAAATAAAATGTGAAATTGAAATAAATATGTTAAAATATTATTAAAAAAAATAAAATTTAATTTTTAAAATTTAACTATAGAAAAAAGTGAAAGAAATATATTAAAATATTATTAAAAATAATAAAATTTAATTTCTAATATTTAATTATAAGCACAGGTGTAAATTTTTTGGGTCAAAATAAATTATTAATTAATCAAATAAAAAACTTAACCCAAAATATACTACTGAATCAAATAAAAGACTGAACACAATATATACTATTGTAGATTGAAGATATACTAATATTCTATTTTTTTAAATCATGGCATTACGTCCGACCATTGGAAATCTACCATTGGGATTTTCTCCTGCTCATCGCTAGGGTAACCACTCTAGGGGTTGCCGGTGAGTTTCACTCATTGT
Organism: Pinus tabuliformis; assembly: GCA_031772625.1. Classification (NCBI taxonomy): domain Eukaryota; kingdom Viridiplantae; phylum Streptophyta; class Pinopsida; order Pinales; family Pinaceae; genus Pinus; species Pinus tabuliformis. Next base: position 1,458,674,674 of record CM062816.1, on the reverse strand, counting down.
GCTTCAGTTTGCTCGAGGAGCGGAGCTACTCAAAACTGTCGCTAGGGTTTCTTCCGTTGAACAGATCCATGGCAAATCTAACACTTATGCATAGCGCTCATGCTGAAGAATATGGTTCGTATCTATTGGTGGCTATGGCAAGGTAAGCATCTGCCAACGTTAGCTGCACTCCTTATCAGTATTTTTCTTACATTTAATCAGCTCGATAATTGTTTTTGGGTTATCTTTGCAGGGTTTATACCAATGTTGCGTTTACTTAATAGGAAGCTGTCTCTGCAGGGTCAACAAAACGCGTAAAAAACTAGGGCATCTTTGCTGAACAACGTTTACGGTAATGCCTGTGTGGCTCTCTTACTGTACATCGTTCTTGTGTTGATCTAAGGCCTTTTATCTTCCATCAAGGGTTATCTTTTCATTCTTTTCTGTTTTACTATCAGCGTTAGGGTATGCTCTTGCGACTGGAGCGGATTCGGCTCACTGCTCAATGGTACCTTATTCCTTTTGATATAGATAAAAATTCAACAGTCACCTGGAATGTCGAAGTCTGTTTACCTAAAATAACACTTCTCAGATTTATTTTTATTCTTTTCCATTCGATTATCTGGCGGCCACCGCCAGGTTTATTTGTTAGTTGCAGAACGCGCAAAGATTGATGGAGCGTTTTTGCACCTCTAAGACCAGGCTTCGATTCCCTAGCTTGTCGGCGGCTCCAACCAGGCTCATGATTTTATTCTAACATGTTCCTCATTTCCTCCTTTCGGTTTCAGTTGGGACAAATAGGAGAACGTAATTCGAGTTTGAAGCACAATGTGCTTCGTTCTTTTTATCGGAATGCCAGCTTAAAGCCTCCCGCTAGGGTTTGTTGTCTTCGTCGTTTCTGGTTATAGATTTCTTACCAAGAATCTATGGCCATTGTGGACATGTCTTTCTATTGTATATATTTAAAAAAAACGATAAACCTCTAATTTGATTGTTAATATTTATATAGTTAATAATAATTCTAAATGTCTATAATATGTGATTGATATAAGTTTATAAACGTTTACAAATTATATTGGAAAATGTGATGATATATGTTTCATATATACCTATCAACCTTTATCAATTACATTGGTAAATATAATTGTGCTGGTTATAGATTTTTTTACCAAGAATATATGGCCATTGTGGCCATGTCTTGTCTTTTCATTGTATACATTTAAAAAAAACGATAAACCCTTTAGGGTTTTCGGGTTTTATTCTTTAGATGAGTCCCATGTTATTGTTGGAATTTAATTCCAACTGCAACAATGAACAGCTGGACAAGAATCTGATCTGCAGTAAATACTCCAGGCTGATCGGTGCATCAAAGTCAAGCCCGATATTTTTGCACATAAATATGCATTAAAGTTTCAATTGAATTCCCCTGCAGACAGCCGACTTGTTTTTTGATAGAAGCATCACCGCCTTGCTGCATTAAATACAGAGATAAACATTAGAAGATATTTTGTAATATTTTATTGTTTTAATCAGATATGTTTTAGCATATAAATACCACACAGCAGTTCTGTTTTAATGTTAGCAGTAGCAGCTGAAGAATCACACAGAGCACAGGAGAGCACGCAACAGCGTGAGGAAGAAGAATAATTTCATAATAGTGAAATGCACAGCAGTGCAGAAATTTGAATGAAATTTGCTTTCTGGTTGTTTGTTGATAGAAAGGGTAGATGTTATCTGTGTGGAACATAAGCGTTCCTTGGTAAATCTACTTTATAATAGAAGTTGTGAAATTCCCTCAGTATGAGGAAGACAAATCTGTAACAGTTAGTTTATTTTGATGAATACAAGTTATTTTTTCCTGTTGTTGTTACACCGTAACTCAAAAAATACTTGACGTCAAAAATTTACGTTGCTGCAACACCACGAACAGCGTTGCTGCAACACCAGTTACAGCAACTGAAGAAAAACTGCGTTGCTGCAACACCATTTCCAGAGAACGAATTTTTCTGTTTTCTGAGTTAAAAACAGAGTATTTTTCTGTGTTAAAACAGAGTGTTATTCTGCGTTGCTGCAACACCAAACTCAGTTGCTGCAACACCAAACTGTGTTGCTGAAACACCATTTCCAGCAAGCGATTTTCTGTTTTTCTGTGCAAAAACAGAGTATAAAAAACAGAGCAATTTTTGTCTGTCTGTTATGGAATTTATCAGAAAATTCCAACATGGTATCAGAGCTAGTCTAGGCACTCAGTGAGTCAAAAACAGAGATTGTTTTTTACTGTAGGAGCTGTAAGAAGTTTGTTGAGTAGAATTTTTCCAGCAGAGAAAGTTTTTGCTTGTTTTCAAAATACAGTCAGTATCTTTTCTTTACCAATACAGGTTAAGATGGCAGATACTGGAACAGGTTTGACAAATCCCCAATTGCCTCAATTTAATGGGAAAAATTATAGTTATTGGTCCATAACAATGAAAACATTGTTTGCTTCTCAAGGAATATGGGAGCTGGTTGAAACAGGTTATGCTGAACCTGCAAATGCAACAGCACTGGCTGCTTTGACAGTAGCAGAAAGAGACTAGTTGAAGGGTGACAGAAAGAAGGATGCCAAAGCCTTCTTTTTCCTCTTCCAATCAGTACATGAAAGTGTTTTTCCGCGGATTGCAGCAGCAACAAAATCCAAAGAGGCATGGGATATTCTCCAAACTGCCTATCAAGGCATGGAGAAGGTGAAGACTACAAAGTTGCAGATGTTGAGGAGAGACTTTGAAAATCTCAGCATGAAGGAATCTGATACAATATATTCATTCTTCACTCAGGTTATTGGCTTAATAACCCAGATAAGATCTCATGGTGAGATTCTTGAAGATAGAAGGATTGTAGAGAAAATCTCGAGATGTTTACCCTCAAGGTTTGAATCTATTGTGGTAGCAATAGAAGAAACGAAAGATCTCTCACAGTTCACGGTAGATGAGCTGAGTGCTTCTCTGTTGTCTCATGAACACAGACTGAGTAGAGGAACAGATTCCTCTTTTGAGCAAGCATTTAAGACTGAGATGTCTTTTGGCCAAAGAAGAGGCCGAGGCAGAGCAAATAACAGAGGTTGTGGAAGAAGCCAAAACAGAGGCAGAAATTACCCTACTAGCACAAGCGGAAGGAGCTGCAATCAGAACCAGGCTGAAGGTTCGAGCAAACAATAAGCTCATGGACAAAGGTATGACAAATCCCAAGTCCAATGTCATTATTGTAAAAAATTTGGCACTACGCCAATGAATGCAAGAAAAAACAAAATGACATGAATAATAGGCAGAATGCTAATTTTGCAAATGAAGAAGATAAGAACCCAAAGAACGTGCTGTTAACATGTAACATAGCACAAGACAAACAAGAAGATTTTTGGTTCTTAGACTCAGGTTGTAGTAATCACATGACTGGAAATATTGCAATGTTTGCCAATCTGGATGAAAATGTGAAATCTGAGGTAACAACAGGGACTGATAATAAGATATCTGTCAAGGGTAAGGGCAGTGTCAATATCCGAGCAAAAAATGGAGAACAGATGACTGTGCAAGCTGTATACTATGTACCTGGTCTGAAATGTAATCTTTTGAGCATTGGACAGCTCATGGACAAAGGTTACAACGTGTTCTTCAAAGATGATACGTGTACAATCAGAGACATACCTCCAAGTAAGAAGATCATTGCACAGGTGCAGATGACCAGCAATAGAATGTTTCCTCTCAAACTCAGGGCAGATTTGAAGGAAGGAAGAACTATTGCAGCTGTAACACAAGAAGTCTTTCAAGAACAAGTGAAAGATGTGAATTGGTTGTGGCATTTGAGATTTGGACATCTCAATTTCGGAGGCCTGAATCTGTTGCACAGAAAGGGCATGGTAAAGGGATTGCCATTGATTGAGAAACCGGACAGCCTTTGTGAAGGCTGCATCTTGGGCAAGCAACACAAAGAAAGCTTTCCAGCAGGAAAGAGTATAAGGGCAAAGGCACCCTTGGAAATTGTTCATTTTGATGTGTGCGGACTGATGCAAATACCATCATTTGCTGGAAATAAATATGTTTTAACTTTTATTGATGATTACACCAGAAAGACATGGGTGTATATGCTGAAACAGAAGAGTGAAGTGTTTGAGAAAATCCGCCACTTCAAAACTCTTGTTGAAAAGCAGAGTAGGCATTATATCAAAGTGCTCAGAACAGATAGAGGAGGAGAGTACATCTCCCAAGACTTTCTGCGTTTTTGCAGAGAGAATGGCATACAAAAGCAGTTTACTGCAAGGTATACACCTCAGCAAAATGGTGTTGTTGAAAGAAAGAATAGGACCATTCTTCAAATGGTCAAAAGTATGCTGAAGGCAAAACATTTGCCGTATGAGTATTGGGCAGAAGCTGTTACTTGCGCAGTTTACATCTTGAATAGATGCCCAACTAAAGCTGTCATGAACAGAATACCAGAAAAGGCATGGAGTGGTCAAAAACAAACTGTCACTCACATGAGAGTATTCGGTTGTGTGGCATATGCACATGTACCGGATCAGCTAAGAAAAAAGCTTGATAGTAAGGGGGAGAAGTGTGTCTTTATTGGCTATTGTGATGAGTCAAAAGCATACAAACTCTATAATCCATCCACCAAGAAATTAATAGTAAGCAGAGATGTGCAGTTCATTGAAGATGAAGCTTGGGATGGAAGCTTGGAAAAAACAGTGAATGTAAAGACAACAGTGTCTCATGAAGAACAAGAGGAAGGGACAGCAGCAAATAATCCTTCCTTGGTGGCTCCTCCTACACCACAGCAAGTACAACAAACCACACCACAAGCTGGAATCCAAACAGCCTTGAGAAGTCAAGGAAGAACAGATGTTGTTACACCACAAACAGCTGATGCTGAAACACCACAGGGATCAGATATACCCTCAAGTTCAGATGGAACTCCAAGCACACCAAGAAGACCAAGATTCAGAAATCTGAATGAGATTTATGAACAAGGAGAGGTAAGTAACAATACCGGTCTAAATTCATTATTCACTTTGTATTGTCATGTTGATGACCCAATCCATTTTGAAGATGTTGTAAATGAAGATAAATGGATTGAAGCAATGAATGAAGAAATTGGTGCAATTGAGAAGAGTAAAACATGGGAGTTAGTGGACCTCCCTGAAGGCAAGGATGCCATTGGAGTTAAGTGGGTCTATAAGACCAAAAGCAATGCTGAAGGTAAGATTGACAGGCATAAAGCAAGACTAGTTGTGAAAGGCTACAAGCAGCAACAAGGCAGAGACTATGATGAAACCTTTGCACCAGTAGCAAGGATGGAAACAGTGAGAACAGTGTTGTCTATTGCAGCACAACACAAATGGAAGATTTATCAGATGGATGTTAAATCTACATTCCTAAATGGAGTGTTAAAAGAGGAGGTTTATGTTGATCAACCTCTGGGCTATGAAGTTGAAGGCCAAGAGCATAAAGTTTGTAAATTGAAAAAGGCTCTTTATGGGCTGAAGCAAGCTCCAAGAGCATGGTACAGCAGAATTGATGCTTATCTGATTGAGAATGGGTTTGATAAGTGTGATGGTGAACCCACACTCTACATAAAGCAAAATGATGGTAAGATTATTATTGTTGTTTTATATGTAGATGATCTGATTTTTACTAGCAATGATGCTTCTCTCGTTGCTGATTTTAAAGCAGTCATGAAGAGTGAATTTGAAATGACTGACTTGGGCTTCTTAAGATATTTTCTTGGAATTGAAGTAGACCAAAGTGAAAATGGTGTTTTCATTTCTCAAGATAAATATGTAGAAGCTGTGTTGAAGAGATTTAACATGCAGAACAGCAAGGCTGCTGTGACTCCAATAGTAGTGGGGCTGAAATTAACCAAAGAAGACATCAGCAAATATTTTGATCCAAAAATGTACAGGAGCATAGTTGGCAGCCTTATGTACTTGACTGCAACTAGGCCAGACATTATGCACGCTGTGAGTTTAATCTCCAGATTTATGGAAAGACCGAAAGAGACTCATTGGCAAGTAGCCAAGAGGATTCTAAGGTAAGTGAATGGAACGAAGGGGTTTGGTATTTTATACTCCTCTTCTGAAAATTTCATGTTGACAGGTTACACTGATAGTGATTGGGCTGGAAGTGTTGATGATAGGAAAAGCACATCGGGATATGTGTTTCATATGGGATCGGGAGCCATCTCATGGGCTTCCAAGAAGCAACCAGTTGTGGCTTTGTCAACAGCAGAGGCAGAGTATGTGGCAGCAACAACAGCAGCATGCCAAACAGTATGGCTGAGAAGAGTTCTCAAAGATTTGTGTCATGAACAAGAAAATGGCACAACCATTTACTGTGACAATAGCTCAGCAATAGCATTGTCTAAAAACTCTGTTTTTCATAAAAGAACAAAGCACATAGACACCAAATTTCACTTCATACGTGAATTGGTTAACAATGGTGAGATTGTTTTGCAGCACTGCAGAACAGAGGATCAGCTAGCTGACATCTTGACAAAACCATTAGCAAAGAAAGGTTTGGATCATTTCAGAAAATGTCTAGGTATGCAGCAGTTGAAATTAAGGGGGAGTGTTGGAATTTAATTCCAACTGCAACAATGAACAGCTGGACAAGAATCTGATCTGCAGTAAATACTCCAGGCTGATCGGTGCATCAAAGTCAAGCCCAATAATTTTGCACATAAATATGCATTAAAGTTTCAATTGAATTCCCCTGCAGACAGCCGACTTGTTTTTTGATAGAAGCATCACCGCCTTGCTGCATTAAATACAGAGATAAACATTAGAAGATATTTTGTAATATTTTATTTTTTTAATCAGATATGTTTTAGCATATAAATACCACACAGCAGTTCTGTTTTAATGTTAGCAGTAGCAGCTGAAGAATCACACAGAGCACAGGAGAGCACGTAGCAGTGTGAGGAAGAAGAATAATTTCAGAACAGTGAAATGCACAGCAGTGCAGAAATTCGAATGAAATTTGCTTTCTGGTTGTTTGTTGATAGAAAGGGTAGATGTTATTTGTGTGGAACAGAAGCGTTCCTTGGTAAATCTACTTTATAATAGAAGTTGTGAAATTCCCTCAGTATGAGGAAGACAAATCTGTAACAGTTAGTTTATTTTGATGAATACAAGTTATTTTTTCTTGTTGCTGTTACACCGTAACTCAAAAAATACTTGACGTCAAAAATTTACGTTGCTGCAACACCACGAACAGCGTTGCTGCAACACAAGTTACAGCAACTGAAGAAAAACTGCATTGCTGCAACACCAATTCCAGAGAACGAATTTTTCTATTTTTTGAGTTAAAAACAGAGTATTTTTCTGTGTTAAAATAGAGTGTTATTCTGCGTTGCTGCAACACCAAAACTCAGTTGCTGCAACACCAAACTGTGTTGCTGAAACACCGTTTCCAACAAGCGATTTTTGTTTTTCTGTGCAAAAACACAGTATAAAAAACAGAGCAATTTTTGTCTGTCTGTTATGGAATTTATCAGAAAATTCCAACAGTTATTCTCTCTAAAAGGGCAATGGTGTCGTACGGCCCTAACTTGGAATTTGTAATTCTTATCGAGAAAATATGAAGAGTCTGTTACTTTCCTATTTTAAATATTGACGCAATATTGACGGTCAGTATCTACAATTCCTTGCAACAACCGGTTACAAGATATACGATACATGTATCTATACAATTTTATGCTCTAGTAACCCGTACACAGTAGTTCTATATTTTCTTTCTTCAGTGACAAGGTTATAGACTTATCTCCAAACTGATGTTAAATTGACAAGACCTTCTTAGGCCTTCCAAACTTAAGTCAGATGCTTATCCAACTATCCCCGAGCTGATGCCAGTAGCAAACGCGAACAATCGAACACTCAATTGAGAAAAAACAAAACAAACGCTTCTTTTTTATTCTTTTAAAGATCATCATGGTTAAATTGATTGAATTCCCCAGACAGCCACGTTACGATTATCAAGACAAACCGACGGCGTTTCAAACCAACCCAGTTGGATGCTTCAACCGTTTCGATTGCCTCAAGTGCCACGTTACTAACAACCAGAAGGATCAGCCAACGATTTAATAACAAGATCCGACTCTTTGCACTCCCACTAATCGTAACTGTAGATTACCTATTCAGTCGTCGAACAATGGATCCTCGCCATTGATTTAAAAAAAACAAAATTCCACACCCAGATGCACCCTGCGTAGAAATCCTATGGGTTGAATAATTTTTTTATTAAAATGATAATGTTTTGTCTAAATTTTCGTTAAAAATATTAAAATAACAAATTTAAAATATTTTTTTTACAAATTATATCATATTTTTAAAAATCTAAATTTAATTATACATTTTAAATAAATAAAAATAACAATTTCATCGTTTAAATTTGGATTAAAAAAAAATTCAATCCTTATTTTTCAATCCTCATTTTTTCGCCTGAAGTAAATCTATTTAATATAAATGTAAGAAAACTTTCATTATTAATAACAATAAGTAAGGTTTCCCGACGGGTCAATGATGAGAGTGAGAAGGAAGTACGGTTTACCGACAGGTGAATGAGCAGAGGGAGGAGGGTCGACAAGACAAGGGTGCCAAATTCCACGGATATATAATGGTTTTGCACTGAATTCTAATTTTATAGGTTTTCTAGTTGTATATTCCCTTCGGTTTATGATCAACTGGGTTCTTATGGCAATTGTGATTATTTTGGCAATTATTTATTAGGCAATATTATAAAGGTTTTGTGTTGTATTCTAATTTTACAGGTTTTCTGGTTGAATATTCATTTTGTATATGATTAATAATTGGGTTTTATGGCAGTTTGTAATCTTTTTCGCACTTATGTATTAGGCAATAGATCTTATATGAGTGAGGCTTGTATAATTAATAACCATTTAATTTTTTTTTGGCAATTATTTATTAGGCAATAGATTTATAATACTGGTTTTGGGTTGTATTCTAATTTTAGAGGTTTTTCTGTTGAATATTCCCTTTTGTATATGATTAATTGGGTTTTATGGCAGTTTGTAATCTTTGAGTGAGGCTTGTATAATTAATAACAATTGTTTGCCCTAATGAAATGTGAACAAACCCTAAACAATACTTGTGTGTATTGTTTGATAATCGATGAGCGCCAGTATTGCAACAAGGATGTTGCAACTCCCGGGCTACCAAATTTACTTATCAACCCCGAGTTCGTACAAACTTGGAGGTGACAGTGCTGTATGCAGAAGTAAAAGTGATGGTCATGCCTGTCACTATTTAGCTGGTGAGAGACCACTGGGGTACCAAGCTAGACTTCTATAGAATTAGAAGAAGCTTGATTCTTTGATCGAAGAAGGGAAAATCTACTCTAAGAGAGCTACTCTACTACAGTAATGAAAAAACATGTAATGCTAAATCACACCATACCCTAATTAACCATTTAAGGATCTATGCTAAGAAAAATTGTTAAATAAACACTAAAAAAATCCTACTATCTAAGTTGCAAAATTAAAAAGCATCAAACCATACTAATGTGCAAGAAAAAAACTAAACTAAATCAGTTTTCACTTTTTTTGGTTTTTGTAGGCAAAATCAAGTATGCAAACTAATTGTTCTTGTGGATGTGACAGGTGAATAGAAGGTGTTTGAGGATGGCTAGAAGGTTTATGAAGTGGTTAGATGGTGTGGAGGGGTCTTAGGAGGCTTTTTGTGAGGTCCGTTTTAGGAAATTCTATAGGATGTATTAGAAGCCTACATGATGATCCTATACGAATTACATGAAACCTACGCGATACAGCCGAGAGCTAATTGTGAGGTGTCGGGAAGCTTGTGAAAGGTGTGTGATGAATGGAATGGGGTGTTAGAAGGTGTAGGCTCACTCAGGAGTCAATATCCAAGATAAGGGATGACTAGATTCGCTCAATGTATTTAGGGAAATTCCAATGAAAAATGATGAAAAACTAGTGAGGGTGATGGTGAAATAAGAGATGGCGAAGGTGGATGAAGTGGAAGGTGGTTGTTGGTGATCAAGCCTTGGTCCCCACTTGAGGTACCTTCTCTGCTTAAAACATGTGTGTCTTCCAATAACTATGCAACAAAATACATTTTCATAAACTAGAAAAGCATGAATCAATTTCCTATATTATGCATGAAGAAAGTTGTTGAAGGGAATCAAGGCATGAGTGAGATCTTATTGCAGAAGTGGAGTTGGAAAAACATGTCAATGAAATCTGCCTTGCAACATGAACCAAATACTAAATCAAAGACAACAAACTCCAAAGCTCATACAAGATCTAGAAATTTGTGTTTTTGCGGCTGCTGAAGGGTCCCTTCCCCAAGTCATGGTCCCAGAGGGAGGAGGTGAGGCCGAGACACCTGTTGACAACCTTGTGGTGATCCTTTTTCTCCTTTCTAACCTGCTGCTTGAAAGAAGGCACAAATGCAAGAAAACTATCATACAACCAATCTAATCTATACTGTTGTAATGGAAATGCTTCTACTAAGCAAATGAAGTATTAAGCTATGAATATATACTAGCATACATGTACAATAAAGAGGATATTTGGCTGCTACGGTTGGGATCTAACCCATGAAATTTAGCCCTCTGAGTTAACTCATTGCTGACTCAAAACAAAACTCATTCTTCTTACCAAAACAATGGATTACATCAAAAACTATCACAAGTCTTGCAGCTTGAAAATAGAGTAGAGTTTTACAATCAAAAATTTGAATCCTACTGAGGTCCTAAGCTTCTCTACTTATACATCTGAAGTCTCCAACAACTTCCTTAACATTAAGGAGGCTCAGCTCCCAAACTCAAGATAAACTGGTGCTTTGTCTTTCACTTGCTCGGCTGGCTTCTAGTCCTCATGATTTGGTTGTTTGCACTCCACGATGATGGAGGAATATTGGAATGGAGGGGTAGTAAATGAGGAGATTTACCTCCTATAATCCCTCTCCCTTGTCCCATCTGAGTTTTGACCATGGTCTTTGCCAAAATTCCTTGCTTTTATCCTTTAATCCTGCATTAAATGCACATTAGAGAACAAAGAAAAATATCCAACTTAGCTCATCTCATACAAAAATTTAATCAAAAGTATGCAATAAGTTATGAGAATAGTTGGTTTGACTAAGCTAGGAAGTGAATTAAGGCCCATATAATTACCCAATGATGAGGCTCATCATCACCCCCTACTAAAAGTGTTACTCATCCTCTGAGCAACTTAGTCAATATCCATATCCTTCATGGCTCTGGTAGCCTCTCTACCATCCCATGCCTCTGTCATGGTCTCCTCTTCTTGTTCATAGAAGCTTGCTTTCATTTCTACCTCTACCCACTTCCTATTTTCTTCTTATTATTTTCTCCCTTCTAGCATCCCTAAGAGTAGTGGTGGACTAAGATTTAGGCCTATCCAATTGGCCTTCAACCTTTGCATAGATTGCCTATACATAGGTGTCCTGTTGAGTGCCTCTCTCAACCTCTGAGGGGAGTGATATTCTCTTATATTTAAGCCGTATGGCAATGTGTTCCATCTCCTTAAGCAAGAATGTATACGATCATCTCCTAGAAGCATGTCCTCAAAATGTGAAATTGCTTGCTCTTGGGAAACAAGATATATAGGTGCCAATTGAGGATTGGTTGCAATCAAATTATGGGTACTGATGAGGGCCATGGGATTTGATTGTTCAGCTCTGATCAAAAGAGGTTCAACTTGCTCACTGGCCAATATCCTTTTCATCTCTGTAGCTCTTGACTCCTCATGGTTCATCCATGATGCCAAAGCCATTAATTGTAGATCTCCTAGCTTGGAATTAGGGTCCCAAACATTCATGTTTGTGAGGGCTAGGTTGTGCAAATAAAACTCAACCATTTTGGCCCTATCCTCTAGTGTACTTTGATCACAAAGATCAATAAACTACCTGTAGTCCTAAAATGGCATGGTTCCCCTTTGTTCTAGTGTCTTAATCTAAAACAACTTCCATTGTTCTTTGAGGTAAAGAGCATAGGATTTAGCTAGCATCCTACACTGGATTGCCTCCAAGGAGAGGCTAGTCATACATGCTAGTTGGTTCTCTCTTTCCTACAGTTGTCCCCTCAGCCATGAATTTTTTGTCTCAAGTTGATTTCTCATTGTCGCTTCTCCCTTAAGCCACTTAGTTCCCTGCCCATTTCTTTGAGTTTTTCCTCCATGTGCCAAATGTATCCCACCCATTTGATTTGGCAATCTGCATCCATCAGTGGGTTTTGGCCCTCTACTTCTTAAGCTCGAAGAATAATGGGATGGAAAATTTTTCAGGTATGACCCTGCCTCCTTCAATAAACCGGTAATAGGAGTCCAAGATAGGTTGGGGGCTGGGTTCCTTTGTCTCTGGGTCCTCCTCTTTAACATCTTGTTGGCCCCCTACCTTTCTTCCCATTTTTTGTGCCTCCTGTAGATTCAACAGAGTATCTTATAGGACTATTTTTTCTTCCTGTAGATTTTTCTATGGATCCTGTAGGATTTCCTTACCCTTTGAGGAAGTTGATCTAGTATTAGGCCTCCTTACATAGGTGATAGGGGACTTAGGGGAAGGACTTTTATCTTTTTGTGTAGGGGAATCTTGAATCTCGATAGGAATTTTTGTTGATGTTTATGGCTTCCCCTATCTTATTCTTGTGCTCTTTTTTGTTCTGAAATATAGTGTGGTCTCCCTCTACCCTTTTTCTTTTTTCTTGATTGTTGTGCTGAGAGTAGTGAGGGCAGTTGCTGCCTCTCTCTCAGTGGCCTGTAGAGAGACCTAGGTGACTCCTCCTTGTTTCTTTTCCCCTCTATTTTATTGCCTTCTTTCTCTCTTTTTTTCCCGTCTTCTTCTTCTTGTAGATATTCATCATCTCTATCAGTTTCCTCCTTGATTTCCTCCTCTGTTTCTTCATCATCCTCCTTCTCTTCTCCCTCTTCTTCTTCAGCTTCATCATGTTCCTCAGTGTCAGCTCCTTCTTCATCCATCTCATCCTTATCATTCTCTTGATCTTCCTCTTCGTGTTTTACCTACTCTTTACTGACAGTAGGACTAACATCATAAGTAAGGGCTTTGATGTCATCCTTTGATGGCATGTCTCTGAAAACTGACCATGTTATAGGGGTTTTGAGGTTTTGGAGGGCATCTTCAATGAGGATCCTAATCAGCCCATGGTGATCGAATTGTTGGGAATTCCCCTCCTTCCCTTTGATGCTTGAATCTATGAGTGATTGAAGCAAGAAATATGGTATGCTCAATCTTTGTTGAGGTGGTGCTTCTACTCCAAATCTTAATTCCTCAAGGATCCTGAAATGATAGCCATAGACAACACTATATCTTCCCTCACATGAGATATATTTGATGAGTTGGTAGCATACCTCACTCCATGGGTATGGTAGACTTTCCCTCCTTACTCCATTTTTGTCCTTAGTGGGTTCTTCACCTTCTAAAAAGAACTTTTCTTTTGCCATCTGGCTATCTCCTTTGTCTTATTTTCTCCATGGGATTTTTAGGGGAAGTGTGGTGACCTATTGATGAGCTCTGGGGTGAGATCTATAGTGATGCCCCTTACTACAACAGTGGCATGGTTTCTACTGTGTGGAGTGAGGGAGAGAGAAAATTCTTGAGCCACCTCATCATCATACCCTCTAAATTTTTCGAAAAACCCCATCTAGTTGTGTCCTATAAATATTTCAAGCACCTATGGGTGTTGTTGGATCCTCACAGTGTTTCTGGGCTCTCTCCTATTAAACTGTCCTATCATCTCGCTGGTGAAGCTTGAGGAGAAAATGAGAGGATTGACACAATTTTTTTCAAATGCTGGAGCAAAACGGAGTTGACTGTGTATTTAATTCACTTCACATAGTTGCTAAATTCACTCAATTTCAGAGTATCCCTCGTTCATTTACTTGTGAAGGAGGATAAAATTTTAGAGCCTACCTCTTTAGACTGGTTGCAGTGGAAAATGCCCATGATATCCCTTCTGAAATCCTCTATGCCAATCCTGTAGACAGTCTATGTGTATCTTACAGACTGTATCCTGTAGGAATGCTTGTGCAGAACGATGGATCTTTGCTTCCGGTGGGTGGCCTAGGTTATGAGAGCGACTTGAGTGAGGGTGTTTCAAGGAGGTGAAATGCATGAATTCATGGGACCGATGTTTTATTTCCTCTTATGGTGATTCAGGGTGAGGTGGTGTGCTGGTAGCAAAGGTATGTTTCCATTTTTGGACCATTGGTCCCCACTATCACCTCATCATTTCCCACTCCTCGTAATCATCTCCCACATCATAGATCCGTAGTTTAACCGTTTTTTTCCTACTCCTTCTCTATCTTTGATTTGACTATAGCCACATGTGAAGGACACTCGATTGTTCATGTGCTAACTAAACGAAGGTGGCCAAGTGAACTAGCCACCATTTCACTTACCAACCAACTATCTCGTAACCCTTACAATTTTTTACTACATGATGCATATGAGTGAAAGGGCAGGATACTTACCTATTGTTTCAATGCTATGTTGCAGTTGTCAGAGACTAGAGGTGTTGCGTTGTTTATTTGTTGCATGCCATTCTTCTTCATACTCTTACTGTCTGCTAATGGTTTGTTTGCTTTTGCTAGTATCTATGGCTAAAGATCTGATGCTACTGCTGTGGAGCTCCTGGATCATCCTAGTGAAGAACTATTGCTAGTGTGATTGGCATTCTATTGGATAGGCTGCTACAGGATTTCCGACAGGATGTCATGTAGCTTCTTCTCCCTTAGAATTCTTTAATCATTTTTCTTGTTGGGGTTGTGAGGAAGGTGACATGGATGGAAAGAAGGAGTAGAAGTGTGGAGAGAAAATGATACTTAGGTAATTTTCTTTACTCCTCTTTGTTTCCCTTTTTTCTCTTTTTAAGACTGGAAGGAACTATTGAAACTGATCTTTTTTGTTTTGAATGGTGAGTGCAGGGATGATGATGGTGGACGAGATGAGGTGCTAGATCATGCATAGGGTGAATTTTAGGGACCTAAAAAGTCCATCATATGCCTTCATATTGCTTCCTATAGGATTTCTGAGTCACTGTAATTGCTACAATATTATACAGTGGGTATTCAGGGGTTCTTGTAGGAATATAGGGGATCCTGTAGAAAACATAGTCTTTGCATAAATCGAAGCAATGGAGTGGGAAAATGACAAAAGTGATGGAGGGATGCATGGTAAGGAGTGAAGAAGATGAATATGTGAGTGGAAAGGGTCTCCTTAGGATCCTCTTTTGTTCCTTGACTGTCTTTCTCACCCACCTGCAAATGGAAATTTCATGACAAATATATATATATATATATATATATATATATATATATATATATATATATATATATATATATATATATATATATATTAAAACAACTAGGCTACCTTACAGAGGTGTTCACCCTAGCTTTTTGCCCTGGGTGCCTCATGGAGGTTTTCACCTGAGTCCTTATTCTTTTTTCTTTTTTCTCAGTGATTTGATAAGCGAGGAGCTGGAACTTGCTCCACCATCATCATTGTTTTATTGACATTATAAATGAACTCCTATTTTGATAAAGGTCTCTTGTACATTTTCAATCAGATTCCATTAGCTAGAAAAGGAATTGCTTCTTCATCTATGGTTCTGATTTGCACTGAACCATTATCATGGCATCTTTCCACAACATAAGGTTCGAACCATCTTGTCGTTAACTTTCCCTTGAAGTATTTATACCTAGAATCATATAACAATGCCCAATCACCCTCCTAAAATTGATTCTCCTTAATATTTTTATCATGCTAGATCTTCCTCTCAAGTTGAACTACCTTTGTTTGTAGGAGAGCCTGCATTCTAAATTCGTCCAAGCCATTCAATTAGAACAATCTCTCTTTTTCTGCACTGCTGAGATCCAAATCTAGTTGGGCTGCCATCCTTAATGTGTTATATTCAAACTCAATTGACAGCAAGGCATTTTTCCCATAGACCAGCTCATAGGGTGTCAATCTAGTGGTGGTCTTCCGTGTGGTATTATAGGCCCATGTGGCCTCAACTAGTCTTTCTACCCAATCCTTACTGCTGCTGCTCACCACCTTGGTTAAGATGCCCTCCAGTGCTCTGTTGGTCACCTCCACTTGCCCATTAGCTTGTGGATGATAGGGAGTGGAGGTCCTATTCTTGATCTTGTGATGACTGAGTAGGTCTTCAATCATGTTGGAGGTAAACTAGCTACCTTTGTCTATGACCAGCTCTCTAGGGTACCCAAATTTGTAGAATAAATTCTCCCTTAGGAACTCCGCCACCTTCCCTTTTGTTACTGCCTTAATTGCCTTGGTTTCAACCCAATTAGTCAAATAATTAGTGCACACAATAATGTATTGTTTTTTCTTCGAAGGAGGGTTAATATTCCCAATGAAGTCCATTCCCCACTTGTCAAATGGATTGAAAGTCACTTGAGGCTGCAAAGGCATTTCGTCTCTTAGAGTAGGCCTTCCCATCCTCTGGCACCGATCACACTGACTAGTGTGCTTTTTCACATCTTGATGAAGAGTGGGCCAATAATAGCCTTCTTGTAACACTTTGAATGTTGTCCTCTTTGCTGCAAAGTGACCTGCACAAGGCCCATCATGACAGGTCAAAAGGATGTCAAAGACTTCCTCTTCCTTGACACACCTTCTCAATATTTTATTTGGGTCAAGTTTGAAAAGATTGCCCCCAATCCAATTGAAGGGGGTTCTTTTCTTGACTATTTTTCTCTTTTCTTTGGAGGGCAAGTTTGGTGGGAACTGTTCTGATACCAAATAGTTTTCTATATCATCAAACCATGGAGAGAGAACTAAAATAGCAAACAAGTGCTCATCTGGTAACTGGCCATCCACCATTCCTTCTTCACCTGCAGGCACATTTACCCTAGATAAAAAGTCTGCAACAACATTTTTCTTACGAGCCTTATCAACAATGGTTAGATCAAATTACTACAATAAATGTAACCATCTTATAATTCGAGCATTCACATCTAGTTTTTTCATTAAGTATTTAATTGCAGCATGGTCGGTATACACAAATGTTTGATAGCATGTAATGTAATGCCTGAATTTGTTTAATGAATGCACAATAGCTAGGAGTTCCTTTTCAGTCACTATATAATTTAGCTAAGCTTTTGAGAAGTTCTTACTAATAAAATAGATATCTTAAGGGATTTTTTTCTCTACCCAACCTAGGGCTACTGCTATGGCTTTGTGTGAGGCATCAAAATGAATATGGAAGAGGAGGGCCCAGTTTGGGCCTCAGAGAATTGTTGTAGTGGTTAACTTACCCTTTACAATGTCTAAGGCCTCTTGACAACTTTTTGACCATATAGACTTAGAATTTTTGGCCAACAAACCAAATAAAGGAGAGGCCAACTTGCTGAAGTCCTTTATGAATCTTTGGTAGTATCCAGTTAATGCTAAGAAACTTTTGACATCTCTCTGCTTTTGAGGAGGTGGGACCCTTTGGATGATGGCTATTTTGTTTAGGTCCACCTACAGTCCTTGCTGAGATATTGAATGACCTAGCACGGTCCTTGTAGTCATTAGGAATTCACATTTTTCAGCATTAAGAGACAGATTCATTTCAATGCATTTGTGTATTACTTTGCCTAGGTTAGACAGGGCTTCATGAAAATCACAGCCATAAGGTGTAAAATCATCCATATAAATATCCACCACATCATGGACTAATTCTGCCCAAATACTTAAGACTCCTCTCTGGAAAGTGGCAGGAGCATTGCATAGGAAAAAAGGAAGGACCCTATAGGAAAAAGTACCGAAAGGACAAGTGAATGTAGTCTTATCCTGCTCTTCTAGGTAGACTTGGATTTGGTTGTACCCACCAAATCCATCTAGGAAAGAGAAAAATCTTTTCCCTACCAAGCCGTCTAGCACTTGGTCATTGAAGGGTAGAGGAAAATGATCCTTATTTCTGGCTTTGTTCAACTCCTTGTAATCGACACAAATCCTCCACTTACCATTTTTCTTGAGAACTAACACCAAAAGGGAGACCCACTCACTATCGGAGATAGGGTAAATGAATCTTGCATATAGCAGTTTTTGCAGTTCTTCTTTGACTATATCTTTAAGAGTTGGATTCATCCTCCTTTGTGGTTTTCGGACTAGCTTGCAACCTTATTTGATGTATATGTGGTGAGTACACACTGAGGGGTGTACTCCCTTCATTTCCTTGTAACTCCAAGCGAAGGTTTCTAGATTTTCCTTTAACATGTTGCATAGCTTCTCCTCTTCGAGAGCAAAAGAGATAGATTAATTTTCAAGGTTTTCTCTAGGCTGAATTATATGGCTTTAACACAGACTGTGTTGGAATCAGCCAAGCATAATTCAATTGGATGATTGTTCCGGGTTTCCTTTACTGCTTCTTCTAAAGGTAATGAACCAGGAGTGGAATTTGGAGGAGGTGTTCAATCAAGTCATCATCATCTTGTTTTCCAAACATCCCATGGTTGCTTCCAACGCATAAAGTTAGGTGGAATACACCTCATCTTCTTCCTGCTCCTCCAACCATAAAGGTAAATCATGCTCTAGAGAAGGTTGAGCGAGAGGGTATATGACTAACTACTTGGACATATGCCCATTCTTGATCGTCATATTTCCAGCTCTGCAGCTAATGTAAGCATCAGTTGTGGCCAACCATGGCCTTCCAAGGATGAGAGGATAACCAGTAAGCTTAGCCTTAGGCTAGAGAACTAGGAAATCCGCAAGGTACTTCGAGGAGTCAATGGAGACCATCACATCTTCCATCATTCCCTTAGGGGTTACTGTGGAACAGTCTACAAGTTACAGACCTATTGTGGTCTTCGTAAATGACCCTTGGAGGTTGAGCTTGAGCATGGTGTCCTTGGTCGTCACATTAATGACAGCCACGAGATCGATTGGAGTGTGTGGGAAAATGGTGTCATTGATGTGCATATCTACTACAGGGATTCCAGGGTCCAAATATTTTTGACATATTAACTGCCCCAACATTAATTTGGATGGCTGCCCAATGACATTAATGGTAGAGGCATCCCTTTTTCACCTCCCTGGATGCTTGAAGCATTTCTCATTAATCAACTTATTGTAAATGGGAACATCTTTTATTACCTCAAGAAGGGGGATCTTTACACATAGATTCTTCAATTCTCCCATAAGTTCAGTCTCTTCTAGGGTATGTTGGAGTGGTTCAGCTAATCTCTCAGGAAAGGGTGGATTTACTTTAAGGTTGCTTTCCTCTCTTTCTTCCTCAACCTCCCTAGGTGGATGAGGAGGTTGGTTATCCAAGAGAACTCTCCCAGATATCAGGTTAATCTCCTAGATTTCGACAACATAAGTTGGGTATGATGTCTCTCCACTATATACTTGTTGAGCCTGCCTATTGTTCGGGTTCGAATTTGGTTGGGAAGGCATCTAGGGTTTCTCGGGTGGAGCAATGTGTAGGAGTTGTGGTTGGGTAGGTGGTGGAGGCAATAGAGATGGAGCATTTTGTATTGGGGAATCCACCCCAGGAGTGGTGTATTTGATTTAGGTTGTGGTGGATCGTAAGGGTTAAATGACCGGCTGGCTAGCTGAGAATGATACTGAGATGCATAGGACCAAGGAGGGGGTGTAGACGAGGAAAGATGACCAGGGGTCCCCCAAGAATGTATATTTGTGGTTTTGTTGGAGTTGTAATATGCATGGGATGACCCTTGCATGCCCTACTGGTATGGTCTAGGACCAGGAGGTCTCCCTTGGTTAATGTAGGAAAGCTACTCAGTGACCCCTTCAACTCCTTGATATACAACTTTGAGTTTGGATAAACAAGGGAACTTGTCGATGGAGTGGTTTTCTTCACAGACTGAGAAAATTTCAATACAGTTCAATGGACATTCGTTCCTAGGATGCCTCCTGATGCATCTAGGACAAAATATGGCCAAGGCTCTCTCTTCTTCCTCCCGCTTCTTTTTAATTTTCATGTTTTCCATTTGAAAGGCAAGGGTTTGCAGCATATCACTTTTGAAATCTTCCATCATGTTTCCAATTTTACCCTCGATGGATGAGTTGGAAGACGATGTACTAGCCATAGGTTGACTACCCCTACCCTTTTTCCCGGCCGCCCTAGAATGGTTTCTAAAGACAGTCTTGCTATCCTCATAAGGTAATTGGTAGATATCTCCTCCATCTAACAAATTTAAGGTATCTAGAAGATCTTATCTTACTCCCTTATGTAGGACCAGCCTTAGTGACTTAGGGTCAAGTGTGCACCTGGCCCTTTTGTAACTGAGCTGGAATATTTCTTCATAGTCCTCTAAGGATTCATCATGGCCTATGGTCATCCTAAAAATTTCCTCTTTAGTATCCTTTGACAGACAATAGTCCCGATATTTGCTATGAAAGGCATGCTGCATCTGATACCAAGTTGTGATGTTATCTCCAGTTATGCCCATGAACGAGTGTAATGCTGCATCCTTGAGGGTATATGGAAATAATTTTAACTTTTTCTCATCATCTGTATAGTCATAGGTTCGGCATATAACAACAAACTCAAATAGGGAAGTGTTGGGGTCCTCTGTGGTCAGGCCATGGAAATGAGGTAGGGCAGAGGGGCTTATATTTTTCATCTTAGTGTCCCCGTTGGTTTCCCTAAGGGGGAAGGCACCCTCCACTCTATCTCTATTCCCTTTGTCATTCCGGTTTTCAACCATTGGTTCAGTAGGAATGGGTTCCTCTTCTTCTTATTCCCCTGTAGGTTCTTCAAATATGTCAGGTTGCTCACCTAAAGGTTCCTTCAGTTCATAGCCACCGAAGAAGAGATAAGGTTGCCTGTTGGATGTAGTGGGGGTATTTGGCAAAAATTTCCCTAAGTGGTCCCTATTCCTATGAGGCATGAAATGAAATATTTTTGGGTTGGTTTTGTATTTTTTTTTTTTAACCTGGAAAGTACTTGCAGAAATGAAATTGTTGATTGAAAGAAAATCACTGACAAAATGAAAAAGCTACTTGCTGAATTGAAATCCTACTTTTAGAATATAAAGGAAAGGAGATAATGAAAAATGAAAAAAAGGGGGCAACTAGATTACTTTTGCAAAAATAAAATAACGGTAGAATATTGAACACAAGAAATAGAAGAAAAGAAAGCAACAATCACATTCTACTCAGACACCTCCCTAACAAAGGCACCAAAAAGTGATGAGCACTAGTATTGCAGCTACCATCTTTACTTATCAAGCTGTGTTTCATACAAAATTGGAGGTGACAGTGCTGTATGCACAAGTAAAAGTGATGGTCTTGCCTGTTATCACTGTTCAGCTGGTGAGAGACCACTAGGGTTCCAAGCAAGACTTCTATAGTGTCAAATGAAGCTTGATTCTTTGATGGAAGAAGGGAAAATCTACTCTAAGAGAGCTACTCTACCATAATAATGAAAAAAAACATGTAATGCTAAATCACACCATACCCTAATTAACCATTTAAGCAGATATGCTAAGTAGAATTGTTAAATCAGCACTAAACATATGCTACTATCTAAGTTGCAAAAGTAAGAAGCATAAAACCATATTAATGTGCAAGCACAAAACTAAACTAAATCTGTTTTCACTTTTTTGGCCCTTTTAGGCAAAATCAAGTATGCAAACTAATTGTTCTTGTGGATGTGACAGGTGGATGGAAGGTGTTTGAGGATGGCTAGAAGGTTTATGAAGTGGTTGGATTATGTGGAGGGGTCTGAGGAGGATTTTTGTGACTTTCTAGAGGTTTAACATCAATTCGGCCTCAAAACACACCGTTTCAGGAAAACCTACAGGATGTACTAGAAACTTACAGGATGATCCTATAGGAATTACAAGAAACCTACAAGATACAGTTGAGAGATAATTGTGAGGTGTTGGAGGTGTTTGGAAGCTTTGGAAAGGTGAGTGATGAGTGGAATGGGGTGTTAGAAGGTCCAGGAGAACTCAGGAGTCAATATCCAAGATAAGATATGGCTAGATTCACTCAATGTATCTAGGGAAATTTCAATGAAAAATTATGAAAAACTAGTGCAGGTGGTGGTGAAACAAGAGATGGCTAAGGTGGATAAAGAGTTGGCTACTAGTGATGAAGTATTTGTCCCCTCTTAAAGTACTCGCTCTACTTAAAACATGTGTGTATTCCAAGAACTATGCAACAAAATACATTTTCATAAACTAAAAAAATATGAATCAATTGCCTATATTATGCATGAAGAAATTTTCTCAAGGGAATGAAAGATTGAGTGAGATCTTATTGTAGAATTAGAGTTGGAAAAAAATGACAATGAAATCCACCTTGCAACATGAACCAAATACTAAATCAAAGACAACAAACTCCAAAGCTCATACAAGATCTAGAAATCTGTAATTTTGGGGCTGTTGAAGGGTCCCTTCCTCAAGTCATGGTCCCAGAGGGAGAAAGTGAGGCCGAGACACCTGCTGATAACCTTATGGTGATTCATTTTCTCCTTGCTAACCTGCTACTTGAAGGAAGGCACAAATGGAAGCAAACTATCAGACAACCAATCTAATCTATATCGCTGTAATGGCAATGCATCTAGTAAGCAAATGAACAATTAAGTTATGAATCTATGCTAGCATACATGTACACTAAAGAGGAGCTTTGGCTGCTAGGTTTGGGCCCTAACCCAAGAGCTTCAACCCTCTGAGTTAACTCAGTGCTGGCTCAAAACAAAACTCATTCTTATTACCAAAACAATTGATTACATCAAAAACTGTCACAAGTCATGCAACTTGAAAATAGAGTAGAGTTTTACAATGAAAAATTTGAATCCTACTATGGTCCTAAGCCTCTCTACTAATATATCCAAAGTCACCAATGACTTCCTTAAAATTAGGGAGGCTCGGTTCCCAAAATCCAGATAAACTGGTGCTTTGTCTTTCACTTGCTCAACTGCCTTCTAGTCCTCATGATTTGGTTGTTTGCACTCTGAGCTGATGGATGAATATTTGAATGGAGAGCTAGTAAATGAGGAGGGTTTACCTCCTATGATCCCTCTCCCTTGTCCCATTCGAGTTTTGACCTTGGTCTTTGCCAAAATTCCTTGCTTTTATCCTTTAATCCTGCATTAAATGCACATTAGACCACAAAGCAAAATATCCAACTTAACTCATCTCATAAACAAAATATAATCAAAAGTATCCAATAAGTTATGAGAATAGTTGGTTTTACTAAGCTATGAGGTGAATTAAGGCCCATATAATTACCCAATGATGAGGCTCATCAATAATCATGGTTAACCATTTTCAATTATGGTCAAGTTTGATCAACCATGGTCAATCATGGTCAACCTTGGTCAACTATAATTAACCATGTTTTAGTATAACCCCATTATGAAAAAGATTTAAATAAAAGGAATAAATATAATAAGTTATTTTAATATATGTTTGAAATATTTTTGACAAAATTATAAAAAAAATGTCCTAAATTTTTTTTTTTAATCAACTAAGTACTTACCGTATAATCTTATATGCCTTTTAATAACAAAAAAAATTGGTTTATACTATATTCAAGATTTTCTTCATATGAAGTCAACCATGGTCAACCAAGGTCAGTCATGATCCAACATCGCATTTCGATAAGGATTGTTTAAATATGAAAATCAACCATGGCCAACTGTGCTTATTTTAGTGTTTATGATATTTATCTTAGGGTTTATATACCTTGGGTCTATAATATTAGTCCCTTTGGTTTAATATTCTTCTCTTGGTTCCATAATCCCTTGGGGTTTTAGTATTAATCCCTGGGGCTTATTATTTCCTTGGGTTTATAATATCAATCCCTTGGGTTTATTATTCCTTTGGGTTTATAATGATAATCATGGTCAATCATAGCCAACCATGGTTGAATGCCGCATCGTGACAAAGATTGTGTCAATATGAAAATAAATCATGGTTAACCATGGTCAACCATGGTCCAATGTCGCATTTTGACAAGGATTATATCATGGTCAACCATTGTCTAACATCGAATTTTGACAAGGATTATAACATGGTCAACCATGGTTGAAAGTTACATTATCACAAAGATTGTCTCCATATAAAAATCAACCATGGTCAACCATGGACAACCGTGGTACAACATCACATTATGGAAAATATTGTCTTGATATGAAAATAAACCATGGTCAATCATGGTCAACGATTATCCAATATCACATTGTGATAAGGATTGTCTCAATATGAAAATCAACCATCGTTAACCATATTTTAGTTTTCATAATATTTATCTTAGGGTATATATACATTGGCTTTATAATATTATTCCCTTGGGTTTAATATTATTCCCTTGGGTTCATAATCCCTTAAGGTTTTATTATTAATCCCTTGGGATTATTATTCTGTTGCATTTATAGTATCAATCCCTTGGTTTTATAATTACAATAATCGTTAAAAATTTTCAATCATAGCCAACCATGGTCAACCATGGTTGAATTCCACATTGTGAAAAAGATTGTCTCAATATGGAAATCAACCATGGTCAATCATAGTCCAATGTCTTGTTGTGACAAACATAGTCTAGATATGAAAATCAATCATGATCAATGATTGTGCAACATTGCATTGTATTAAGGATTGTCTCAATATGGAAATCAACTATGGTCAACCATGTTTATTTTAGGGTTTATAATACTTGTGTTATGGTTTATATATGTTGGTTTTATAATTTTTATACCTTGGGGTTTATTATTACCTTAGGTTTATAATATCAATCCCTTGGGTTTACTCATCTAAGGGTTCATATTCCTATGGTTTATTATTATTCCCTCAAGTTTATAACACCTTAGGTTTTTAGTATTAAGCCCTAGGGTTTATTATTCACTTTGGTTTATAATATCAATCATGGTCAACTATGGTCAACAATGGTCAACCAAAGTCAATCATGGTCAATGATGTTTTGATGCCACACTCTCACAAATATTGTCTGTATATGAGAATCAAACATGGTCAACTATTGTACAATGTTGCATTGAAACAAATATTTTCAATTGAAAATCAAACATGGTCAATCATGGTCGAATGTCACATTGTGACAAGGAATGTTTCAATATGAAAATCAACCATGGTTAAACATGGTCAACAATATTTATTTTAGCATTTATAATATTTATCTTAGGGTTTATATACCTTGCCTTTATAATATTAATACCTCGGGTTTAATATTATTCAACCATGGTAAACCATGTTTTATAAAATAAATTGTGGTCAACCATAGTACAACGTTGCATTGTGACAAATATTGTCTCAATATAAAAATCAATCATTGTCTCAACTATTATCCAACATCACATTATGAAAAATATTGTCTCAATATGATAATCGTGGTCAATCTTGGTCAACCATGGTCAATCATGGTCAACCTTGGTAAACTATTGTCAACCATGTTTTAGTATAAATCCATTGTGACAAAGATTGTGACAAATATTGTCTCAATATGAAAATCAAACCATTGTCGCATTATGACAAAGATTGTCTCAATATGAAAATCAAGCATGGTCGAATGTTGCGTTGTCACAAAGATAGTTTCAATATGAAAATAAATCATGGTTAACTATGGTCATACATAGTGAACCATGGTCCAATGTCATATTGTGACAAGGATCGTGTCATGGACAACCATGGTCGAATGTCACATTGTGACAAAGATTGTCTCCATATGAAAGTCAACCATGATGCAACATCACATTGTGACAAATATTGTCTCGATATGAAGATAAACCATGGTCACCAATTTTCCAATGTTACATTGTCATAAGGATTGTCTCAAAAATAAAATCAACCATGGTGAACCATGTTTACTTTATTGTGTATAATATTTATCTTAGTATTTAGGTACCTTGGGTTTATAATATTAGTCACTTGGGTTTAATATTATTCCCTCAGGTTCATAATCCCTTGGGATTTTAGTATTAATACCTTGGGTTTATTATTCCCATGGGTTTATAGTATCAATCCCTTGGGTTTATAATAACAATCATGGTTAACGATGGTTAATCAAAGCCAACCATGGTCAACCATAGTCGAATGTCACATTGTGACAAATATTGTCTCAATATGGAAATCAACCATGGTCAAGCATGGTCCAACACCTCAATATGACATAGATAGTCTCGATATGAAAATAAATCATGGTCAACCATGGTGCAACATTGCATTGTGATAAGGATTGTCTCAATGAGAAAATCAACCATTTCAAACCATGTTTATTTTAAGGTTTATAATATTTATGTTACGGTTCATATACCATGGGTTTATAATTTGTATTTCCTTTGGTTCATTATTCCCTTGGCTTTATAATTTGTATTTCCTTTGGTCTATTATTCCCTTTGGTTTACTTATCTAAGGGTTCAAATTCCTAGGGTTTAATATTATTCCCTCAACTTTATAGTCCCTTGGTTTTTATAATTAAGCTCTAGGGTTTATTATTCCCTTGGGTTTATAATATCAATCATAGTCCACAATGGTTAACAATGGCGAGTCATGGTCAACCATTTCAACCATTTTCTACCACGTTTTATAAACTAAATCATGGTAAAAAAATGGTCCAACATCACTCTATGAAAAATATTCTTTGTATATGAGAATCAACCATGGTCCAATGTCGGTTTGACACAAAGATTCTTTCGATTTGAAAATTAAACATGGTCTAGCATGGTCCAATGTCACATTATGACAAGGATTGTCTCAATATGAAAATCAACCACAGTTAACCATGTTTATTTTAGTGTTTATAATATTTATCTTAGAGTTGATATACCTTTCCTTTATAATATTAGTGTGTGGGGTTTAATATTTTCCAACAATGGTCAACTGTGTTTTATAAAATAAATTGTGGTCAACCATGCTTTAACGTTGCATTGTGACAAATATTGACTCAATATGAAAATCAATCATTGTCTCAAACATGGTCCAACATCGCATTATGAAAAATATTGTCTTAATATGATAATCATGGTCAACCTTGGCCAGCCTTGGTCAACCATGGTCAACCATGGTCAACCATGTTTTAGTATAATTCCTTTGTGTTTTAGTATTAATCCATTGGGTTTATAATATCAATTCCTTTGGTTTATTATTCCCCTGTATTTACAATATCAATGATGGTCAACCATGCCTAATCATAGCCAACCATGATCAACCATGGTCAAATGTTGCATTGAGAAAAATATTGTCTCAATATGAAAATCAACCATGGTCAACTATGGTCCAATGTAGCATTGTGACAAGGATTGTCTTGGTGTGAAAATTAATCATGGTCAAACATGGTCCAATGTCACATTGTGACGAGGATTGTCTCAATATGGAAATCAACCATGTTTATTTTAGGGTTTATAATATTTATCTTTGGGTTTATATACCTTGTGTTTATAGTTTTTATCCCTTAGTTTTATAATATCAATCCATTGGGTTTTGTATTGCATTGGGTTTATAATACCAATCATGGCGAATCATAGCCAACCATGGTCCACCATAGTAAAATGTCACATTGTGACAAATATTGTCTCAATATGAAAATCAACCATCATCATCTACATTCAACCATGTTTATTAACCATAGTCAACATAGTAAATTGTAATTATTATTATTATTAATTATTATTATTAATTAATTTTTATTTTGATTTAATTGAATATATGTATTTTAAAATATTATTGTTATTATATATTATCAATGACTTTTTTCATAAATACAAATAAAATTTTGGATGTATGTCAACCACATTTACTAAAATAATTAGTGTTATTACTAAAAAATTATTGTTATTATGACTAATACTATTATTTTTATAAATATTGTTATTACATACTTAAATTATATTAAATAATTTAAAATGAAATATTAAATATTAATTAATATAAATTTATCATAATATATATATATATATATATATAGTATTACCCAGATGCGGGTGTATTAATGCATCATTAATGGAGTGGCTCTCCAGCGCTGGTGTTTGGTCCTGCAGGTGGCAGGATCGCACACTCCTCCATGCCTTCTCTTGGATAACGCAGGCTCACACAGGGTACCTGCTGATCACTTGGCACTTCGAATTTATTGCTCACTTTGGTCGAGAAACTATTCCTGAGGTTTTATTTATGGGTTCTTCGGCTCTCTCATCCATCATTTCCTCCTGGCCCTCCTGCCTTAGCCTGCGTCAGACCCAGAATTCTTGCAGCGCTTTGGCTGCAACCTTAAATGTTTGGCTTGGAGGGGCTTTTGCTGCGGAAGCCAAGCATCCCCGTTCAAAGGCTCAGCTCTATTTTCTGAATTTTAAGCAGCTTCTCTTCAAGCCATCTTGCACCCCTTACTTCAGCACCTGCTTTGCTTCGGCCTGCTTCAATTTCCCTTCAAGCTGTCTTTGCATTCTGATAATGGTGCGCAACCACTTACGCAGTCGCTATGGTGGTAGTCGCGGGGGTCGTGGGTGGTCTCAGCCTGCTCCTTCGCC
This sequence comes from Pinus tabuliformis, assembly GCA_031772625.1. Taxonomy (NCBI): domain Eukaryota; kingdom Viridiplantae; phylum Streptophyta; class Pinopsida; order Pinales; family Pinaceae; genus Pinus; species Pinus tabuliformis. The sequence goes on along the minus strand of CM062816.1, from coordinate 1,458,646,199 downwards.
TGATGTCCCTATGGGTCATGCGTCCCCTCCCTCAGCTAGTGCAATTCTGCCTCAGAACAGTTCTGTCGGTAAGCCTTTCCCGTGTAACACCTTCTAGACCACCCATTTCAAATTTCAAAGTAGCCTCAACAAGCCTATTCTCTAGGCCAGCATCACTGTCATCTTCACGGAGGAAGAGGCTCAGCCAAGAGTCTCTGTGAGCACATCGGTGACGCAGTCTCAGGGTGGCAATGGAAGTGAGCAGCATGGGGAAGACGATGGCAATGTGATCAATCACGGTGATATGCATGCAGAGGGAAGTGTTCCTGATGACACCAAGCCACCAGATGGAAAAATCCAGGGAGTCTTGGGCTCTGTTGACCCTCCGGATAGTTCCTATGGCATTCGTCATTCGGCGACTCTTCTAGATGGCAGCAGTATGGATGCTAAGGATAAGGAGGGCGATTTTTGGGTGGGAAATGCTTGTCCGGTAGTGGAGGAAGTTCAGGACCATGATACGGTCGTTTGGTGCGTCCTGGGCCCTGCTTGCTTCCCCAGCTTTTCTTTTCACTCTCCAAGTCACTTCGCTATGTTTCTTTGGTTTTGATAATGTCCTTTTGCTACGAGTCTTTGATTCTGTAGTTGTTTTTGCCTCTAGGTCTCTGGTTAGTATAGACAGCTTGGCTACAGCCTTCCATCTGACCTTTCTATGGTTGATCGACATGTTCAGTTCTCAATGTATGGTTTTTGGGCATTATGTAACTGGTTTTCCCAACCCTGGGATAGTCTGGATGTGCTGAAGGATAGTTTCTACTCTCCTCTGACGTTTCGACCTCCTTGTAAATGTATTTTTATTTTCTTTTAATAGAATTAGTCTTTACCGAGAGAAAAATAATAACATTTTTATTGTAATAATATTAGTTCTATTTATGTATATTTATCAATAGTAGATACAAATCAAAATTTTGGCTACATTAATATTTTTAAAGTGATTGTGTTAATTAATAGCCATACATAAAACTTTTACTACATTAATATTTTTAATAGGATTATTCTAATTAATAACAATACTTATGATCATTTAGCATAATGAAATGTGAACACACCGTGAACAATACTCACGTGTACTGTTTTCCCTAATTTTTAATACTTATAATCATTTCGCATAATAAAATGTGAACAAATCCTAAAGAGCAACCACATTAGCTGGTTCTAAATGTTGACCAAATCCGAACAATGTGATTAATCCAAAAAACTTATATCTATAATACTAACTTGTATTATTTACCATAATTTTTTAACAATAACGCGTAGAAATTTCAAAGACTAACGGTACCGATGTGCCTAGTCTCGAGAGAGACAATTTTGCTCAAGGTTTCCACTTAAGTGTATGAGTAAATAAATCATTATTTTTATGTGGAACGTTGTGGACGTATTAATGACGACTAAAACATTATCAGTATCATTGAAACCTTAGCATTCTAATCGTACCATGGGGTAAGAGGGGTTCATTGAACCTATCGTTTCCATGTAGAATTTATTTAATAATGATTAAAATATGTTGTATAATGACTAAAATAAGTTCTATTGATATGTGTATTTTTCTTAGGATAATATGTAATTATGTTTCTGTTATACATGTCGTTTTAATTTATGATATTATTAATTTATGGTATTATTTGGTTATTATTATTAATAATTTATGATAATAATTTGTGGAGTAATTTTTTTTATTTTTGGACCTACGATATTTTGAAGTTATAATATTGATAATTTATGGTATAGTAATAAAGTTTAATTAAAAATTAATGTTTTCATATATACATTATTTTTTTATAAATAATAATAATAATAATAATATAAAATAATATTTTAATTGAGTTAGTTTTACAAATATTTTTTAAACAATGTAAAATGTAATTGTAAGTATATTTGATCTTTGTCTATACATGATAGATTTGGAAATAGATGGTTCTGAGCTATTAAATTTCATTAGAGCTTTATTATTCACTCATTGTTTCCATTAGTCAATTTAATCAATATCATATAAAATATAATATTTCATTATATTATATACTATTGTATTCATTTAAATTAAATGGTTGGTTAATCTATATAAGCATCAATCCCTAATAAACTTCAAAACATTTATTTTATTATACATCTCACATATTTTACAATATTTGATTATATTATATACTAGTGTATTCAAATAAATTAAATAGTTGGTTAATCTATATATGTATCAATCCATCATAAGCATCCAAAAATTTATTTTATTATACATCTCAAGTTGCTAAAACTAGCTTAGTCATATATATATATATATATGACTACTACATTCATAAGAAGTACCAAAACACTTACTTACATCTCAAGTTGCTAGTATTTAAAAAAGCATAAAAATAATATGAACAAGATCTTTAATCATAGATATTTGTCCCCACTCTACCATGAAGATTCTTACTCTATAAATAGGCTTTTTGACAATACCATGGCTCAATGGCATGACTTATTAATTTTGCATGTCAAAAAAACAATAACTCACTTCATATGACACTTATCTATAACAATTTTTTAAATAATTAATTTAATTAAAATAAAAAAGACATGACTATTTTGGAGATAAATTCCAACCATTGATTTATGTATATTATTATGAATATTGTGTAGATATTGAATCTACCATCCATTTAATAACAATTGATAATCAAATAAAATTAATAAAAACTATTTTCCAAATAAATGGTGTAATTAAAAAGTACATAAAAAAATAATTAATTTCTAAATTTATTTTGAAGTTATATATATCTATATATCTATATATATATATATATATATATATATATATATATATATATATATATATATATTTATTTATCATGAAGAATCTTAATTTATAAAAATATTTTATTACAATACCATAACCAATATCATGTTTGACCCTCTTGTGATTATTAAAAAAAATATTCCATAAAATTAAATCTTAGGCGCTACTTAATAATTATTACACATAAAATAAAATAAAAAATTCCCTCTAAATTACTAAATTTATATATTCATACTTAAATTGAAATTAAGGTTAGCGAATAAGTGAGAGTACACAACTATAAGTGCGATTGACAGTGAGCCAATAATCTCCAAATTCTCACCTAAGATTCTTTTTGGAAGACACTGAAAGGTGACTTACCATACACTGTCTCTTTGAAACTTAACGTTCAACGTGAAGCCACTCAACTAGATCTCAGGAAAGGGTGAACGTGTTGTAATATATGTGAAATCTACATGAGAGGATAACGAGCTATATGCAACTTTCATTTCAGTATAATCTCGGAACGTTCATTTACTTGGGAGTTTGCTCTAAACTTTAGATGCTTTAATCTAAAGACATTTTCATGTCCATGTGCAATGCACCAATGGCACAAGAATTTTCGCTAGATTTCATATTTGCAGTTGTAACACATCTTACTATAAAAAAAACGATATTTTTTAGATATATATGTGTAAGCAATTATTACTCCATTCTATAATTTTAGCGTTAAATCTTATATGATTAAGCTATAAAGTGAACATAGATATATGACTGGGAATACCAATGAGTTTGGAAGCTTACTAACTCGGATCTAGATTATACGTGTTGTATTGGCTTGACTCCACCTAGCACCTCCTTGAGAGCTGTGATAGTGAAAGGCGGTTCTCCCGCCTTTCACATGGGGTTCGGATTAATGCTAAGCTGGCCTGCTCTTAGAGAGTTCAGGCATTGAATGCAGGATCTATTCAGTGCTAGATCCATGGTAGGTGGATCCAACAGCGCTAGACTTTTTCCTTTGTTAGCCCTAACATTTCATTGCGTTTTAGTTGGTTGTTATTTTCATTTTTCCTACAGCGTTTACTAGTTTCTAAACTCCGCAACTTGTGAACGGTAATGGATGCCAAGGTTTTATCAGCGAATCCATTTGGTGAACAAGGGAAAAGCATCGGCTCAGACCTTCGCAACCTCCCATCTTCATGTGAGCTTCCGGTGATAAGGTAAGGTTGTTAGTTAATCCTTAACTACGTTTCTCGTTTCCTCCTTTAACACAAATGACATCCGTTGATGGTAAGGATGCTGCAAGTATGCTTCGCGGGGGTTGTCTCGATTTCTCCCTTAGTCAAGGTGTTAGTACGAGGACGATCTTCTACAAGAGAACTTCAAGTTTGCCCTGAAACTGTGGATTAACTATTTCAGTTATTTTTTTATATTGGTTTAACCCCTCCAATTGTGTTATTAGGTCCCCAGAGCTTACTCAACCGGAACGATTCTCCTCAAGTAAGCTAGAGTTAATGATTTGTATTTATATAGTTGTGAAAGTTTATGAATCGAGAGCTCTAACCCTCTGGATGATCTCACAGGTATCCCTTTGTCCTTACTATTGGAGAAGAATCACTCTTGAAACATAATTGAACATAGGTAGCCTAACAACGTGCCTTCTGCTATTCCTCCAAGTTGGTCTATTAAGAACCCTGATGGCATTGATCTGGATATTCATACTTAGCTGTTGTATAATGGCCAGATTAATTAATGGTTTGTACATTTTGTGGTGGGAGGGTTTGCTGGTTCTCAGGATGGCCAAACCCTCACCGCATTGCCAGCAATTCCTATCTTTATCGACCGGATTAATAATATGAGGCGTAGACTTTCTATAATGTTTCTTTTTTGTTATAGTGGATCCACAATTTGGTTGTCCAATACCTTATTGTATAGACTCCTTGTTTTTGACAGTAAATGAATTTTATGATATATTGTGCTTGACTTGATGATGCTTTATTTTTGCATTTAAAGTTTACCATTTCCGAAGGCTTGTTTCTAAATTGTTGTTACAACGCGTTGGGTCTCGGCCATTTGTTCAGAATAGGAAGATATTAGAAATGGTCCTTACTGCTTTCCTCGGTTTTGTATATACATTCATTTATTTGTGTTAAAATTTAGGTGGAAGAACCCATGAGTTCATACTGAAGGTTGTTCATGCCTTTGGGGGAAATTTTGTTGGTATTTATATTCTTTGATTGTTTTCTCCGTTAAATGCATTATTTTTTAAAAGCTCTACTTCGATAGCAGATGTTTGGTAAATAATAGGAGGAATCAAACTTAAACCCATAATCTATGAATTATAGTGAACAAAATTTCACGTTTTAGAACTGAAATGAATTTATACTTCATTGTCAGGTTTTTGACTTTCTCTGCTATAATTATAGACAATATTTTTCTCTAGTTCTGTACTTTTGTGGACAGTTAATTACAACTTTCAGACCTATATATCGATATTAACAAAGTCTGTATAAATCCTGCATCGGTCACTGACACTGTATTGTCTTCATCAGACTTAGAAATCACAACCATTTATTACTTTACTCATAATATAATGCTACGAAATAAGAATGTACTAAAACCTTTCTATAATAGATATAACAGAATATACAAAAAGATTAATGATAACAGTAATTATATATCTTAAATACAGTAGAGAATACTAATAGAATTAAACATTTGTTCCTAATTAAATATGTTTTTCCACCTATCAAGTAATAATGACAGAGTTTGGTTACTTATTTGTTTGTGATTATTTTAGAACGGTGTAAATAATATTCTTTCTAGAAGGCCTCACCACCCATCCATGGACCTCACGATTACGTCCAGTGTCCCCCTCCAAGCACTTCTTGCTCTTGACAGTCACTAGACTTAACACAGTCTAATATCTTCAGCTTCAAGACTATTTCCCAGTCTCATGTCACACACCAACTTGAATATTTGCCATAGTTTTCTTCTCCTACTCGTTATTGCTGCCCAGCTCAAGGAAAATCCAAGAAACCCTTCCTGCTTCTTTCCCTTCCTTTTGGAGAAGAGGGATGACAACTGTTTCTAACTGTTCAAGGATTTATTATAATTGTTTCCATTTAGTTTTACTTAATCAAACACTGTTCAATTCATTTAAACAAAATACCATAATGTTATGGATTTTCCAGCCTGAATTTCTTAACAACTATGTTAAGTAAAATTAAAAGTGTCTAAGTTCTACGTAAAACTTGGTAAAAAAAAAAGTAAATATTGTGCAACAATGGGTGTCATAGCTCTCCCCCCTTGTGAGTAACACCATCCCCGGTGTTCTTCTAAGAAAATAATGTCGGATAGGCCTGCAACATGATCTCCTCCTCTTCCCAAGTGGCCTCATCCGGGCCAAAGTGCTTCTATTGCACTTTAACTTGGGGGATGGTTCGCTTCCGTAAGATGGTTTCTCTCTGATCTCGAATACAAAGAGGCTTTGCTAGGAACTCTCCCTCGAGCTCGACCTACATAATTTACAATTGGCTATTAGAATTGCACCAAACAACAATTTAATGTGACATGTTCATTTGTTTTATTACCTATATTTTTTCCCAGTTAAATATATGTTGATGGTTGTATATATATTTTTTTAGCAAGGACAGATGGAAAACATTGTGAACTCAGATGTGGCTAGGGAGTGCTAATTTGTATGCCACTAGTCCAATTCGTTGCAATACTTGGAACGGTCCACAATACCGAGGTTCCAGCTTGGCACAACCCTTCCATTGTAAGGTGCTTTTTAGGGGTTTAACTTTTAAGTATACATGATCCCTAAACTAGAATTCTTTACGAGTCCTCTTTTTATTAGCATAAGCCATTTTCCTATCACGAGCGGCCTTTAAGTTCCGGAAAACCTTTTTCACTATGGCCTCCATTTCAGCTAACATATCAAGACCCAATGCTAACTTATTAACCGAGTTATTGCAGTCTGTGGGTACCCAACACTTCCTTCCATACAATACCTCAAAAGGGCTCATACCCAAAGATTCATGATGACCATTGTTATATGCGAACTCCACTAAATGGAGGTAGTCCTCCCACTTGTGTGGTTGCTACATAAAAAACATCCTTAACATATCTTCCTGGACTTTATTCACTCATTCAGTTTCACCATCTGTTTGTGGATGGTAGGTGGTACTGAATTTAATCTGGGTACCCAATCCAGTGAGGAGAGTTTTCCAAAATGCGGATGTAAATTTTACATCCCTGTCAGAAATTACTACCCGGGGTATTCCATGTAATCGGAAGATTCACCTCATGAATATGTCTGCGATTTCTATAGTCTTGTAGGTGGATTTCACAAGTACAGAATGGGTTGTTTTTCTTAGGTTTTCCACTACCACCATAATTGTTTCATGTTGCTTCTTAGTTCGGGGTAGTCTTGTAATAAAATATGTAGTGATTATCTCCCATTTCCATTCGGGAATGTGTAATGGTTGCAATAGAACAGCGGGATGTTGATGTTCTGCCTTCACCAACTAGCACTCCAGACACTTTGATAAGCATTCTGCAACATCCTTTCTTAAACCTAGCCAGAAACAACTTCTCTGGATAGCTGTCAAAATTTTCTGGTATCCTGTGTGAGCGCCATATGGCTTCCTATGAAATTCATCCAGTAATAATTGCTTGACAAAATTTTGTTTGGGAATATAAATCCTATTTCTGAATGTTAACAATTGGTCAGAAGTTATATAATGGTCAGATTGTTTTCACCTTTTTTGATCCTCTGCTGCTTGCTACGAAAGAAAAGCATATCTAGGGTCCTTGAGGGATGCTTCCTTGATAATTTTAGGAAGGTTAGATTGTATTTGAATGAGTTTTATTTCATAGATGCAATGCATTTTCCTTCTTAATGCGTTGACCACTCGATTTTCTTTTCCTTTAAGGTGCTTCATTTCGAAGTCGAATTCGCTCAGAAATGTGGTCCACCTGGCCCACCAAGCATTTAAACACGACTAATTAAATAAATTTGTTAAACTGCTATGGTTGGTTAATAGAAGAAATTTATTTCCTAGAAGGTAGTGCCGCCACATTTTGAGTGTGTGCACTACTGCGGTTAACTCTAGATGGTAAACAGAGTACCAATTCTCACAATCTTACACCACCAACCCCTTCTTTACTTGCATCTGTGCATAGTACGAATGGTTTTTCTCGATCTACTACCTTTAACACTGGTGCAGTGGTAAACAATAGCTTTAGCTGCTCAAAACTTTTCTAGCATTTCGTTGTCCAATGAATGACACACCCCTTTATCTGTAGTGAGGTAATAGGAGAGGTTATCTTTGAAATTATTTTAACGAATCAATGGTAATAACCTGCCAGGCCAAAGAAAGGTCTAATATTTGCAACATTTTTCGGGGTTGTCCATTCCATTATACTTTTGATCTTTTATGGATCTACCGCTATACCCTCAGCTGGTATAACATGGCCAAAGTACTAAATCTTTTCCTTGTAAAAATCACACTTTCTATACTTAGCATGCAACTGATTGTCTCAAAAAATCTGCAAAACTATTCTTAAGTGCTTTTCGTGTTCTTCCTGATTTTTTTGAATAAATTAATATATCATCAATAAAAATCAACACAAATTTATCTAGGAAAGGGTGAAATATGATGTGCATCAGGCTCATGAATGTGGTTGGGGTGTTGGTAACACTGAAAGGCAGTAATATGAACTCGTAATGACTGTAACAAGTTTGGAATGTAGTTTTACAAATGTCCTTATCCTTTATTCAGATCTAGTGGTAATCGGATCATAGATCAATCCTAGAGAATATGCTGACCCCCTGCACTTGATCAAATAAGACATCAATACGAGGTAAAGGATATATATTTTTGATGGTAAGTTTGTTTAGCTAACGATAGTCAATGCATACTTTTAAAGTCCCATCGTTCTTTCGAACAAACAACAGAGGGGCTCCCCATGGTGATACACTAGGGTGAATGTACCCTTTGTCTAAAATTTTCTGAAGTTGCGTTTTGGGTTCTACTATCTCAAGGACGCTCATGCGGTAAGGGGATTTTGAAACAGTGGCTCCAGGTATGAGTTTGATGGTAAAGTCAATATCACGTCTAAGTGGCAACCCAGGAATAGTTTTAGGAAACACATCCACAAAATCCCGAATTACACGAATATTTTCTAATGTAGTCATTTTGTTTCTATCATTAGAGTATCCTACTTGGACAATGTAAATATGGCAGACGTTTCTAATGCATTTCCCAAGTTGGTTAGAAGTAATGGGACGTAACTTCATGCTTTTCTTGATTCGTTGAATTTCCTTCCTTTTCCCTAACTCTATAAGGTAGTTCATAGATTTCTCTTTACAATCCACTAAGGACCAACATCCTTCTAACTAGTCCATTCCTATTAATACATCCTAGGAACCTAAGGGAAATATATTTAGATTAACTTGAATGAGCCGCCCTGAAACTACAATCCGACAGTTTTATGTTTTAGCAAAAAACTTTCTCTTAGCTTCGGTGGCTAGTTGAACTGGCCAAGATTTCTTAAATTTGCTGCTTGGTAACTGACATTTTTCTACCACCTTGCGACTAATATAACTTAGGCTAACACCCAGATCAAATAAAATAGAAACAAGTTTATCAACAATCGTACCTTCGCACTCAATCATTGTGGGCTACTATTCTACTTGATGGTCGTCCAAAGCGACATTAATTTTGGGCATACTTTGTGCTTTATCTCCAACTATGGAGGCTTCTTGCATATTGGAAAGTTGTTCTGTTTGATCTTTGTGCACGCAGTTCTTATAATGATGGGATTACCGACATCCCCAGCATTGCAGAGGTGGTTTTTTTGGATGATTAGTTGTAGGTTTATTAATTCCCTCCGTCTATTTTCTTTCGAGGTATGCTAGAAACTTGGGCAGATTCCTGGTAAATTTCCCAAAGGTTCTTCACTGATTACTCTGACCATTTCCTACTTTCTTCTGTCTGTTTGGGGGTAAATTCCTCATTCTTCTTCCTGAACCTCCTTTGGGTGCTTCACTTTTCTTTTTCATCTGCTGGTAACAGATACAAAATTTTCGCAATGCATTGTCCATCAATCTAGGATAGTCAAATTCTAACTTTTTCTTCATAAAATTGGGGATACTACTAATAAAGCGCTGAATTTTTGCTTTTTCCTCTTGCATGTATGGGACATATCGTAACAAGGAGGTGAATTGCTTCACATATTCATCCGTATTCAAGTTTCCCAACCTCAACTCAGGGAACGTCTTTGCTTTTTTGTCATAATAACACTTAATCAAGTATTTATCCTTAATATGTTTCTGGAGTTCATGCCACGTCACTTGTTCTTAATCAATCTTTCTCACTGTTTTGATTTCTTCCCACGAGAGAGTGGCCTTTCCCTGTAACTAGTAATCTGCTAATTGTTCTTTGAGTTTTCTAGTATATTCATAAATCTGGAAATATTTACCCATGTCAATCAGCCATGCTTCAATTGCCTCCTCAGATTCTCCTTTGAACGATGATGATTTTATTTTTTAAACTCAACTTGTAATTCCATCTTCTTCTTTTTTGGTTTTTCCTTGGTCTAAAACGTTATCCGAATGCCCTTCTTCATCCTCCTTATGTTCCTCTATTCATCTGAATTTTCCTCACCATGATGGGTTGTTGGTGTTCTTTCTTTGTCCTTCTTATACGGGTCTGGCCCTTGATGATTCTGTCAGTCAGACAGACTATTGAGAACCTTTTCTTGCTCCTACCTTATGCATTCATTATCTGACTTTAAATTTATCTTTTTTGTACATAGATGCTATACTGTTTATAGAAGGACAACATTACCTTGTCGAGACTCCTCTCTTAGTTGTATCCATATATCCGGATTAGCCTCTACGTAAGGCACCTCTAACGGATTTAATATCATGGGGCTCCTCTAAATGTCTATGTGTTGGTGCTAACTTCTGTCTCTGTGTTCACATTTACCAGCTTAGTTGTTTATTGCATAATTATATGTATTCTAGCACTTAATTTTCTCTGTAATATTTAAGCTAGAAGGCTCACCGTGTGAAACTTGGCTCTGATACCATTTGCAACACATCTTACTATATAAAAAGAAAATCTTTAGATATATATGTATAAACAATTATTACTCCATTCTATAACTTTAGCGTTAAATCTTATATGATTAAGATATAATGTGAACATAGGTATGTGATTGGGAATATTGATGAGTTTGGAAGATTATTAACTTGGATCTAGATCATACAGTTGATTATGTGTTGTATTGGCTTGAATCCACCTGGCACCTCCTCGAGAGCTGTGATAGTTTTCTTACCTGTCACATGGGGTTCGAATTAACGCTGAGGTCCAAATTGCTGCCAGCAAGTTCGGGCATTGAATGGAGGACCTATTCACCGTCGGATCCATGGTAGGTGGATCCAATGGCTCTATAACATTTACTTTGTTAACCCTAACATTTCATTGCATTTCAGTTGGTTGTTATTTTCATTTTTCCTATGGCGTTTACTAGTTCCGAAACTTTGCAACTTGTTGTGAATGGTAATGGATGAAAAGGTTTTATCAACGAATCCATTCAGTGAAGAAGGGTAAATTGCCGGCTTAGAGATTCACAACCTTCTGTCTTTAGGTGAGCTTCTGGTGAAAAGATAAGGTTATCAGCTAATCCTTAGCCCCTTTTCTCGCTTCCTCCTTTACCATGAATGGGATCCGTTGATTGTAAGGATGTTGCAGGTATGCTCCGCGGAGGTTTCCTCGTTTTATCCCACAGTCAAGGTGTCAGTACGAGGACAATATTGTGCGAGAGAACTTTAGGTTTTCCCTGTTACAGTGGATTAACTATTTGACGTATTTTTTTCTATTAGTTTAACACTTCCACTTGTGTTATTAGGTCCCCAGACCTTCCTCAGCCAGAATTATTATCCTCAGGTAAGCTAGAGTTGATGATTTGTATTTATATAGTTGTGAAACTTTATGAATCCAGAGCTCTAACCCTCTAGATGATCTTGCAGGTAACCCTCTATCATTACTATTGGAGCATAACCACTCTTGGAACATAATTAAACATGGGTATCCTAACATCGTGCCCTTTAATATCCATCTAGGTTGGTCTATTAAGAACTCTGATGACATTGATTTGGATATCCATACTTAGATGTTGTATAATGGCTAGATTAATCAAGGGTTTGTATAGTTTGTGGTGGGAGGGTTTTTCACCTCTAAGCACAGCCAAACCCTCATCGCATTACCAGCAGTTCCTATCTTTATCGACTAGATTAATACTATGAGGCATAGGCTGTCTATAATCTTTCCTTTTGGATATAGTAGATCTGTAGTTTGGCTGCATGATACCTTATTGTATAAACTCCTTGTTTTTGACAGTAAATGAATTTTATGACATACTGTGCCTGACTTGATGATGCTCTGTTTTCACATTTAAATTTTACCATTCTCGAAGGCTTGTTTCTAAATTGTTGGTACAACTCATTGAGTCTTGGCCCTTTTCTTCGGAATAGGCAGAGATTAGGAACAATCCTTACCGCTTTCCTTAGTTTTGTATATATATTCATTTATTTGCGTTAACATTTAGATGGAAGAACCCGTGAATTCATACTAAAGGTCGTTCATGCATTTGGGGGAAATTTTGTTGGTATTTATATTATTTCATGGTTTTCTCCATTAAATGCATTATGTTTTAAATTCTCTAGTTCGATAGCAGATGTCAAGTAAATGATAGGAGGAGTCAGACTTAAGCCCATAATCTAAGAATTATAGTGAACATAATTTCACGTTTTAGAGATGAAATTAATTTAAACTTCATTGTCGAGTTTTTGAATTTATTTGCTATAATTATTAATAGTATTGTTCTATAGTTCTGTACTTTTGTGGACAGTTAATTACAACTTTCAGATCTATATATCGATACTAATAGAGTCTGTATAAATCCTGCATCTGTCAAAGGCACTGTATTTCCTTCATCAAACTTAGAAATCGGAACCGTGTATTGCTTTACCCATAATATAATGCTAGGAAAGAAGAATGCACTAAAACCTTTCTATAATAGATATAACAGAATATATGAAAAGATTAATCATAATAGTAATTATCTATCTTAACTACAGTAGAGAATACTAATAGACTTAAACATTTGTTCCTAATTAAATATGTTTTTCCAGCTGTCAAGTAATAAGCACAGAGTTTGGTTACTTATCGATTTATGATTATTTTAGAATGGTGCACATAATATTCTTTATGGAATGTCTCACCACCCAACCATGGACCTGGAAATTATGTCCAGTGTCCCCCTCCGAGCACTTCCTGCACCTGACAATCACAAGACTTAACACAGTCTGGTATCTTGGGCTTCAGGACTATTTTCCAGCCTCAAGTTAGACACCAATTCAACTTCTTGCCATAGTTTTGTTTTCCCACAAGTTATTCCTGCTCAGCTCAAGGAAAATCCAAGCAACCCTTCCTGCCTCTTTTCCCCTCCTTTTGGGGAATACAAATGGCAACTGCTTCTAACTGTTCAAGGAGTTATTATAATTGTTTCCATTTAGTTTTACTTAACCAAACACTGTTCAATTTATTTAATCAAAATATCATGATGTTCTGGTTTTTCTAGCCTTAATTTCTTAACAACTATGTTAAGTAAAATTAAAAGTTTCTAAGTTCTGCATAAAACCTGGTAAAAACAAAAGTAAATATTTTGCAACAAAGGGTGTTACAGCAGTAATATTTTTGGGATATAGGATAATCTCGTCTCCTTAATATTAAGTATACTAAGTATTCTTTAACTTTGTATGCTTTATTTTATACTAAGTATGCATTAATTTTGATTTTTCCAAAGATAAAATTATTGCTCAATTACATCTATGATTGGGCCAATGCGCTTTTCGTTTTGCCTTTATTCTTGGGGTGATGTTTTTAGAAGAGCATCCTTCTAGATGAGTCTCATGGCTAAATGTGGGAAATATGAGAATTGTTATTTATTAGGATTATTGTAGTTAGGGTTTTATGATTGGTAGAATATGAGAATTTTGGGTAAAAGGAGAAGCAGGTAACCTACGAAATAATATGAAATAATAGAATGGAATAAGAATACAAATTTTACTTGGTTTTAGTTTATAAATGGGTATTTAGTGATGAATGTGCCTATATAAGGGTGCCTATAAAAGGATTACAAGATGTGGATGTTTGGTTTAGTCAAAGTTGATTGTATTCAAGTATATGATGGTGTTGAGGTCAAGGATGAACCTATTATTTCTCATGGTAATGAATTTATAAATTGTTTTGATCAACACTCACTCGTTAATTCTCTTATCACTCTTAGAGGAAAAACAAACCAGGGAATTGTGCTAAATGATTTCAAACACAAGCACCAATTATGAAGGCCAATCTTTGGCTGGTAGGATATGTGGCTTTGAGTTTCCCATTTTGTCCATTGCTTCTTAAAGAGCTTCCTACTACTATTACTCCCCCAAAGAAAATGTTGAAGGCGTTAGCACCGCTAATAATGAGTAAGGTTATTAAAATCCACCTCATGTAAATATGGAGAGGGAACATGTTGTTTTGAAAAAGAAGAGGTCACCTAAAATTCATTGTGCACATCCTAATATTCTCAATGGCATTGATGACATCATCAAAGTTTAAGTTGATAGGATGGGGCCACTGTGCACTTGGTGATCAATACATTTGCTGAAAAAAATTAGTCTCCAATGAAAACCATTATTATTTGAGGGTAAGCCTATAATAATATACCATGTTGACTTCGATACATAGGTTAATAAATTGGGTAGATGGAATGAAAATGGATGTTTTTAACTTAGTATTTTTTCCTTGGAAAATGTAAATATGGACTGAAAAATACTACTGCATGATTCCTAGAGTTTCATTGGTTTTATTTTCTCTTTGAATTTCCTCACGTAGGGGGTAGGAGGAGGAGTCTCTCCACTCTTGTTCCACAACATGACCATAGAGGGCCCTAATTTTTCAATTCAACATGAATCTATCTCATATTCTAGAAGGAGAGATTCACTCCTAACAAGGAAAACTTTATAGCGACAACTTTTGTCTAGATCCACTTCTACTCCATCCTTAGAGAACTTTCAAAAGAATTAACTCCAAAATACATTGGAAATGTTTTCAGGAATTATGTGAAGGCCTCATAATCGCAAAAAGGGGAAGTTACAACTCTTACGATCAAATTTAGGTATAGATGGATATTTCTCAACCCCTCCCCACATCTGTTGATACTTAATATATGGACAAGGTATGGAAACAACCATTGGACTATGAGCATAAACCTTTCTGTAGCAGGTGGTGGTATGAATATGGAAATATATTTAAGGATTATCATCATAAAGACACCCTCCACAAGATGAGATTCACTTTAAGACAAAAATGGTTTTAGTTTGATAAATCAACGAATAAACATCCTAGGTATTAAGCTTCTAAAGACGTGGATGAATATTTCTCCACTCAAAATAACTTTGAAACCCAGACAAAGAACTCAATAGAAGACCTATATGCCAAACTAGGAAAATGACAAATATATCATTTATCCATTACAAATAAGAGGCACAAGGAGAACTCCTAAATTCCCTTACAACCATCCATTTCCTACTAAAACCAAAAATTACAGTAGTCGAGCAATAAAGTTTTCATGAAATAAGTTCCACCAAAAGATACCTCAGAAGGACTAGAACAAATGGAATTGGGTTGACTTGATCTCCACACAATGGCGATAGATTTAGAAATAAAATATCCCAAGGCTATCGCAGAACACCAAGTACAAATCCTTAATAGAGCAGTAACTAAAAATAAGACCAAGTTTACTTTATATCTAATAATATTAAATTCATCTCCATCCAATATCGATGCCAATTTTCCAAGGAAAACAAAGATATAGGGCATTGAACCAAAGTAATGACCTTTAGGAGCTAGGCAGAATCATGGTAAAATCAATTCAAATAACATTAATCACAAATACTTTTTCCGCACCCACTCCCTCCACCAAATGAAAATAATTTCTTAAAATATGTGAGGCCTCAATTGGAAAGGGAAATAGAGGTTCCTCAAAAGTAGAGGTCATAAATATCAATGTGATATTATGATGTCCTAGGAAATTAGATTCTCAAGTTAAAGGGTCTGAACCATAGTTTGCAAATGTTGAAAATGATCGCATACCATAACCATTGATGTGGATGGAAAAGGAGGGATTTCTATTTTCTGGAGCCTCAAAGAAGTAGATCTCATGGATTTTGTAGCCACCACAAGAGTCCTAATTTCTAAATTTGGTCCCATAGCATAGAAGGAGGGATTTATGTCTAATATTTATGGATCACATATCCTATGAGAAAAGAAAGGCTTCCTTAGAATGTTAGAGAGAATCCATCTTCTGATGGATGAATCTCCATGGGTTGCAGGTAGAGACTTCAACATAATTAAGTCCCTTTAAGAGAAAAAGGATGGATACAATATTTGGATCAGAAAGAATAGGTCTTCAAAGAAACTGTACAAATATTAAAGCTGGTGGATTTAGATAAAATCAATGGCACCATCACTTAGAATAAGAAGTGAAGGGTATACAACATGTAAGCTCTAGTTTCTAACATTTTTAAGTTTCTAAATCCCTTGTGGATAAATATCTCTTCCTAGAAGCATCCATCATTCCTTGTCTAGGCTTACATCATTGGCCAATCTTCCTCATGCTTGATTTCAAATCTTGACAAAAGAATAGGATCATCTACTTTTAAAGGTTTTGGCTTTTAGACCCCTCCTTTATTGATAAATAAAAATCTTGGTGGTTGGTTTCTAACATGAATGCATGTTAAACTATGTGATCATTCCCAAAAAAGCTAAAACATCTAAAGGGTTTCATCAAAATTGGAACAAATCATAATTTGGGGAAAACCTTCCAGCCACATCAGTTGTTGGACGAGTTCATTGAAAAATTACAATAGTAAATCATCATGGAAGGAATATCAGAAGCCTTATCCAAAGAAAAAACAATCTTGACAAATAAATAGTAAAATCAGCCCAAGGAAGAAGAAATCTTGTGCCGCCAAAAGTCATGAAGTTGATGGGTCAAAGAAGGTGAGATAAATACTAAAATTTTCCATAAATCTATGATTAACCATCACACTAGAAACAAGATCTCTTTACTCAACAAAATAGGTGGAACAAAAATCCTAAAGAATGATGCCGCCAAGGAAGAATTAGTCTGATATTACAAGATTGTCCTATCATAACTGCATGGGAATCAAGATGAAGCCATAATCAATATTTTTGGTTGAATACCCACTCTCATTAGGATAGAAAAACTTGAAGCCCCAATGAGGTTGGTTGAGATGGAGGAGGTGGAAAGCAATTTTTTTTGAATTCCAATGAATAAAGCTCCCTCGCCACATGAATTTACCACTAACTTCTATCAAGTATTCTAGTCTTTCGTAAAGGAAGAACTTTGGGTGGTTGTTGAAGAATAAAGGAAACCATGATCACTTCTCCCATCTCTCAATGCCACTATGCTATATTTGTTACAAAATAAAAATGATATGAAGATCCCAAACACTTTTTCCTTATTTATCTTTGTGATACTATCTCCAAAATTATCACCAAAGTGATAACTAATATAATTAAACCAATACTTCCATATCTCATCTCCAAAGAGGATTGAAGCTATGTGGGTAAACAAATTTTGGATAACATAGTGGTAGTGCATGAGGTGGCCCATGCTATCCATAAAACTAAAACTAGGTATGCTAATGAAATTGGATCTATCTAAAGATTTTGACAAGCTCAACTAGAATTACCTTTATAAATTTCTTCTTGTCTTTGGTTTCTCCACTAATTATTCCATTAGATTCCTTCCTTGAACTCCTTCACTTTCTTCTTAATATTATTAAATGGCTCCCCTTCCTCCACTTTCAATTCCTCTAGGGGTATTAGATTGGGTGATCCTCTCTCATAATTAATCTTAATTTTCACAGCTGAAGGATTAGCAGATATTTGAAAAAAGTTGTGGTAGACGAGACAATCAAAGAACTTTTCCTTTATGACTTGACATGGTTATCCTCACACCAACAATTTCTAGATGAAACTATGCTAATCGGTACACCCACTATTAGAGAAGTTAAAGATTTCTATAATGTTCCATAATAATTAATGTTTGTTTCCATAATATGCAATCCTCTTTCTAAATACTAATCTCTCCATTTAAGGTCACATCATGAAGCTTTTTGGCTTCGAAAAATGTAATCTATCTTCAAAAAAATTGGAATTCATTTTATCGTCCAACTATACATCAAGTAATATATGGACATATCTAAACCATTCATTTTCTAATAGATTGGATTGTTGGACATTTCATTCCTTGAAAATTGTCGGTAGGATGGTGCTTCTTAAATTTGTCTTACTAGCACTTTCTATGTATCTTTTCTCATCCATTCAAGTTCATTAATGTATGCTCAACCATATTTGCACTGTTAAAGATTACCTTTTATGGGGAGGGGCTAAAAGAGAATGGAAGTGGGCATTTGTTTCTTGGGATAAGTTATGTATTCCTATAAGCAAAGGAGGCATCATTCTTCATAAGCTAGAGAGCGTGACTATAGTTTTAGATGCTAAATTATGGTGGAGATAGTTAAAATGCGGGGGAAGTTTGTCCAAAAATATATGGTGCCTCAAATATAGTAGTCACATCCCTCATATACAACAAATTAGCATCTGAAAATTCCCCATTGGATTATCAGTTTGGAATCTAGGCTATAAAGGTAAGCATCGATATCGCAAAAGAATTTATTTTGAGAAGTTAAAGATGGAAGGATAACTAGATCTTGGGACAACTTGTGCCACCAAATTCCCAAATTATTTTACCAAAACTACCTCCAAGATATTCAGGATGTCATGATATCCCACGGGAAAACTTGTGTTTCCTATTATGGGGATGGCATATCACCATACACCAAAGTGCACATACGGGAACGTCACAGCCCTTGGTATTTCCCCAATCCTTCAGGATATATGTTGTGCTATATCTTAAGGGTTATGATAAATGGATACATCAACCATGGCTAGGGTTTTATAGCTTCCTCTTTAGACTATTTCTTGGATCCCCTACAAATTCCCACAAGATACTCGAATAAACGCAATTTTGTACGAATATAATCTATGAACTATGATGCATATTCCACTAGATAGGTCATCACAACAAATATTTTAAATGTAAACTGAAATCTATACCACATAGGGTTAAATCCATTAGATTCCTAATTTATTATTGATGATTTTTTGTTTATGCATGAAATAAATAAAATGAGGAAAATAGAAAACAATAAAATAAAAAACAAACAGATCACAATGAATGAAAATGTATGCTCCGGAAACACCTCTTAGGAGAAACCCTAGCTAGAGGGTGGGACTACTATGTTATATTTCATCCGAAATAAAAATGATACAAATAAAAAAGAGAATGAACTCTCTATCGAGTTACCTAAGACCTGTGGCCTATGGAATACAACATAACAAAAGCCCCCTCTATTTTACTTTTTGTATCCACCCTTAGTTAGTTTACTATATAACAAAATGGAATCAAATAGAATATAACCCATTTTTCTCTTAGTGGTCTGGTTATAAACCAATCCAATAGCTAACTAGGGGTTAAGCACGACTCCAAATCATAAGGACAATGACAATATTTCCTTTTCTAAAGTCTTTTCCATAGTTCCCACATAGCTAGCTCCATTTCCATGAGTAAAAAAAGTTGACTTTGCATTTTCTCAAATTATGGTGGTTGATGAGAATAGATGAACATCTCAAAAGCATAACTTTTACATTCAAACATTAATTCACATAATTCATGCACCAGTTAAAAAAACTCTAAATGTAAAATAACATCAATGAATTAGCTCGTTCTTAACCACAATATTTTAACCTCCAAAAAAGTTAATTTAAAACCTCAAAATAATTCCCTAAACCCCAATTCTAGAAACTAAATTTCACTGATCAAAATGCTCAAAAGAAAATGACTCTAATTTTTCTAATCTAAATATATCAACACAATAAATAATATACCAATCCAATATAAATCACTCTATTTATACTTGAAAATGAAATATTATAAAACCACTATTAATCATTAATCATTTATTTCCTATTAATTATTAACGTTATATTTACTTAAAAAATTACACTATTTTATATTATATAATTGCATGCTTCCATATTTATATACTTCTAATATTATAATGGATATATTATTTTAATGTACTTCTAATAATATAATTATAACATGGCTACCACTGTAGTAATGATTTATGACTAGCCACTATAGTTTTCACTTCCTATGATGATAATTTATGCATCCCCGCTGGGACATGCATTATATTGTTTATGATGTTTCAAATTGTTTTTTATTAATGTTATTAAGACCCATGGATTTTTTAAAATGTATATAATTAAATCTACACTACATTCTAATACATTTGATCGTTGCCACCTGATTAAGCTCATTTCATTTTTATTTAATATACTAAAATATTTCTACTAATACATTTGATCGTTGCTACTAATTAAGCTCATTTCATTTTTATTTAATAGACTAAAATACTTGTATTAATTTAGGTTTAGCCTGCAAGTTATAATTCCATGATGATGGTGATCGGTTCTAAAGAACCATTTGGGAATACAATTATTTCAAATTCGTCGGTATTGGCTTTGCTTTATGGGGTTAGCTATTTCCGTGATATGTGTTTTGTTTTTCAAGTTATTGTCATTGAGCTATTTTTAATTAATAAAAATAAAAATTTCTTTTTTGAGAAGATTTAAAATTATTATTTTTAATTAATTACGAATTCCTTTGGTTTTTTTTTAAGTTTTACAATTTCTTTTAATTAATAATGCTAAATCATTTCAAATCAAAATTAACACTTTGTATGAAATATCTTTAATTTTAATCAATGATAAGGTATAATGAATTTTATCATCTTAAAACGATAGTTTTTTAATTCATTATTAATTAAGTTATTATAAGTTAGAGAAAGATTTCGGCGTAAATCACATGAAGAGTCATTTGTCGACGCGTTTCGAACCAACCAGTGTGGTTCATCGTCAGGACAAGATCTTGTCCTGACGATGAACCACACTGGTTGGTTCGAAACGCGTCGACAAATGACTCTTCATGTGATTTACGCCGAAATCTTTCTCTAACTTAATATGGATCACAGAAGCCTAAACTCTATTAAGTTATTATAAATTTAAATATTTAAAAAAAAAATTTATATAATTTAGTAAAATTTTTTATTTTATTTTTTTAAAATAAATGTTTTTATTTATATTTTTTCTTCAAAATTAGATATGTTTCACTTATAATATTTTTTTTAATTTCGAATCTTATTAATCAAACATATATATTTTAATTATTAAATCATAATTATGATTATGATTTACAAATTTGAAAAACATATATTTTATTGGGTATAGTTTAAGTTATGAAAGAAATAGTTTTTCCCACATGAATCATTACACAATACAATTTCAAACAAGATTAATTACATTTTTGACTACATAAATAGATTCAATATCTCAAAAACTTGTGAGGCACTGAAATTATATAGACTAAATAATTTAAAGTCAAATTTTCAAAAATATCTATCAAATTTTGATTAACAATAAAAAAAACCATTTTCTCTATCAATTAGAGTTTTTATAATATTTATTAAATTTGAATTAAAATTTTTTTTCTCTATCAATTAGAGTTTTTATAATATTTATTAAATTTCAATTTAAATGTTATGAAATTTTAATTGAACCAAATAAAATATAGTGCGAAAGACCCTTCCCTCTATCAATCAGACATTTTGTAAAATTTATAAATTTTATTTCCTCTATAAATCAGACTTTTTGTGAAATTTACTAATTTTTTATTTGAATATTTACGCCGTAAGGCGTTCCCTCTGAGAAAGACATCTCTAAAATGTGACGTGTGCAATTCTGAGTCATTGATTCTGTGTGTTAGACGATTGGGGTGTTTTCTGCCGTTGATTTAATCTGTTTTTTTTCATAGAAAAATATTATTTTTTCCACCAGCTAAAAGATAGAGAGGGAAAATCTGGTAATGGACCATGAAAGGCCAGACCTCCTGATAAGACTCTTCGCAATGACTGAACCGAAACGTGTCTTCACAATGACGAAACGTGTCTTTCTTCTTGGTTTCGTGTCTTTCTTCCTGAGGGTCGCGTAGCCAGGGCAGCCTTGTGCTGTTATTCTTAAAATCTGACATAAATTCCGCTGATTCTACCTTCATTCTGCTGACATGTTACTGGGTTCCGTGAAAAGAAATATTTCAGTCTGTTCCTCAGGGCAAACAAACAGACCATTAACGCTACTAAGACGCCTGCATATTAACGCTACTAAGACCATTAACGATACTGTAGAGCAGTATCTGGAGAGGATTTTAAAGTATATTAACAGCAGCTCTTCGCTAATCTGTGATGTAACAGAAGGAAAACTGGTGATGAATAGTAAACCGATGAAATGAAATAGAATAGCTGCCTGTTTGCTAGAATTAGCCAAGTTTAACAATATATACATATTGAACAAGAAGTTCGAACCAGTAGGCTCTGTCAAGGATTCTGATAAATATGGGATTCTGATACCATGCGTGGAATTACATCATTGAAACACAAGAAGCAACAGCCTGGATCGATGGGGAAGGGAAATCGTCAGATGGACGAGGGTTGAGGGTTGCAAAATCGACACACTGCTTCGAATTACAGCAGAGTACTGTAATTAGAATTGGAATTGGAATGCCGAAAGTAATACTTCGGCGAAAGAGGATGTAAACATGCGTGGACCATTTGACCTTGTGTACATTCGACTCTGGCAAAAATCATGGAAATTTCCATGCTGTATAAATTTTTGGAAATTTGGATTACAATGGTTAATTAGATCAAAATTAATTTAGACAACTATCATGATAGCATATTATCTAGATTACAATTATCAAGTTATAATAGCGGCATGTTATCAAGATTAATCTAGATTACAACTATTAAGTTATAATAGCGACAACATATTTACGCCGTAAGGCGTTCCCTCTGAGAAAGACATCCCTAAAATGTGACGTGTGAGCCATTGATTTTGTGTGTTAGACGATTGGGGTGTTTTCTGCCGTTGATTTAATCTGTTTTTTTCATAGAAAAATATTATTTTTTCCACCAGCTAGAAGACAGAGAGGGAGGATTTGGCAATGGGCCATGAAAGGCCAGGCCTCCTGGCGATGAGACTCTTCGCAGTGACTGAACCGAAACATGTCTTCACAGTGACGAAACATGTCTTTCTTCTTGGTTTCATGTCTTTCTTCCTGCGTGAGGGCCGCGTAGCCAGCACAGCCTTTTGCTGTTATATCACTATTTGTACTGTCTGCTTCACACATGAAACGTACAAACACATACAGAAATTTGGTGTTGAGCCAGATGCCTTTTTATCAGGCTGTATGCTTGACCTTTATGCTCGCACTGATATGGTGACTGAAACACAAGAAGTATTCCAAGTCTTGAAGGAAAAGCAGCAGGCAAATGAATTTTCTTTTTCCATGATGTTGTCCTTATACAAAAAGAATGGAAGGCTTAATGAAGCCACTGAAATTGCAAAGGAAATGTTAGAATCAGAATTTCTTACTAACGTTCTTTCTTTTAATAGTGTCATTAGCCTGTTCATTGCAGATGGAAGATTGAGAGAGGCTGCTGAAGTTTTTCATCAAATGTTAAAACTAAAGGCTTCACCCAATGAGAATACATACAAAACACTGGGCATTCTTCTGAAGAGAGGAGGCATTCCAAGGGAGGCAGTAGAGCAGCTCGATGTTGCACGTAAAAGTGGGCTTCCACATGGTATTCAGGCCTTGAGAATGACAATCTTTTCTGCAGTGGGGATGCATGTTGAAGCTTTGGAAGCTTGTGATGAACTGAGAGCTTCTGGGTTGGATTTTGATGTGTCTTCTTACAATGTTGTTATGGTAGTGCTAGGAGGATTAATGAATCTTACAACATGTTCATGATCATGCAAGCCAAAGGTCTTGAACGCGATACAATTACTTATGCAAGTATGACAATTAGCTATGGGAAGCTAGGGTTGGTAGACGGTGTTAGGAGAATGTTTTACAAAATTAAATAGAAGGGTTTTCAGCCAAACGAATTCACGTTCAAGGCAGTTATAGATGCCTATAAAAGTGCTGGGAAGTTTGCTTTAGCCAGATTTGTTACCTAGGAGAGGGAGTTCATGCATCAGTTGCAAGATCATGGTCACATTATATAAGATTATGCAGATCTGGTTTCGAGCTCCATTTCATGTGCAAAGCTTTTAAAAGGAAGCTGGCATATCTTGTATTCATGCTGTTGTGTCTTTTAACATTTTGTAAAATTGTAACACGTTATTTTTTTTTGGGAAATTTAAATCTATGCTCCTTGTATAGAGAAATTGTGGATAAAAGGGTACTAGTAGTTCTTTTAGTGTATAACAAAAATGCAAATAAAAAGACATTGGTCATTCCCTCCTCCAATATAAATTAAGGCTTTGAAAACAGAGGAACATTTGCACATCTTATCTTGATATAGATAGTGTTCCAGTGTTAAATATCTGCTAACTGATCTGATTGCAGGTTGCAGAGATTAAGGATCAAGATATAGTGTGTCATGTCAAAAACAGTGCAACTCTTGTTGGTCCATTGTTTAGAATGCATGCCACTCAAGTTCATATTGATCTTCCGACACTGAGTGATACAGATAAGCACGTAAGTAATTGCAAGCATGGATATTACTGTGTTAGTTGCCAATATAGTTATAATATTTTTAGACAGAGGGTCCATGGTCATGACTGACTGGAATTGTTTTAATGCTGCAATTTCATTTTTAGCACATAGAACTACAATTGGGTAATGTCGAATGGTTTAGTTTTTTTTTGCAGTTGATGGCTCAAAGTTCATTTTTTTTTCTAAGTTTTCAAGTCAGATATTAATGAATACTGGCCAGGGAAGAGTCATCAATGAAGATTTCAGAAATGTAAGAGTTACCTAAATATGCGTTGAGAAAAATGGTCTATGTGAAGCCCAATTGGTGTAGAATTTATGCCAATATTAAGCACGTACAAATCTTGTAGGTTGCATGGGCATAGATTCTCACTGATTTCAGAGATTATTCTTTTCCCTTTGGCATTATTTTCCATTCACACAATTTGCTTTGCTTTGTTTGGTTGTGTGTTGTTCATGAAATTGTGTTTTGCAGTCAGCAAAAGTCTTGAAAGTTGTCTATCAACTGGAAAAAATATCATAAGCAAACTGTGACAGCATTCACATAAATAAATAGCGAACAGATCATATATCCGACATTAACTTATCAAGAAATAAGATTCAGAACATATACAGTTTCCACAGAAATGGCAGTACTCTTCTATTACTTTGCTTCAAGGATAGGGCATTGTTTCAGAGAATATCCCTAATGAAATCCATTGAATTAATATATGAATTTAGGGTATCATGGTTCAGAACAACATAATGTTCAAATGTGAAGCCAATGAAATTATATAAGATTGCCCTGCTCCTTTCTTGCTAATTTTCCACCATTCCTTCAAATTTTTTAGTGGCATGTTTATTTCCCAAGTTAATGAAGCTGCCATATTACTCTGCAAATTGTTTTAGCAGATATGGATAATTTAGGCCTTATGATTTGTAAGTCAAAGTTATTTTCACATAAAGAAATCGTTGTTGATATGGCACTGGTTGTCTTCCTTCCCTTTTGTTCTAATGTCTTCTCTCTCAATTTAACAGTCTTCCTTGATTGAAAGAGTTGTGGGTACATATGATCCCTGACGATCATTCAGTTCAATATTTGATGGCCTTGAAGCTCCTAAACCCAATTTCATGTTGTTCTTGCCTGTACAATAAAAATGGTCCCATACCAGTCACTATTTCTTTGACAACGACAGTGTAAACACAAGAAGTAGCATAGAGAAAATGTCTTAAATTCAAGATATTAAAAGGAATGAATGCAAGGTTTTAGAGACAATTCAGATCGATCCAAAGAAAGATGCAGGAAAATGTAATATTTTCAAAGGAAAATGGATCATGGCCCAAAAGGGCCTCTATACAGAGGCAAGACCTATCATATATTCAATGGATAGCTGCTCTGACATGGAATACTTGTAACAGAGATGGAAACCAAATGGTTGCACCCTGCCTTGTTTCAATTTTAACATCATTCTTAGAATTCGTAAGAATTTTTGCACTTTTCTGCACAATTTTGCAGCACAACAATTATTTGATAGAATGCCTGAAAGAGATGTGGTGTCATGGACTAATCTTGTAAAGGGATATGGTCAGACTGAGTTGGAAAAGGTTATAAGATATTTTACAATCTTAAGCCCAATGCATGCCTTCTCATATAACAATCACATTGTCTAAGATAATTCAATTTGTCAGATAAATTTTGTATCTTTTGGGTGAATTATGTTAGGGCAGGTAGAATCTGCCATGCATAGCTTCTCTTGAAATCTTATACACACAGCCTTAAATAACTATGCTCTTCTAACATTGTTTTTGTGAATATCCTAGTAGAGGAACATTTTCACATCTTATCTTGATATAGATAGAGTTCCAGTGTTAAATATCTGCTAACTGATCTGATTGCAGGTTGCAGAGATTAAGGATCAAGATATAGTGTGTCGTGTCAAAAACAGTGCAACTCTTGTTGGTCCATTGTTTAGAATGCGTGCCACTCAAGTTCATGTTGATCTTCTGACACTGAGTGATACAGATAAACACGTAAGTAATTGCAAGCATGGATATTACTGTGTTAGTTGCCAATATAGTTATAATTTTTTTAGACAGAGGGTCCATGGTCATGACTGACTGGAATTGTTTTAATGTTGCAATTTCATTTTTAGCACATAGAACTACAATTGGGTAATGTTGAATGGTTTAGTTTTTTGTTGCAATTGATGGGTCAAAATTCACTGTTTTTTCTAGGTTTTCAAGTCAAATATTAATGAATACTAGCCAGGGAAGAGTCATCAATGAATATTTCAGAAATGTAAGAGTTACCTAAATATGGGTTGAGAAAAATCTCTATGTGAAGCCCAATTGGTGTAGAATTTATGCCAATATTAAGCACTAACAAATTTTGTAGGTTGCATAGGCATAGATTCTCACTGATTTCAGAGATTATTCTTTTCCCTTCGGCTTTATTTGCCTTTCACACAGTTTGCTTTGCTTTGTTTAGTTGTGTGTTGGTCATGAAATTGTGTTTTGCAGTCAGCAAAAGTCTTGAAAGTTGTCTATCAACTAGAAAAAATATCAGAAGCAAATTGTGACAGCATTCACAGAAATAAATAGCCATCAGATCATATATCCGACATCAACTTATCAAGAAAGAAGGTTCAGAACATATACAGTTTCCACAGAAATGGTAGTACTCTTCTATTACTTTGCTTCAAGGATAGGGCATTGTTTAATGAAATTCATTGAATTAATATATGAATTTAGGGTATCATGGTTCAGAACAACATAATGTTCAAATGTGAAGCCAATGAAATTATATAAGATTACCCTGCTCCTTTCTTACTAATTTTCTCTTTATAAACTAGCCATTTGGAACTTTGATGTTACACATTCAAATTCTAGCATCATCCACCTGTTTAATTCTTACCTTGGGGCATCTGCAATATTTGACGACATAATGCCTTTAGAAGCACATAGTTTGTTTGACTACCTGTCCACTAGTTAGTTTGTCTATGCTCATTATGGTAAATTCGATCTTACACCTTGAACAGGATTTACTTGTAGTTTACTAAATCCAATGGCTGTTTTTTTGGGTATCCGACACTTGATTAATTCTCACCTCGGGCAATCTTTGACAACATAATGCCCTCTAGAAGCTTATAGAATCCAATTTTTAACATATTTTCACTCTTTTTATCACTAGGAGTGCTTAATTCAAACAATGGTGAGACCATTTGGATGTTAGAAACCTAATGCTAATTTTCTGTTTGTCCCTAACCTAATGAATATTAATATTGGTGATAGCATATCTTTAAAATGAACATATTGAGCTAATTTCCCTTATATAAAGGTCTTCCTTATTTATTCATAATCTTTGAATTTCAATTACATCATTGTTCTCATCCTTTTTCAAATGTTCATCAAGCAATGTCAGAAGACAGTATTGGCATCCATCAAGGACCTTAGGATAAACCTTATAAACTGAAAGCATGCAGTCTGTTACTAACATGAAATCAAAGTGTCAAATAAATTAATTTGTGCATTTGCTAATTGTGGTAACCCTCGCTCTTCAAATATTAGATAGTTCAAGCTTTGATCTCATGAAATAAATGTAACCTTACAAATTGCAGGGCACGAGTATATTTTTGTGCTAAAGTTTATTGTGCATCATGTGATTTGATTATGACAAGGTTTGTAATTTGATTTATTTCTGTTGTTTGTGCTTTGAAGGTTATTGCATCTTGGGGAGTTCGCAACAACATTGACTTTCTTTCTTTGTCTTATACACGACATGCTAAAGACATTATACAAGTAAGAAATATAACATAAAATCTACGTTCTTGCTCATGTTCTGAGCTTGTGATGTTACTTCTAGAAACTATGATGGATCTCACATAAAATTTTCTGTCAAGCTATTTTTCTAGAAACAAGTTATAGCAACACAGTCCATGCTTTTCAACAGATTGTGCGCCAAGAGGGCATCCATGCCCTCTTCAGAGGAGTAACAGCTAATATTATGTTAAGAGTAGTAAGGGCTGGAGTTCTTGCACTATATGATCAGCTTCAGTGACTAGTTTTGAGTAAGTTGAACAAGTCAATATTGATATTTAGCGGATGCATGGACAATGTTTGACAAAATGCCTAAATGGGATGTGGTGTCATGGAATACTATGATTGTTGGTTATACTAAAAATGGGTATTGTCAGGAGGCATTAAGGCTTTATGGTTGGATGCAATGGACAGCTATAGAGGCGGATCATGTTACCTTTTCCAGTGTACTTGGTGCGTGTGCTGGCCTAGAAGCTCCGCAGCAAGGAAATGAGGTGCATGGCCATGTAATTAGAAATGGGTTTGACCTAGAGGACCCCATAGGGAATGCTCTTCTTACTATGTTATGAATGTCCTAGCTTCTACGCATGTTTATCATTCCCTACATTAGTGTTCCTTGGCCTTGATTTATAGTATATTGGAAAAAGTTATGAGATATTTTACAATCTTAAGCCCAATGCACGCCTTCCCATGTAACAATCACATTGTCCAAGATAATTCAGTTTGTCAAATAAATTTTGTATCTTTTGGGTGAATTATGTTAGGGCAGTTAGAACCTGCCATGCATATCTTCTCTTGAAATCTTCTACACGTAACCTTAAATAATTATGCTCGAAATACCATCTATATCAATGAAATATGATCACATGACGTGTCACCATTGGCATACCACCCAACAACACTGCATTATGCAAATTTTTTGCAATACTATACTCAATGTAACCCCTATTCGACATTTTTTGTAAAATTATGGCCGATATGAAGAAATGAATTAGGTAGAAATTCAATCTGTCTTATGAAAATGTCACTAACTATCCAGGTATGTTTTTGCTATGTATGCACCCTAGATTACACCGATGCTATGTATGCACCCTAGATTAGACATCAAATATTTTACTAATCCCCTCTGCTTTTGCATTTTTCCATTTTTCTCTATCAAACATATGCTTGTCACAAAAGGCAAGTAATTGCTTATGCTTGCAGTCACACTATTTTTTATGAGACGATTTGCAATTAGCATTACAATAATCAGTGCAAGAACAGAGTCCATTCGAGAAACAATGGAAACAATTTGCATCTCTCACAACAATTCCCTTCCCGGTGATCATCAAAATGAGCTTTGTGGCATTGTGGCAACGCCCTCAAACGCGAAGGTTCTTGGTAATATGAATAGATGATCTAGCCATTTGTTGATGATAAAAAATAAAGACCATAAAGAAACAAAATTGCATAAAAATTTGACTTCTTTCTTCTATGCTGTTGTTTCTTATGTCATTTGCATAAAAATTTGACTTCTTTCTTCTATGCTGTTGTTTTTTATATCATTGCCTTACGGCGTTTCCTTTGCAACATGTGGTGCAAATGCTAGTTAAAATACTATGAGTTTACAGTAAACGGGCTAATGCCAAACAAACATTAAAACAAAAAATAAGATTATTGCTAATGACATTATCAATTGAGTTCAGCATTCCAATCTCATTGATATCGAAATCTTCCATACCTTGACCATCCACGACCGCATCCTTCGTATTGCTTTGATCAGAATACGTATCTTCATACACAAGCTCGTTCATCGCTGCGTCCAATGATGTTGGAAATCCCATGTAGAACTCTTGTAATCCAAAATCGGTCCACATATCTTCATACACAAGCTCGTTCATCGCTGCGTCCAATGATGTTGGAAATCCCATGTAGAACTCTTGTAATCCAAAATCGGTCCACATGGATGGAGAAGAAACCAGATTAAAGTCTGGATACGATGTTCCTTGCAGATCAGAGGAACCCTCGGCTCGTGTAGCTCCATGTTCTGCAAAATTTTCTGAATGTGGAGATTGCTGGTCTCCTAAACTAGACATAGAGTTTCTAGCTTGACGTCTGTCAACCAGATTAACATTTGCCATCGGAAAGCCAATCCTCTCCGAATCATCTTCTGGGATGGAATAAATTGCATTTTCTTCAATAGTAGACAATGTGAGGACATGACCTGAACTTATGCGATTACTGCAGCCGTTTGCAGTTTCCATTTCACTATGCTTAACCGCAGTTGTTAATCTGACGGGGGTTGGCTTGAAGACCTGATTTTGTATGGGAGAACGAGATTTTGGGATCGTCTTGGGTTGCGATTCATGTATTAACAACTTCCTTTTTAGATGTGTGTTCCAGTAGTTTTTAATTTGCTGGGTTGTCCGCCCAGGCAGTCGTCCTGCTATTAGGGACCACCTGCATGCATGGCCACTCTTATTCTGCCAGTTTTCAAAGATTTTGTAGACCATGATATAACGAATCAATAGATTTTACTTTATGAATAGATCAGATCATGTTCAGTCATTCTGCACATACCGGTTGCCAAGAAGGCGATGCAGTCGACAAATGAGCTCCTCCTCGTCGGGGGAAATGTTGCCCCGTTTAATGTTGGGACGAACATAATTCACCCAACGTAGTCTACAGCTCTTTGCACACCGCTTTAGCCCTGAAAAACAAATTCAACTTATTTGGTAATTCAATGAATTCTACATTTATATAACAGTTTAACGGATTTATTGAGATTCACCTGCTTTTCGGGGAACAGAACTCCATCTACCGTCGCCATGAATTCGAATGTATTCCGACAGAATCATATCCTCCTCGGCACTCCACGGCCCCCGGTTGAGCTTTTCTTTCGACCAGCAGGAGGATCTAACCATCTTGGATGTTCCTTTTATGGAAGTATGGTTGCTGCGAACAAACACAGTATGGCCTCGTCGGTCGGCTATAGGAGGCCCGGTGAGTATATAAAAAAAAAACAGTGTTGTAGATCAGTTGCAGCGCGTGGGAATAGTCCTATTAGGTGAGCAGTCAATATCGAAGACGCGAGTTCTTCTCATCTATCGAATCTTCGTACCGGGATTGTGCTGCCGTTTTACGATACACATTATTGCTGTGCTATACGGCATCTATCATTTTTCGATGCCTTGTAGTAGATTCACCGAACCCTCAGCTATGGAGAACCCCAGGGTGGCCCGCCCGCACCCACCTCTCGGCCTCTGTTTAATAGACGGACGTTGAAAATTTTTTTGTGGTCGGAAACTTTCACTGCCGGAAACCCTGCCGGTAACTTCCGCGTGGTACAAGAACGAGGAGAAGGTAGCATGCACGGTGCTATCCACGGTAGAGTCATTAAGACTCTGCCAGTGGGATAATTGATTGAAATCAAGGACATCCATCACAAATGGTCATTCACCAACGTTTCATTTTCAAATTCAAAAGTTCTATGTGACCACAATCTAGGTAAAGTGGACAGTTTCATTTTTTTCAATTTAATTACTATCCGTTGACATACATATTGGAATGCTTGATTAACGTATTTGAGGATAATTAAAATTTCACTTAAAATTTCACTTTTTATAATTTATCGCAAAAATTTATGTTTTAAAAAAAAAATGATATGCAAGTTCACCCTAAAGAATAGGCAATTATCCTAGTACGAAATTGTATCGAATGGTTGAGAATGGATTGTAATTCTGGAATGTGTTAGTGAAAGGTCTTAAAATAAGATCTTATCAAGAAAGGTTATTGTTCATTATCTTGGCTTATGGTTTTACTCTTTTTCATATTACTTTAACAATTTTACCAATGTTATAGTAATTGTCTAGATTTTAATATGTGCGTTGAATTTTTAAACTTCTTGATTGTAACATATAGTCTCAATTATCAACCAAATTTAGCAGGAAAGAAATGGTCAACTAATGTGGTAACATCAATATTTGTACCATTTCACTAGACCAACAAATGTGGAAACATCAATTTTCTTACCATTTCACTAACCAAATATTCTATAGAAGCAATGGCCAACAAATGTGGAATCATCAATTTTCTTGACCATTTCAAGAAGGTGCATTTAAATCTCCCAAAGTTGAGATAATGTTGATGTACTTCGAGATAAGGTTGGTGTGGTTATGATGTGTTGTAGTAGGTGCTCTTTTCAATAGTCACATTTAGTCTATCTACATATTTTCAATATATTCAATAACATTGTTTTTTGAAGTAGCTAGTGGATTTCAAAAGGTCTCTAGGAGAAGCAATTTTTATTATAATAGAAAACATGAGTACCAATTAAAATTATTAAAAATACCTATCTTCAAATAAAAAATAAAAAGAATAGTCTCCTAGAAATGTATCTTTAAAAATTATTTGAGAACCAATTAAAATTATTAAAAAAACCTATCTTCAAATAATAAAAAAAAAGAATAGTCTTCTAGAAATGCATCTTTAAAAACTATTTGAGTAATGAACAAATATTATTAGATACCTTGAATGCTTTTTTACTGTTTAAACAATATTTTTTTTATACTTTGAAGTTTTTTTATGATTTATGGATAGAGTTTGATAACCATTATTTATTGCTAATCATTATCATGGCCATTTGAGATTCTATATTGTGCATGCAATGCAATATTTAATATGTTTTCTAAGTCTTTTATGTGAAGTTTTTAAATTAACCTGTGTATATGGGGCCAGTATAATTATGAATTTTTTCATATATATTTTGTTATTTTCTAATCTTTTTTTCGTAACTTTGAATTATATTAATGTTTTGAAAATGATGCTAAAAAAATTGGGTGTTATTATTTATTTTTTTTGAAATTTTAAAAATAAAAATAGTTTTATATTATTTTTTTATGGACAAATGTTAATTGTGACCCACAATGGGATGTCTTTTCGAAAGTTTAATTCCCCCAAAGTAACTTTCATCCTCAATCTTCCCACGAGCTTTGAACCTGAACTAGCCAAGACTACATCACATACTAACCAATTAAACTATACCTCAAGAATATATCATATATCACCATTAATCTATATTAGAATATTTCATAAACTAATAAAATGTGTTTTGTTTAAAACATAAGTAAATATTTCATATTTTGTATATTTATTATATTATAAATATTTCATTTTTAATGTATTTTTTATCAGTTTCAAAATTATTTAAACATTTAAGATTATATTTTTAAATATAATCTTAAATGAAAATTATTTTTGAAATATCATATAAATTTTAAAAATTTATATAAATATTAATATATTTAAAATTTCCATTTTCATTTTTATTAAAAATGTTGAGAATTTTGTTTTATTTATAATATTATATAAATATTATGGTTTATGTTTTACATGTTATTATTCTAAAAATCACGAAAGAAAAAAATATAGAAACTAAAAGATTAATATAATAATTATATTATTAGTTTAAAAATGTTTTTTAATTTAAAGTAGTTTTATTGCTTCTAATAAATTGAATGTGTATTTGTAATTTTATAAATATAAGTGTATTTGTAATTTTTAAAATTATATTTATAGTAATTTTGGTTTTATAAAATTAATTTTTAATATTGATTTAGTTGGGGTATTTTTTAAGTAACTACTATCTATATTAAATATGGGTTTTTATTCTATAAATATATTGATGCTTAAAATTTATTATTATGGTATTTATTTATTTGGAAAATTTCTTATATTTTAATTTATATTATTATTTAAATATTTGTTTATATTTTAAAAAAATGAATAAATTGTGGATATGTGTGTTTATTTTGGAATTGATTTTTTTGAATTTTAATTTAATTATCAATCATTATTAAGCTGATGGTAGAGCTTTAACGTCTCCTAAATATTTTAGAATATCTATAGTAGTATACACAAATTAAAGATTGAGATTTATCTTGAATGTAGTTGTGTCATTTTCCCCTTCTAACTATATTGATTATTATCTTTTTAAATGGAATATGAGAAAGTGTTATATGAAGTGAATGGTGGGTTTTTATGTATGGAGCATTGATAAGCCATGTTATTGTCCCATGGTATTGTAAAAATGCCTATTTATAGAGTAGGAATATCCATGGAAAAGTGAGAGTAAATATGTGTGGTTAAGAATATTTTTTCCATATTATTTTAAATGTATATATGTTTAGCTTATGTATTACTTCATTTTACTATTTATGGGAGACTATACAAATTGAATAGTTGTTCAAGTAAGCATCAATTCATAATAAGCATCAAAACTAACTAAATTATAACTTTATTTTAACTTAAATCCTTATAAGTATATATCCATAATAAGTATCAAAATAGTTGCTACACGATATATCTTGAGTTGCTAAAATTATAAAAATTATAAAAACTAACTCAATTATAACATTATTTTAAATAATTATTATTAATAATTATTCAAAAGTCGTGTTTATTTTGAAATAGGGCTTCTATAAATTTAGTGTCATTATTAATAGTTATGCGAAAATGCATAAATATTTTGGAATATATATTCCAAATTTTTTTATTTAATTATCAACAATTATTAATGGGTGGTGTCCACACTTGTCAATATTCATTAATTTCCCCAAGTCATTGTGGTCATCATTAATTAATTCTTCCCTAATAATAACAAGATACAAAATATTGAGCTAATAATAATGAATCAACCTAGTAGGTGGGACCCTTCCCTAAAGAGAACCCTTTGCCAAAGCTCAAGGTCAGTATGTGTCTTGGTTTACCTGAATGAAAATCTCTTGTTGAGAATGTGTTACAATGATCATATAATTGTTTTGTATGTCAATTCAAGAGTTGGTGGTCTCGTTTTTTATATAATCATTTGATTCATAAGAATATATATCTTATATATATGTGGTACGAGGATCTGAGACTCCTCATAAAGAAAAGGGATACGATGATGCTCCTTTTGTAGAGGCAAAAACCACCTCTGATGAAGGTGGGGATGTGTACTTGGATTTTTCTTCAAGTACGTACATATATCATGAGGCATGATTGATTGACTCAGGTGCATCCTTTCATATGATTCCCCATAGGGAGTGGTTTTTCAAATATGAGAAACATGATGGTGGTGATGTCTTCCTAGGTGGTGAAAGGAAGACCATAATTATAAGGCGAGAAACATTCAAGCTAGATCTTATAAGCGAAAGGATTACAACACTTCCTAGTGTTCTCCACATTCCTGGATTTGCCAGAAATCTAATTTATGTAAGCAAGATGGATGGTGCAGGTGTAAAGACAATGTTCAAGGAAGATACTTGCAAGATGGTTCGAGGAGCATTGGTACTAATGAGGCGATTTCAAATTGAAGCTCTATACAAGCCTCTGGGTCGTAATTTTATTGATGGGTGAAACAATTCTATCATTCTTAAATGTACAATAGAAAATATTATAGTCTCTAGTGAAAAGGTTATGTCATGGCATCAAACACTAGGGAATATTAGAGAGAAGGGCCTTTGGATAATACATGGTAATGGTATGGTAGAATGTATGTCTAATTTCTCTATGAATTTTAATATGATATGGGAAAAAGAATCGGATGAGTTTTCCCTCTAGTGTTAAGAGGGAAGAATTAACATTAGAGCTTGTGCATAGTGATGTGTTTAGACATGTTTTGGTTCCATAACTAGGTAAGTCTATGTACTATTTCTCATTTATAGATGACTTCTCAAGTAATACATGGATATATTTCCTCAGGAATAAATCAGAAGATTTTGACAGGTTTAAAGAATTAAAGGCTTTGGTGAAAAATTGGACAAAGATGAAGATCAAGGTGTTGATGTGATCTGTTTATGAAACTTGAAGGTGATATACAAATTGCAAGTGAAATTTTATGTATTTTGGGTAATGGATCAAGTTACAAAACATATAAAAAAATGATTTTTAAACATAACTAACATCCAAAATAGACACAAAATACCATATCAAAAACATATAACAGGAAACATGATAAAGGATTTCACCTCTCTCCTGGGTTACATCTCCTGGTCCATCTTCCAATGTAGGGCATCTTTCATTAAGTGCTCAAATTTTAGTTCTCATGACCTTAAAATGCTCAAAATGAAAAAAAACATGTCTCTAATGGATTGAGAACTATAAAAACCCCCCTCTAGGTTCTTTCTGCACCCCATTTCACCAAAAAATGATAAAGTTATGCTTGTTACAAGTTTTTCCCAATTTCCATAGCAAGCAATCCTCCAATTAAGCCCAAACCTGGCTTTAGCGCTGCAAACCTGGAACCAGCTTGAAAACATGGCCTACAATCCTACCCGTTGGGCGAAATTGTCACACAGTTAAACTCTCCATTAACCCCCCAGTTCCAAAATTTATGGTCGTATGGGGGCCACATGCTTATGGGTCAGGGCTAACTGCTTGCCCTCATTGGTCGGGCCCCCAACACATTGCATCGTGGTCATATGCAACCATAAAACCTGGGCCTGGTGCCCACTTGGCACACACCCGCAAAACTTTGCAGGCTGTGGTCATGTGATAGGTTATATGACCCGGGGTTGGCTCGACTGTAAGCACCTAGGGCCAAGCCCCCTTCTACTCTGCCCTGGTGGTTGTATTGGCTGTATGTGGCCCAAGGCTGGCCCCCTCGGCTCTCCACCAATGTTTTTGTGTTATGGCTCTGGTGTGGTTTCATGGTGTGGGTGCTGCGACTATGGGCCAAGGCTAAGACCTAGCCCTAGGATCCCGCTACCACGATCCTATGGTGTGGGGTGTGGCCATGGTCTAGGGCTTAGTGCTGGCCCCTTCCCCCATTACATTTGTGCTACCACTTTAAATATAACCCATGAACACTATGGGTAAGAAACAAATGAATAGTGTGGCGATATGGCTTGTTGCTACTAGGTGGTAGGCCTTGAGTTCAATTCCCGTGGGGTTCTTAGACCCCATACAAAATTTCACTGCATAGTTTGGAGGCCGCGTGGTAGCCAGCCATTCGCCCAAGTAGCCCTCCATCATTAGACCACATCAATGACCCAAAAACCAATCAAAAACCAATAAATTTAGACCAGCCAAATTGAGACAAATGTTGAAAAAATGTCAACTGTCTAGTCACCTACCTAGTCGACGTACGAACTACTGACTAGGTGTACCTCCAACCAATATTATAAATATTTTAGTTTTCTGACAAATCGATCATAACACAATATGAGGCACATACGATAACAATTTTGAGTGAAATGACATTTGTTGGATATGTGGCGATGAGATCATCGATTTGGCACCAGTTTTGAGCACTTTTGAACACTTTGAATTTTCAGAATTTTACTGATCCCATGGATCATGATGAGATATAATAGTGGATAGTTATGCAAGAAGGAATTCAAAGTATTTTGAAAGAAGTGTGGTATATCATGGTATAATATTACTCCATATAGGCCTCAATAAAATGGAGTTACAAAAGGGATGAATAGGATGTTGATGGAAACTAAAGGAAGCATTCTTAGTGGCATTGGATTAGGGTAAGAGTTCTAGGTAGAGGAAGTGGATACCACATGTTACTTGTTTAACTGGTCACCTTAATCATTGTTTGAGGATAAGACTCTACATGAAGTATGGACTCATAATAAATCCTCTCTTTCACATCTGAACGTATTTAGATGCAATGCATATGTACATGATCCACAGGAGAAAAGAACGAAGTTGAATAGTAAATATGAAAGGTGCATATTATTCATAGAGCCTTCAATGGGGGAGCAATACCATATCACGTGGGTTCATATTGGGGGATATAAATCGAGGAAGAAGTGGCATAATATATTGAGCATATATTAGGGGGTAAATGGATTTTATATTGGCAAGTATAGACAATGGATCTCAATGTTAGAGAAAAATTATAAAGGGGTATAAAAAATGTTAATAAAAAAATGGATACCTACAATATCTAGCAAAAGTAGGGGTTTTTAAATTGGGAAGGCATATTGGTTTCGTATCGGTAGGGGGTTAAACAATGTGATTTTTAGAGGTATTTTTCAATATGTAGTCAAATTGGGGTTATTTTTTAGTATGCCACGAACACATGTGATATGTCAGATGTTGATTGGGTGAATCCCCCATGATATTTATTTGGTGTAAATATGGTTTAAAAGGTTACAATATCTAGCACCTAGCAACAATGAAAGTTTTGTACTATCATTAGGTGGTACTTAGAGAGGTGAAGGATGTTATGAAATAAGAAGTCATATCAAAGGAAAATGAATGATATAAGTAGAGTTTGAAATAAAAGAGGAAGAACCACACACTCCGGTTTTGGAGATTAGTTCAAGAAAGAAGGAAGCTATAGAGGTATAGTCCATCTAATTTTAGTTCAAATTTTTATTTATTTTTTATTGATGATGATCCTAGAACTATCAGGGAGGTAGTGGATTGAAAGGATGGAAAACTCTAGAATAAGACCATGATGGAAGAAATAGCAGCTCTAAACAAGAATGATGAGTGAGATTTGGTAGAACTACTGGCTGGAAGAAAATTGATTGGAAACAAATGGGTGTTTAAGAACATGAATTTTAAATGCAAAGTGGAGAAGTACAAAGCTCGATTAGTAGTGAAAGTTTATTCATATGTGTCATGAATTGATTTTGGTGATATTTTCTCTCATGTTGTCACATTCCCTTTTATTATATTCCGTTTATTTGTTTCTACGGCTTTATATTTTAAGGTAGAGCAAATGGATGTGATGGCATCATTCCTACATGGTGATATGGAAGAAGAGATCTTCATGAAGCAACCAGAAGGTTTTGCATTGAAGGGTAAGCAAGAATGGGTATGCAAGTTAAATAAGTCTTTCTATGGTTTAAAGTAATCACTAAGGATGTGTTATTAGAAATTTGATACATATATGCAAGGACTTGGCTTTAAAGGGAGTAAAGCAAATCACTATGTGTATTTTAAAATAGTTGATGATAGTGTTGTTTATTTGGTCTTACATGTGGATGATATATTGCTAAAAGAAATGATAAAGAAACTACCTAGCATGTGAAGACCCAGTTGTCCTCTAAATTTATCATGAAGGATCTTGGTGCTCCAAACTTAACATTGGGCATGGAAATTAAAAGAGATGAGGAAAAGAGGAAGCTTTGGTTAAACTAGAGGAAGTATGTCGAGAAAATATAAACAGAAATTAATATGAAGGATAGAAAACTGGTGAAGGTTCCTATTCTTGTAGGTGTAAATCTATTTGCAGAATAGTGTCCGAAGACACAAGAAGAGGAAGAGGACATGTCCATGTTTCACATGCAAGCACAGTTGGTAGTTTGATGTATGCAATGGTATGTACCAAACCAAACATTACACATGCAATGGGAGTATTGAGAACGTTTATGTCAAAACTAGGGAAGGAGAATTGGAAACTAATAAAGTAGGGCATGGCACTAGTGATTATGGTCTCTGCTACAAGGGAAGACTACAATTGGACATATTTTTGAACATATGCAACTTTGTTTATACAACTTGGGTTCAAGATTTGGATCAGAGAAAATTTACAAGTGAGTATGTGTTTAACCTATTTGGGGGAGCGGTCAGTGAGATAAGAAAGAGACAATATGTAATGGAACTTCAAAATATAGCGGTTGAATACATGGCACCCACTCATGCAAGCATGGAAGCAATTTGGTTGTAGATATTGTGTTTAGGTACGGGGTTGGTACAACAAGCTATAAGGATAGATTGAAACAACCAAAGTGGATTGTTATTAGAAATGAACCACACTTATCATTTGAATACAAAGCATATTCTTGTCCAGTATCACTTTGTGAGGGATATGGTTGAAGACAAAAAGGTGTTGTTATTAAAGGTGGAAACGTTGAAGAGTATTGAAGATGCATTAAAAAAAATTGTGAGCACTAAGAATTTTTATTGGTGTAGAGAAACAGTGGTCATTACAGTCCTCGACTGATTACTTATGTACTCTTGTGGCCCTTGTGTGCAAAGAAGACAATAAGAGGGAGATTGGTCGGTATGTGTTATATCCTTTGCATGACTAGCATTAGGCATTGTCATGGTGTGCAAGGTCTAGCGGGAGAGTCATAAAGCAGGTGGAAGTGCCCCATATCGGGGGGATTTCAAGGGGGCAACAAACCCCCTTGTCGATGGGTTCGTCCAAAAAAAAATAATGTAGGCCTGAGGATGGTTGGGTAGACCAAGGATGGAAGTGGAGTGAAGGATGGGAGCAGAACCAAGTGTGGTGTGTGGACCCACCCATGGTTTTGTGCATGGTTTTGGATATGATGGTTTTACCCATGATAATTTGTATATCTTGTCAAGGGAACATTGCTTATGTTCTAATCCATGGTTAATGGATTGGGGCTTTATGAATGATTTGACATGTATATAATGTATTTTAACATTGAATGGAATATAATGAAAAATCAATATGGTTTTCCATTTTTGGGTTCATAGAGAAAAATCTTTGTGTGTATTTTATTTTCTAACCATTATATGTTTTTATTTCTTTAAGAATTAATTTGTAGGTAATTTATGTAAAAAGGTTAAAACCTTCAATTCCATTTTTTATCATGGATTCAAAGACCATATTTCACTTGTTAATGAAGACATTTTACTAATGATAACTTTATTTGGAAATAACCATTAACACAAGAACAATGATGTGCAAACTTTGATGGCGAATGGAAATACGACATTTCTTCATCAGTCATAATTCTAGGGAATAATTACTTTATCACCTAGGAACCTTGAGTCATAGGAAGTATGACCAATGTTTATTAGTCTTATTTATAGGGAATTTATCGATCACGAAGTTTGACCAAAAAAATATTATGACCATTGACCTATAATCATCTTATTCATTCATTGGTCAAATTTCTTACCACTTAGAATCACTACAGTTATAGTTCCCATTGGTTATAGTTACTATGGGTTACCGTTCCTATTGGCTAGAGTTCTTAAAATCATAGTTCTTGTGAAATTGATTCCAACGAATATTTTTTCCATGTATCCATTATTTAATAGGATATTTTTGAGATGTTTAATTTCATGTTCTAGTTATTCCTTATCTAAAAGCATTATAGCTCGAATTGTTAGAGTATTTATTAATTTAATCTTTGTTTGGTGGTCAATCAAGAACTCTAAGAACTATCACCATAAGAAATATGATGAAGTAATGTTTACAAACAAAGGAACTATGACCTTCACTTGTTGGTCATATTTCCAGGGAATAGTACATATCAACGAAAGTTCTTGAGATAATAGTTGGAGGGTGACAAAGTTGGAGGGTGGAGAGAGAGAGAGAAATAGAAAGAGAGAGTGATGGGGTGGGGGAGAGAGGGAGGCAAGAGAGAGGGAAAGAGGGGAAGGGAGAGAGAGGGAGGCAAGAGAGAGGGAAAGAGGGGAACTTAGAGAGAGAGAGAGAGAGAGAGGAGAGAGAGGAGAGAGGGAGGTGAGAGTGAGAGGGAGACAAAGGGAGAGAGAGGAAGCAAGAGAGAGACAAGGGGAGAGAGAGGAGAGAGGGAGAGACATATATATGGAGTTGGAGGGGGAGAGAGTGGGAGGAAAGAGCAGAGACATAGAGAGATAGAGGTGGAGAGAGAGTGAGGGATAGAGGAGAGAAGGGAAGAGAGAGAAGAGGAGAGGAGGGAAGAGAGAGAAGAGGAGAGGAGAGAGATAGGGAGAGAAGGAGAAGAGAGAGATAGGGAGACACATAGATGGGTGGGAGAGAGAGATACAGAGAGATGGAGGGAGATTGTGACAAATTTAGAGGGAAGAGAGA
The DNA here is from genome assembly GCA_031772625.1 of Pinus tabuliformis. Taxonomy (NCBI): domain Eukaryota; kingdom Viridiplantae; phylum Streptophyta; class Pinopsida; order Pinales; family Pinaceae; genus Pinus; species Pinus tabuliformis. The sequence goes on along the minus strand of CM062816.1, from coordinate 1,458,604,020 downwards.
GTGAGAGCGTGATGGGGGGGAAGACAGAGGGATGTGGGAGAGAAAGGGAGAGAAATAGGACTCAATAGAGAGAAGGAGAGGGAGTTCAAGTGGGAGAGAGGGAGGAATGAAGAAAGGCATAGAGGGAGAAAGGTGGAAAGAGAGGGGGTGACAAGGGAGAGATGGAGAGAGAGTGAGGGAGAGAGGAGAGTTAGAGGGAAAAGAAGGAGGAGAAAGGGAGGGAGGGGGAGATAAGGGGAAGAGAGAGGGAAATGACGAGGGAGTGAGAGAGAGATAGAAAGATATGGAGAGAGAGTGTGTATATTTTGGGGGTGAGGTAGAGAGAAGGAATAAGAAAGAGACACATAGATACAAATATAGATATTATATAACTGGCCTAGATCAATCTTAACCTTGGATCTATAAAGTGCCAAGAGGGATCAAATATCTCAAGGTGAGAACCTTTCCTCATGTTTTGCACTCAAAAAAGTGGTTTGCACCTCGAGAGATTTGATCCCTCTCGATGCTTGATAGATTAGGATTAAGATGGATTTAGGATGGTTTATCTAAATAAATGTTCATAATTTTCTTAATACAAACAAACTTAATGTTCAAAATTTATAAGATATTGATGTCTAACATCTAACATCTAACTCCTACATATCTAGTGACTAAATAAAATATTGAAACCAAATTGAAAGGGAATTATTTTTTTTTACTTATAACTAATATATTTTTGCATGAGATTTATTTTATTTCTATTTTTATTTAAATTTTAATGTCTTATATGATATTTGTTAAAGATATAATTTAGTGCAATGGTTTGAAAACAACATTTTAAAGTTAGAGAATTGAACATTCCACAATTTTGAAGAATGATTAAAATGAATTCAAATATTCTATAACAAGTTGAGAAAAGTAAGACATGTAACAACGTAATATATAAGAAGTTAATATTTTCATATGAAATTTTTGGGAAATACTTTTACATTTATCTTTATTTTGATTTATATTTTTGTATAAATAATAATTTTAGTATTGTGGACTAAGTTATGATGAGGATAATTTGGTTATTGATAAATGTTTATAACCATTCAAAAACAAAAGTAAATTGAAATTATATAACTTCATGAATATGAGTAACTTTACGTGAATCTAAAGGTTTATCATTATGTTTTAGATATAGTGGGGCTTATATAGTTAACTAAGGGACGATAAAGGAATTTGGAACCTTATTTACTACTACAAGGGCTAGGGAATATAGATATGTCCAATAAATATTTGTAATGAGTGGGAAAATAAATTTTAATAATTATTTTATGTACTCATTTTCTTTTATGCTTGTCCTCAAAATAGAATATTTTTATACTATTAATAAAAGTAACAACCTAGCGATCATGACGTAGTTTCAAAATGAAATTCCAACTGATATGAAGGATGTGTTCAAATACAAAATGAATTCAAGATAATTGTTGAGCCTAACTCCTAATTAATGGTTATTGGATTGTCTTTCTTTGAGGATGTTTCTTTTTGAAGATGGGAATAATGACAATAAAATCCTAACGATGGACATTAAGAAAAGAACATCAAAGATAAAGTAACACACAATCACATAATCTGTTAAACTGGTCATTCTAACATGTGGTAGTAAAAAAGACACTAGTTGTTTAGGCAAGATGTGGAGATGATCAATAAATTGTCATGGTTATTCCATTCGAACAATTCATCATAATAGATATAATAAAATATTGAAATTTTTAATGTGAGTGTTAATTATTTTTAGATCTCACATTATTTATTTACTGTTTGTATGCTTAAATATAAATTAGCTGAAATGTAAGCAATATAAACTGAAAATACATACATACACCAACCAAAATAGGCACAATTTTTTCCTTGGGAAACCCTTACGGAAGAAACCTAGCTAGAAGGTGAGGTTTCTTTTATCTCTATTCTCTAGTATGGAAAATGTGTAGATACAAAGAAAGAGATACTCTCGATAGAGTTTCCTAAGAATTATGTCTTGTAAAGTTGCTATAAAATATTAATCCCCTTTTTTCTCTCCCTCACATCCCACTCTTAATTTCTTTGCTCAAATATGCAAGAAAATATAATAGCATGAAATGGAACCCCTACTCCTCCTAGTGGTCTAGTATTTAACATAACATAATATCTAACTATATGAAAGGTTTGAGTCCCTCAACCCTCAACTAGAGTTACAATTTTGGACCTTATAGAGTCTTTTTGAAATTCCATACATGTCTAGCCCAATATGCATGAGTAATAGGGATTAAAGTGACATCAACTTGTACCATGGTAGTTAGTATGGTAGATCAACTTTGGAGAGGCATAAATTTTGAAAACAAATTTCGAGTACTAGATGGTCTCCCACAAGCGATAATGTTTTTTACCCCAAAAATATTTGTTTAAGGCCTAAAAATGGCTCTGGAATATTTCATACCGAAATTTTCCAAATCGGGACCCATTGATAAAAAAGACCCTACAAGCTCATTCATGTAATTCTTCCACTATGAAACCATTGAGATAGATAACAAACAATATAATAATTGAATATGAATCAAGAGAATTATAGATGAGAAATATTATCACAATTCCATGAATGAAGTCAAAATTGGAAGAAACTTAACCCTCAAAGAATATAAACCCTATGAGAAGATAGAAAAACAATTATACAGAAATGGCGGTTTTAAGAAATGAACGATGATAACCTATTGTAGTTTTCATAACCATGATCAAACTAGAATGATGATATGAACATAAAAGAGTAATACATGGATACATAAAGTTAAATATGTGAAAGTTTCTCAAACAAGTGTAAGAAATCAACTAGAACATGATGGAGGCTTTTGTAATTAGGGAATAGTCATGGTGAAATAACTTAGCACTCTACTTGTATATTGTAAATAAGCATGTGTAAAGTGGTTGTGGAATCAAATATGTGTGGAAATGAATTTATATGTGGAAAAATAAATAAATTATGTAGACTAATGAGAAAACACCTAGCATAATCGAAAAAGGTAGTCAGAATCAACTAAGGGAACTTGCACAAGAATGATGACCCTAGAAGTGCAGATGGGGCTATTATTAGGAACACATGCACACAAGAATGTGTGCCTATCCTTAGGAGGGCACATGTGGTCCTAGTTTTCTAGGCTCTGTAAGGCCCAAACTAGGCTACTTGCTTAGCATGGCTCAAATGTGTATGTGCATTATTAGGAAATATCATTATGCAATTTGAAAACCTTAACTTTATGCACTATGAAAATCCTAGCTTTGTGGAATTTGAAAACCCTACTTCTATGGAATTTGAAAGCCCTAGTATTGTAGAATTTGATGGAATGGAATCATATGGATGTAATTGTTGTTTATACCATTATGACTAATTTATTCCCAATAATATCTATCTCTTTATTTCTATTTACACATTTTCTAGTCTCTCTCTCTCTCTCTCTCTCTCTCTCTCATTTTCAAACAAGTGCTTCATTGACTCTCATTGAAGAAATTTTATAAGCTTTCTTATCATTAGAATCTCCAACCAATAGAAAATACGACCCATGATAAATATGACCATAGTGACTATGACATGCAAGAACTATGAACTTGAGAACTTCAACCCTTACAAACTATGGCGCATAATAACTATGACCTCGAGAAATTTGACCCTCATGAACTATGACCTTAGGGATCATTCTTTTGTTGTTCATAGTTCCATTTTCAATTAGAAACTTTTAATTTATTTTACAAGAATCATGACCATAAGAATTATGACGTGGGAGCTTTGACTATGAAATTAAACTAGGACGTTTCATTTTCAGTCATAGTCCTAGGGAATAATTATTTTGTTAGTTAGGAACCTTAACTCACAATAACTATAATCAACGTGTATTAGTCATAGTTATAGGAAATTTCTTGATAAGAGAAATATTATGACCAATGACCTATAATCCTCTTATTCATTCATTGATCAAGGTTCTTGTCATCTAGAGTAATTATGGTAATAGTTCTCATTTGTTATAGTTACTATGTGTTACAGTTCCTATTGGATAAAGTTATTAAAGTCATAGTTTTTCTTGAATTGATTCCAAAATATATCTTTCCAATGTATCATTATTTAATGATGAACAATGGTATAATGATGAGAATTATCCACCAGGATGAAGAGTCCTTAAAATTATGCTATCTAGATGTATGCATGTATGATATTCATAAACTTGGAACTTTTATAGCATCCTCTTCCTCCCATATTTTGGTCATCCATTTTCTTTCAACCCCTTATTCTGAAGTAATCTTCGTTAGGATCTGCGTTACAGTTTCCAAATGGTTGATCAAGTGATATGGTGAGTTGACAAGGTAGTTTAAATATTGAATGGGATGGGGCAGTTTTTTTGAGTTTTAAATTTAAATTCAAAATCTTAAAGTTGCAGTATACCACCTCTCATTTGTCTCAGAGACAATTTCTAAAACCCTTTTTTTAGTTCGAATCAATGCAGGGAGATGGAAGGAAATAGAGCGAAGACATAAGTAAGAGGCTACAAAATGGAAATTTCATTGTAGTATATGTTTTGTGTCTTTTTAACTATTGGAAGCAATATTAAAATGATATCTTGAACATTATATGGTCTCTGCATTTTCTATTCATGATCTTCTCTAACACCAATTTTACATGGGGTATTTTAGAGAATGAGTCTTTCATTGGAAGTTTGGAATAATCTTTGAGTACTCTCTAGTTATCAATCTCAGATATCAAGCGACCTCAAGTTTGGATAACTAATTATGGCATCTAATTACCTATTTTCTTATCATTTTCGAAGTTCCAGCAAATAAGTGAATTCAAATGTTCTACATTACAATTAGTAGGTCAATTGTTGAGTTAATACTTCCACAAAGCATCCACTTGAAGTAAATTTAGCCAACTAGGAGAACTATAATGACGAAATTTTCTAACAAAGAGCCAAATGTTTGCAGTACAATTGCACATGAAACAAGTGAAATCTTTGTGTACAAAACTAGAATCTCCATAGTCGCCAGACCACTATTTATACAGATAGATGCTTCATCAATTCCTTTAAGGCACTATCCTCTGATAAGGGAAAGGATGTCCGTACCTAAGAGACCCTCAATGAGGAACCAAAATGGCAATCAAAAGTAGACGAAATCTACCTCCTATCATATGGATCATTAGTATAATATAATCTATGAAATCTGTCTCCATGATTAGCCCCCACAGGTAGAGATATATAAAATAGTAGGCAAAAACAAAAAGAAAATCTTATATCCTTAATAAATACTTAATTGATAAGTTATCTTTATTTTGTAAGACATTTATTAAATTATTTAAAATCCATATGGTATTTTTTCTTTCTTAATTTTTTACTTCTAAACCTATGTTTTCAACAAGAAAGTGTGTTGGTATCTAAGTTTTTTTAGTAATTTGAATTACTATAAAGGCTTTTACAAATTTTAAACCCATCATTTAAAGCAATTATAGTTCACATTTTTTTTAAACAATATGAAAGAAATGATTTAAATACTTCACTATCTTAAATACCAATCAAGGTGAAAAATTTGTAATTACAAGGCAAGAGCTTTGCATTGCATCACCACATAGAACCTTGCCATAAAACAACGTATTAACATTTTTTTTATGTTTCCTTGAATTCATGCCTTCTTATTGAAGCCAAACTCAATTCACAAAAATAAATTGAGTACTATAGAATGACTTAGCATATTACAATGAAAAATCCATAAATATTTTACCCTCTTTTAATAGTTGAACTATTTATCCATTTATCTTATTTATTGAAAAAAAAAATCTAATATATTTTTATGAATAAGCATATTGTGAGACTAAACAAATAGCTTAAAATGTAATATGACCCTTCTAAATAAAAACAATTTCAAATGACAATTTCAAAATAATACATTTGACAATATATTCTTCGTCTATTAATATGTAGAAAAACTTACAATTTTAAAAAAGTGAAGTTTTTTGTATTTGGGAATCCTCTAACTTCAAGCCTGTACTATATTTTTTTTCATTATAGTTAAGTTATTTTGGTAGTAAATGAATAATTTGTTTATTACAATTAAGTTGGTTTTGATAGTAAATAAATAAATTTTTTATTGCACATTTTATTTGTCAAAATATTTTAATTTAAAGTTCTGGAATCAACCAGGCTATAACATCCAACATATTAAAGTAGTTTCTCCCTCGAATAAAATAATTAACACAAAATTTTAACCAACAATTTCAAAAATTTGTTACTGGCTAATTTATAACCAAAGACTTGTAAATATTATAATTAAATTTATCTGTATAACCCACATGTGGGTGGATGTTTTTATTATCAAAATTTTGATTTGAACAACCTAATCGAGAAAGCCCTAAAATGAACAGAAGAATAAGATGTAAATCTCTACCTTCATCATCGAATCGCATCTTAGTGTCGCGCTGATCTTGATCTTGAGAGTGATTTAGTAAAATTTTCATAGGTTGTGAATAATTTACACATTTGTACTGGGCAGGAAAATTCATCTATGCCCTGTTAGTATTCAGGATTAGCTCTTGTTTTTAGGATTATAATGGTTAAGGATTGAGAAACCAACCTGGACTGATTTTTCTGGGAATTAAGGTCAATTTTATTGATTAAGTGTAATATGGTCATACAAACAAAGGAGTTTATCCCAAGCAACAACTTCAAACTCAGAAGTTCGAAGACATTTCCTTCATTGATAGTTAATTAAATGATATAATGATACGAATGAGATGTAAATGTATCAAAAGTATATCTCTTCCTACCAAAAGAGTTTTCTGGACTTGCACATCATTAAAGCTTTATAGTTGAAATTAAATCGAGCAGCCTTAATTTGGTACTCAATTGGAATTAGTTGAATCGATCTTGAAAATAGATATCCCGGGATATAGTAACCCGTTACAGGATTCGACATCCAGAACCTCTTTTAATAACCTGCAGCAGACGTATCCTTCTTTCAATAACCCGTTACACGATTCTGCCTTCAATGCTACTGAATTGTATCCTTGCCTACATGCTAACATCAATTAAAAGGTAACGAAATCAAGGAAAATAGTTTTTTATTCCCAATATAAACTTTGATTTTAAAAGTGTCCAGATCATAATATGGTGTTGGAGATTTTAGCGGCATTGTAAAGGGAGCTTACATAGCCTGAATCCTTAGATTTGATCCCAATTCATATCCATTTCCCCCAACTTGAGAAATTGCACCCCCCAACTTGAGAAATTGCACCCGCAGCTGCAGATGGTGAAGAGATCTCGCCATGGGGAACCTCTTTCTGATATGCATTATGGAGTTTCCTTGGATATTCTTGTAGTGGGGGCGGTGCCGAAGGCGGTGCCCGAGACGTTCACACTGAAGCAGAGAACCATCTCTTCCATAATCAATAATCTGTTGCAGAAACTCCGCGTGCAATATCTCAATTTGTAATGCCAAGCGCGAAGGCATTTCAATTTTGAAATTCTTTGGTGCAGAGGTAGCATTGAATGCCTTTAAGTTCATGCCTTATCCACCACTGCTGGGAGTCAGAGATGTCGAGGTATCGGAAATCAGGAGAGCTGAGAAGTTGTCGGAATATTGAAAGTATTATCGGAACTTATTAACAGAACGAGCAACAAGTTTGAGATACATGAAATCGAGATACTCTCGACGAGTTCTCCCTATTAACAGATGGATAACGCACAAATCTTGGAGGGCAAAGTGGTGCCCGAATTTACTGTGTACTCGCTCATCGTTGCTTTTTTTAACAAATTTGTTTATATATATTAACCTAGTCATGAATGAAATTGCTTGTAAGGCTAAATATTCATTCTTCAAATGGTTAAAATATTTACTTCATAATATTAAAATTAAAATAACGAAAATTATGAAAATTAACTAAATTTTAAATTATTATTAATAACTTTAAAAATAATTAATATACATGAAATAAGAATTTAATGTTATTTTATTATAACTTTCATTATAATATTATTAATTAATGTTATTTTATTATAAATTTCATTATAATATTATTAATTATTAATATTTACTATAGAGCTTAAATTAATTAGTGTATATTGAGTTTAATCTTCAATAAATTATTAGTTCAAATATGATGAGAAAGAATGGAGAATAATAACTACTTTAGAAAAAATTAAACTGTGTGTCATCAAACGACAACACAATCCTCCATCATCAACAAGAAACTTTTTAATGCCCATTAAAAACCAAACAAAGTCTACACTCCTATAAATTTTAATTAAAAAACAAAACCCCATAATGGTGTGATAGCAACATTAAATGGTCAAGGATGGATACACCATGCTCGAGGCATGTGGTGGTGGATGACAAGTATCTGCAGTCATCTCGGGACTAATTGAGGTTTTATAGACATTTAGTCAGAAACGGGGATATTTTCATTGCAGCCCCCCATTATTGTTAGTGACAAGTTTATTTTGGGGCACTCCAAGGAAAGCTAGAGAACTCCTTTCTGTTGTCGTAGTTTCCTTATTATTTTCTTGTTGGTCCACTGGATCACGCCACCCCATGCTCCTTTGTTCGAAATCATTGCCAACAATGCAAGTTGAGATCATTCGCTTTGTCAAGACCACTCTAGCCACTAGGAGTATTTTAGTTCCAAGACCACTTTACCTACTAGGGATACTTTACCTACTAGGGATATTTCATTGACTTGCCCTAGGTTTTTTTTGGGACAAAGGCTATATATTTTTTTTTCCTTATAGTGGAGTTTCCTTTTTAAAAAAACATAACAAATTTTTTTATAATATAATCTGATTTCTTTATTAATGTAATGTTTTATAGTGGAGTTTTTTTTAAAAAAAAACATAACAAATTTTTTATAATACAATCTGATTTCTTTATTAATGTAATGTTTTTCTAGCTTAAAAATATTGTTATATAAAACAAAATCATGATTAATTTTATATAATATTTTTTTAAATTAATCAATTTGATTAAAATTATAAAAATTGCATAACTATTTTAGAAGTAAATGTCAATATTTGATTTCTCACTACTACAAAAAAAAGTATTCTAAAATATTTCATAAATATTAAATTTTACTATTAATTTAATAATTTTTATTAATTAAATTAATATTCTATAATTTTAGTAAACAAAATTTGCCAAATTCTTCTCCTCTAACTGCTATCATCTATTATGACAACTTTTTTTCAGATCTCCCCTTTCATAGGGAAGGCTGAATTTTTAGAAAAATATTAACATCGATTTAAAATATAACATTTTGGTAAGAAATAGAATTTAAATCATATAAAAAAAATTAATATAATTTTTTCATATCCAAAATTTCATTAAAATAATAAATTTCATATATTTAGAGATTTTTCATATATATAAATTTATTTATGTTTTTCATTAAAAATAACAATTTCAATATATATCAGATTTTTCTATTTGTGAATTTATTTATTATTTTCGTAAAATAAAATAACAATATCAATAACAATTTGGTAAGAAATAGAATTTAAATCATATAAAAAAAACTAAGTAATAATTTTTTTCCATTTCTAACATTTCATGAAAATAATAAATCTGATATATTTTCTTTATAAAGTAAATATTAGAGATTTTTCATATATATAAATTTATTTATACCTTTTCATTAAAAATAACAATTTCAATATATCTCAGATTTTTCTCAAATGTAAATTTATTTATTATTTTCATAAAAAATAACCATTTCAATAACGAGTATGTCACAAAATTCCAAGTAAATAACGAGTATGTCACAAAATTCCAAGTAAAAACCAAATAATATTTAAAAACTGAACATTTACTAAGAATGGCCATGAACGTCAATCTTGATCTTTCCTACATAAAATAAAATCCATTTACTACAAATCTAAACATACTCAAATTCCAAACAACAATACCTACGGTTGTATTTGCATAACTAATAACAATGCTTATGTCCGTCTTTGTATAATGAAATGTCACTAAACCCTAAACGTCAAACAAGCTTGGGATAAATGTAACAGTACTATCCTGTATTCTTTCCACGTAAGTGTATGGATAAATAACTCGTCATTCGTATGTGGAACGTATTTAATGATGACTGAAACGCTGTCAATATCATTGAAACCCTAACATTCAGATCGTAAAACGGAGTAGGTGGAGCTCCCTGTATCATTCCCATGTGGAACTTATTTACGGATGACTTGACCCATTTTAAAAATCATTAAAACCCATTTAAGTAATATGATTACTATTGTTTCAAATTTCACGCTAATGAAATCTAAAAACTGAAATGTTAAATTATATGATGCGACATACATTATCGAATATATATTTGTCCACGGAGGAGACAATTTTGTCTAGATGGCCATTTTTCTTTGGAATTTCTTTTTTAATGTTTGAATTTTTTGAAGGTCTAAATAAACTAGCAATTGTACCACATGTTGCAATGGGAACGCGGTAAGGCAAGAATGTATGAAAAAGTAGGATAGAGGACCACATGATAGAGGAGAAGCTTTGTTTAAAAAGAGAAGAATGGAATCTCGTGAGAGTTTAGCACTGGAAGTGTGAATTTTCCACTACCGCGTTCAATTATCCCGATATTTTCTCCTCTAGGAAATTCACATGTGATACCTCTAAATACAAATGGCAGATGTGGTCCATATCAAACCTAATTGCATGTCCATGATAAAGTCAAATTGTTAGTAGCATAAGATTTCTCTTTATTATTAATATTTTAATTGGTGGGGGTGGGTAAATTCTATTGAGCATACACCTATTCTTGAAGATGAGGTTTTTGATATACATGTCTTTAGACTTACCAACTAAAATTCCCACAGTTTATATGCTTATGATGAACATATAAAAATAATCAACCCAAACAAATTATGATGAATAAACAAAAATAATCAACCCAAACAAATTTAAAAGCTCACTTTAAAAAACTATTCCTATAATTAACATTAAATTAAAAACGTATTTTATTTAAGCTTACAAGCAAAAAAAAATAATCAACCCAAACAAGTTTAAAAATTCAATGTAAAAAGCTAGTCCTAAATTTTAGGAATACTATTAAAAATTGGAGTAGTCTACCCAGGCGGAGGAATTGGCCGGGAATGGTAATTGGTCGGAAAACATTCTGATTCAGTGCATGGGGAATGGCAAGTAGCGGTTGAGTGAGATCGCCACCTTGATGTGCGGACTCATCCGGCATCTGATGACCCATCCTATCTCGGCAATGTTTGCGTCAACCTCCGTTAGCTATCCGTGTCAGTGATGTGCACCATATTCATTCATGTTAAACATCATATATCCATCATGTTAGTTATGGCGGGATAATGAAATTTTGAAATTAAGCCACGTTTTCCTCTTTTAGAAACCAAATCAGAGATCTAGTTAGTTATTCTAAAGACTCCATTCTTTACGAAAATCAAAGGATATTTCGGCTCTCTAGCGGATTATGGCATCCTTCGGGCTTAATTTTAAGGATACTCTTTCTGTATGGGTTTTCCATTATTCGCAGGAGAGTAGTATGTGTCGTTGATTTTATTCCCGCATTTTTTAAATCTCAGGGTCAGGGAGAAAGAAAACCTCCTTCATGTGATCATGAGATCAATATTCTCTGTGTGAGTGAAGTTGTGTAAGGTTTTATCATTTGTGTATTCTGTATTTTGATTCTTTATGTCAAATGATTGATTTCTTCATTTTTATTTTCATAAAAGACAACTTCGTTTTATAGAATTTTTCCTGTGCTTGTATGAAACCAAGGATATGAACATTGGAATGTGGATCTCATAGGGATTCTTGTGTTGTCACTTGACATATCCGTTATAAGGCCTGGAGATTGTGTTGTAGTTTCATTGATAGAGATTAAAAGCTACTTTGGGAAGCATAGATTTCAATCAAGTTTGGAGTGTGAAGCAGACTGGAGCGAGAGCGCCACGCTGCGCAGGGAGCCAACCAACGTTTTCTCAGCCGTCTCAGGGAGCCAACCAGCGTTTACTCAGCTATCATGGATAGCCAGTAGTCCCAACCACTCCCAAGCCTGAACCAATCCTTGCAAGACGTCTCAATCCTTCCCTAATGCACACTGAGATCCTGCCACGTCCCAGCTCTTGCATGCAGAACTTTCCATTTCCACGTTTCAATCTTCTGTCAGCTCATGGATGTTCATGCATGCATGCTCCTCCATTCCGCTGACACCTAGCTGGAGGCGTGTCTCACTCTCGAAGTCTCTCTCATTCTATTTAACAAAACTGTTCTCCGGAGCGCGCGGTATTTGGCCTATCGGCCTCTCGGCCTTCTGTCCTTCCTCTGTCTCAGCGTGGGGGAGTTTCTTCATCCGTCTATCGTGCTAACTATCCTTCTCCAGGTTGTATCCTCTATTCCTCCTGGTGTTTGTCTGTGGTTGGATGGTGCTTCGCGCATGGGGTTTTCGGCACTCTTGCTCGCGGTAAAAGCGTTGGTCATAAGGTTAGTTATCTCTGGTTTTTTCACTAGTGAAGTTTGCGCAAGCTTTTGAATACGCGTTTAAGGTATGAATTAAGGAGTTCTGGTAAATACAGAGGGTTTTTTTCTGGGTTTCTTAAGGCAAACTGTTTTTAAATAGAATTAGCTTCAGTTCATCTGTATTTAATTTGGAATAGCTTTTAGTTTATCCCTTCGGGAGTTTCTCCTCTCTTGAACTGTCATAATGCTTAAGGATTTTCTTCTCAAACTGAAGAAATCTATAGTAATCTACAAACCATGCACAAACTTTCGTTTTAGAATTGGAGAATGGTGGTGTATATTCGAGATGTATTGTTGTTGTATTGTTGTTGTATTGATTGTAAGGAAACCACCTCCAGTTAGATGCCTTCATTCCCCATGCTCTGTGGCCTCATTCTGAAGTCTGCAATAGCTCCCTATGGGATGGCCGGAAGAGGCAATCGGTAATTTTTTCTCCAGGCTCGGAAATCCTGTAGTCATTCCCTAGAATGTTTTTCAAACTCCTCAAAGTTATGGTCCCTGTCCCTCATATGACGTTTTATTGTACTTAAGAGTACTTTCAATCTAGGAACATCCCTTCTTTGTCAAATTGACAGTTAGCTATTGTCATTCCCTGGCGAAAAGCTGCCCTTTTTCATTGTGCCTGCTTTTTTTTGTCCTAACATTCCCTCTGGAGTTTTCTTTGCGCTGATCCCTATGCCTGTTCTGAGCCATCTTCCTTAAATTCCCCCCATCTGGCATTCATTTCATCCAGGTGTTATGTTCAGTCTCGGATCAGTGGAGGAGTAATTTCTTGTACAATCCTATCCTAAAAATTAATTAAGGGTGGGGATTTTTGCCAGAGGTGAGATTTTCTCTAGTTCCAATGGAAGGTGGGTCAGACTCATCTGCCACAGAGGCAATGGTCCAAGCCACCATCCTGGCTGAAAAGGCACGTGAGGAGTCCAAGGTGTCTGTCGGGTGGCAAGCCACAGTGGATGATATGATCAGTAAACTTGCGTGGCTAGAAAAGGACGGACCTCCTTCTAGACGTCCATATCAGAATGCTTTTAGCAAAAGGGAGCCCTCTGTAAAGTAAGTGCGAACGAATGAACATGCCAACCATTACAAATAAACCAGAAACCCAGTCAAAACCTCTTCCCCACCTCAAGCAATCTCTCTGTACAGTTCTTATCTCTCGGAAAGAATCGATAGCCTTCAAAACCTTGCCTTGGTGGGCAGATGGCATTTTTCGAAAATGGACAATGCGGCTATGAGGAAATGGCTTGATGACCGATGGAAACCTTTGATTGGTTATACCCCCATCATTTCCTGCCTTATGAAAGAATGGTATTGTTTCCATTTCCTAAAGGCTTCTGATTTAGAGGTTGTCTTTAAGAGTCACTGGGTATGTGGTAGGAGCTTTCTAGCCCTCTTCAAATGGTATATTAGGTTTGATCCTTTAAAAAATACTCCAACAAATAAGTTGATCTGGGTGAAACTCCCAAATCTGCCACTGGAAATGTGGTCCATGGAATCCCTCACAGAAATAGGAAACTCCATTGGCAGATTTGTTTATGTCGATCCATGGTGCAGAGGAGAAAAACATAAGAGGATAGCGTGGATTCTCATCAAGAAGGTATATAAAGGGGGATACCCAGATCATATTGAGATTGCATGGGGTCGGTCCAGAATTAAACAAAGGCTAGATTTTTGGGGAATTCCTTTTAGGTGCTCCTCATGCCACAAAACTTGCCACTTCATTAAAAATTGCAGGTTCCATCCTATTTCGAAACCAAGGTTGGTCCATTGTCGACTTCGGGTTGATTCTACCTTTCCTATTTCAGAGAAACTTTCTTCATCCTCAATAAGTTTACCAGAGATCGACCTCATGGAAGAGCAGGTTATTAAAAATCCGGGTCCCAATCTATCACAGAGGCCATCTCCCCAAGACCTTTCATATGGGCCGGATATCAGACAGTCCTCTTCAACAAATCCTGTTTGCCTCGATATTAACAGGTCTTCATCCGATTTTTGTGCACCCATCCCTGAACCATCAGATGATAAGGCGGTCCCCTTTCCTCCGCCCATGCAATTAAAAGATTTTGTTGTTGGCTCCCACCCCATTACGATCTCATCATCCTCCCCGACGCTTGATAAAAATCCTCTTCCATCTTCGAAAGGCAAAGAGCCTTGGGTAGCAACCACTCCTTTCAATTCCCCTGAGTCATCCTCGGTTAATAGGTATGATAGTGACATTGACTTCTTGCTCAGTAAAAGATCTCTCGAGCTAGAACCTTTGACCTTTCATAAACCCAATAGCCCTGCTTCTCCATTCATAAGCCCAAATTCCGCAAAGAATATTACAGTCAGGAAAAAACACAATGGAGGTAGTTGGCATTCTAGGGGGTGAACGGTTGTTTCTGAGTGTGGAGTAAGGAATTTATCCCTTATTGATGTTCCTATTCATGATGTGATTGATCTTCAGCCTCTTAGAGCAAGTATGGCTGGTGAGCCATCAAAATGACTTTTATTGTCTCCATGAATATTAGGGGTTTAGGCGTAAACCAAAAATATCTGGCGCTAAAGGACATTTTCCATTCAGCCCGTCCAAAAATTATTCTAATCCAAGAAACCATGCACAATAGCCAGGTCTCCATATCTTACTTTAGGAAAATGTTTCCTACATGATTTATGGTTACATCTGAGGCAAGAGGTCTGTCAGGGGGGTTGGCAGTCTTATGGGATCTTGTCTGGATCAAGGCCAAGGCCTACAAATATTTTGCTGGTATTCTTATTTCAGCTTTTCTCAGAGGTCAAAGCTTCAATATTAATATTTTGAACACCTATGCACCCTATAAGAACATACTTCCCTTCTGGGAAAAATTGTTTGCCTCAGAAATTTTTGAACTTGATTCTCTGATGATAGCTGGAGACCTAAATCTAACTTTAAACACTGATGAATGTTGGGGCAAATGCAGAAAAAAGACCCGCTTGCTAACCGGATTAAGATGGAACTTCTTAATAAAAATCTTGTGGATATTTCCCCTACAAAATTGATGCCTACGTGGGATAACAGTAAGTCGGGAGAAGCATATATTGCCAAGAGGATTGATCGTTTCATTCTGCATGCTAGCATCATAGACAAAATGGGCATGCCCATTTCATCCATAGGAAATGCCTTTACATCTGATCATAGGCCTATTTTCCTCAGCTGGCGGGAGAAGGGCTTCAGAATGGGTTACCCCTTCAAATTTAATAGAATTTGGTTAGAGGACCCAATCTTCAATGAAATCATATCAAATTCTTGGAAGGATCTTTTGATGAGGGACCTTTCCTTCCCATTCATGACCTTTAGAGAAAAGCTGGCGGTTCTGAGGAAGGTAGCGAAGGAGTGGCAATATGAAAAAAGGAAAAAGGACAGACAGGCGCTTCAAGACATTCAAAAAGAGATGGAAAACATTTTAGGGGTTATGGACGCAAATGATTTTCCTCTCAGTATCAAATGCCTCATAAGAGATCTGGAAAAAAGAAAACAAAAGCTTCTGGATCAGGAGGAGGCTTCATGGAGGCTCAAAAGTAGAGCAATATGGCTAAAGGATGGTGATCGAAACACTAGGTTTTTTCATAAATTTGCAAATGCCAGGCGAGAAAAAAACACAATTTGGAGAATCAGTGATGGTAAAGGTGGTTATTATTTATCCCAATAGGATATCACAAATGAAGCTGTGAGATATTTTAAAAATCAATACAAAAGGAAGGAAGTCTGTGATTTTCAGGATACCCTTTGGGGTATCGAATTGGCTCCAATAATGTTTGATGATGCAAAGAATGTGAGCTTCTTCCAGCCAATCTCTGAAGAGGAACTTCTTAGCGTTATCAAAGCTTTTAAAAAAGATAAAAGCCCAGGCCCGGATGGTTGGACCATAGAGTTCTTCTCTCATTTTTTTGACATCATCAAAAAAGACCTGTTGAGGATGGTAGAGGCATCTCGTATGTTAGGAAGTATTCACCACATCATTTCTTCCACTCAGATTGCTCTAATCCCAAAAAAGGCAGAGGCAGAATCTTTCCAGGATTTCAGGTCGATATCATTATGCAATATCTCTTTCAAAATTATCTCCAAAATTATTGCGGAGAGAATGAAATCGACATTGGCCTCTTTCCTCTCCAAGGACCAACATGCTTTCTTAAAAGGGCGCAACATTTTGGATGAAGTTGCTATTACTCAGGAAAGTCTATTTTCAATGATATCAAGAAAGACGGATGCGGCCATTCTAAAAATCGATTTGCAGAAAGCCTATGACTGCTTGGATTGGGGATTCTTGAGATGTTTACTGGCAAAGATTGGTCTAAAATCTCAATCTATCAATTGGGTTATGTCATGCCTTGAGAACGTTCGCTACTCAGTTATTATTAATGGAATGCCTTCTCCTTTCTTCCCAGTGGAAAGGGGGCTTCGTCAGGGGTGTCCCCTCACCCCTCTTTTATTTATTCGGGCGATGAACTCTCTTAGCCTTCAGATTAATAAAGCAGTGGCCGAAAAGAGATGCAGGCCGTTTCGGATATGCAGGGACATCTATTTATCTCACAACCTTTTTGTTGATGACGTGCTCATCTTCGCCATGCTGTGCAGAGCCTCCTGGATCTGCCTCAATGAAATTCTTAATAGATTCCAAAGAGCTACTGGGTTATTTATCAACAAAGGTAAATCTACCCTTTTCCATAATGATACAAACATGGCAATGGTGATCTGGATTGCCGAGTTGCTTGGTATTGTTTCGATATCGCTTAAAGACGGGTTGAAATACTTGGGATTTCAACTAAAGGCTAAGGGATACTCCAAAGCGAATTGGCAATGGTTGTTGGAAAGATTCTATAAAAATATCTCAGGCTGGAAATTTAAGACTCTTTCTCTGGCAGGTAGATTTATTCTTACTCAGGCAGTCTTAGCGTAATTAGTGGTTTATTGGGCTCATATCTTCTTCCTTCCAGTGAGCATCATTAATAAAATGAACAGACTGTTGGCAAATTTTTAATGGGGCGGAAACTCCAATCAGAGTAAAATCCATTTGTCAAAGCTGGACAAACTCTCTGTGCCTAAGAAGCTAGGTGGTTGGGGCTTGCTTGATATGCGAACTTGTGGAAGAGCGCTCTTATGCAAATCGCTGTGGAGAGGCCTTTTTTGTGATGGTTTGTGGAGTCTTACTATCAGAAAGAAATATCTGCAAGATAAAGATCTGGAATATTGGTACAGAAGGGGATCTATCGGAGTTAAACAAGGATCTGCTATCTGGCTCAGTCTCAGAAAAGTTCAACAATACTTCTTGGAGAACTTGAGAGGGAATCTATTCTCTAGCTCCCGAATCTTAATCGGTATCGACTCCATCATGGGTGGCCGGGAATGTGTGTTCTTCCCTGAAAATCTATTAATTTTTCTTCACAGGAATGGTTGCTTTACGTGGGATAAATTAATTTCATCCTAGAGCGGTCCCATTCCTTTATGGAAAGATGGCCACGATCTTCATCTACCAGGCCCACTGCTTCCGTTGTGGAAATTAGTGAAAGAAGCCTTATGTAGTTTGGGTATCCATCGCTTTGGGACTGAGGACCATCTTATGTGGATCGTTCCCAATGCAAAGTCGCCTACTCGTGTTAAAGACATCTACGCAGATATGATTTCTTCAAAGGCTCCAAGCTCCAGTTCTTTATATCCCTGTGCTTATGGAAATCGGGATGCCCTCTCAAAATGGTCCTGTTCTCGTGGCTGGTTTTCAACAACAGAAATCTATCTTGGGAAAATTTGAGGAAGAGAAGCTGACATGGCCCGAGCAGATGTTCTATGTGCGAAGCTGCGGAGGAATCCAATCTTCATATGTTCTTCCAATGCAACTCCTCTCTTCAGATCTGGTATGAACTATCTCTGTTTTATGGTTTTCCTCATGTTGTTTTTGTTTCAGTTCAGGTTGCTTTTCAATGGTGGAGCGAGCAAAAGAACTCTTGGCGATCCCTGTTTATTATTGCCTTGTGGTGCTTATGGAAATGGAGGAATGCCAAGATCTTCTAAGAATCGAAAGAGCCTCTAAAGTCATCCCTGCATCACATAGTGGCCTCACATGATATGATGCCTGTGAAAAAGGCCAAGATGAAAAAGGATTGCAAAAAAGAGGTTGTTGATACTTCCATTGTTGCTCCCTGTGCTTTTTTCGATGGGGCCGAGCAAAATAATATTTGTGGATGTGGGGTCCACATTATTATGGACGAGAAGCTGCAATACTTTCTATCCTGGAATGGCGGGATTGGCTCAAACAGCTTGGCCGAGGCGAGGGCTCTTGCAGGACTGCTTACCTTCTGTGTATTTTTTGACATTCAGAACATTTCAATTTTTGGTGATTCAAAATCAATGATTGACCATGTAAGGGGAGCCTACCACATCAGTTGTCCTCATTTGTCTGGGTGGTTAAATAGGATCATGTATTTCTGGAGAAATATGAAACAATGCTCAATTCACCACATCCCCCGCTCCCAAAATGATCAAGCTAACCGTCTGTCGAAGAAGGGTCTGTCTTTAGCGCAGGGTTCTTGGTCTATGATGGTTTCTGATGGTGATCATTCCTGCCTCATCCATAACTTTTTCATCCCGGGAATATGATCCTTTTTTTCTTTTCATCCATCTGCTTATTGCTATTCAGATAGTCTCCTTTTGTTATATATGTATAAGACAACTGCTGATCTTGCCTTTGATAAGACCTTTTTGCACTGATTTTGGTATGATGAAGTGTTGATCCCCTCTGGGATATCCTATGGCTGCAAGATTTTGATTCATATGCTTGCAAGGTGTTTTGATCCTTGTTGTATCTTATGTACTTTTTATATTGTCTCAATATAATATTATGAAGATTTTTCTCTCTGAGAAAAAAAGATTAGAAGCTACTTTCTGGTCTTTATGTAATGTATGTAATGTATACGGTTCGGTTCGGTTTTATGTAATGTATATGGTTCGGTAACGTCAGATGGTAATGTAATGGAATGCAGACTGAATCTGGTTCAAAAAAACTTTTACATATAATTTAATAGGTTATTGTTTTAAATTTTGAAATGCCTACGTACCCTGGTTCATTAATGAGGTTACCAAAAGTGGAGCCTATCATTTGCTTACCCGGATAGCTTGTTTCATTAATCTCAATGGAATGGCTACTGCACGAACATTTCCAACCCACTGACGGTGTAGTTCTGCATTGCTTTGCCGTTGGTTTTGCAGAAAAGGGGGCGCGGGATTGATGATGAGTGCCAATGGCCCTCGCCAACATTTTCACAGCTTCTACAACACCCTGCTTGTATCGGCATTTGGCTGTAATCAGTTCAAAATGGATTACGATTTGATTTCCTCCTATTCTATTGCTGGCAGTGGCACCAACACTGGTTTTCCAACAAAATTTCAGTGGAATAAAGCAACTGAGAAACAACACGAGAGGGTGGTTTGCTCGGATTTAGCTTTGGATTCTGTACAGTTTCAAAATACAAAGCATAAGTTTCACTAGACCAGGCTGAGAATGCCAATCACATTTTGGAAATGAATGAGTTGTTAACATTTGTCTTTGTATGGTTGGTTCGTTTCTTTTAAACAATTTCGATTACTATTAGTGAGTGCAGGATGAATCATGAATGTATCATGTGTACTTCGAATTTGGTAAAGAAGAATATTAAAATAAAATATTTTAAAGATTGTATGTAAAATTTCGATAAGTTTAATAAATTAATTAGCTTTTAAATCTTCTGAAGTAGTGGAATCTAGTAAAATCTTGGGTAAAATTTTAAGCTATTCGTATAAAATTATGGTATTCTCGTATGCGTATTAAGTAGATTATTCAAATTCTAGTCATATTATTTGAAATTTTGTAAGGTTATTTTGAATAAAGAAGATTTATGTATATATGTAAATTGTAATCAAAAGTAAATATAATTTTTTTAGGAAAATATATTATAATTTAGTAAATATATTATAATTTAGTTATTCAAATTCTAATAGCATTAACTTTTTTATTTTGAAACTTATTTTGAATAAATAATATTTTTGTATATAGATAAAATGGAATCAATAGTAAATATTTTTGTTTTGGGGAGAAAATTATATTATAATTTAGTTGTAAAATTAATAGTAGGATAATTATTATTGGTTGCTATCTACCAATATTTAAGGAAAATCAAGTCATTTTTAGTGGTTAATAAACCCGTATGCATTCACTCTTGAGAGATGCTTCTCAGACTTTTGTTTTTTTCATATTGAATCACTAGATTTAATTAAATATTTAAAAATAATTTTAATTTTTTTTTCTCGTTAAAGCTTTACTAATCTATTATATTATGTACAGTGAAACATTACATTCAGAAAGACATAATGCCCAAGGCCAACTGTGGCGCTGTGGGCAGCAGTTTACGACTCAGAGTTAGCCCTCGCAGGGGCGGCTTTACCAAACTTAATCTCTTCCAACCCATAACAAAATTCAAAACTATAATCAGACCTTGCAACAGCAACCCACGCAGGGGCTTCGAAACCAAAACAGAGATATTCCCTCGCAGGGGAGACAGAGGACCAGCGACAGCATGATTTCGGATCCTGCTAGCAGGACTATAGCCTACATTGACATATATAAAAACTAGAAAGACCCAAACAGAACAACTTGGCTTATACCCGACGCAGACTGAAATAGAAAACTTATACCGGACCTGAGCAAAAGAGGAGG
The DNA here is from genome assembly GCA_031772625.1 of Pinus tabuliformis. Classification (NCBI taxonomy): domain Eukaryota; kingdom Viridiplantae; phylum Streptophyta; class Pinopsida; order Pinales; family Pinaceae; genus Pinus; species Pinus tabuliformis. The sequence continues at coordinate 1,458,582,799 of CM062816.1, read as the reverse complement.
GTGACGGAGCTTGCCGAGGGATGCTATTCCTCAGGCTTCTCCTCGAGGATTCGACACCACCCATAGCCTTCCGGACGACCTTCCCATTCTTCCACTTCGGCCTTTTTGGAGGTTGACGCCTCATTCTCGTGTGGTTGGGTGGTGATCTGCCCAGGAACTCCCGCTGGTTCTTCCTCAATAATTTCCGGTTGGTCATCAGGGAGCGCTTCCTTGCTGTCCGAACCTCCCTCCTCATCCTGTGAGTCCTCAATGAATAGGACTGAGATATGAGCATTGATACGGGCATTATTCCTCGAGCTGCCAAGAGTGAAAATGGCAGTTCCGAACGCTGGCAACGCGGGCGGCTCAGCACTGGGACTGCCCGAATCCATGAATTGATTAACCTGTATGGGAGTGGCCCCTGATCTTCTATGACAATAACAACAGCAGCAGTGGTGGTGGGATTCTGCAGCAGGGTTGCGTGAAGAGCCTCCACGAGCAGAGCCTCGCCTACTGAGCAGCCTTTGCCGTGGTTTGACCATATTTTCCGTGAGAAGGGTGGCTTGGAGCAGAGCGTCCGAGGGAGATTTAACCAGCTTGAATCGCCCTCCCTCACAGTTGAAACCCCTCTCAGCCGAACCGGGATGAAATTCAATAGCGTGTAAATAGCACTCAACCTGGAATTCGCACTTGAAGTGTTCCTTGTCGTCGTGATGGCTGTCTGCGACAGCAGGAGCTGAAGCTTGAAGGCGAGGAATGCCCTCAGGAAGAATGCCCTCAAGAGCCTGCACCACACTGACCTTACCTTGCGAATGGGCTTGCAGTACTCCTTTGCCCATCTTAATCCACTCAACATTCTCTCGATAATAGCCCGCCATAACTGCTCTCTGAAACAACAGCTCTTCACGGTATGCGACATTGAATGCAATGAGCTCATGAAACCATTCTTCATTCTTCGGCGGCAGTGGGCAGTGAATGCCTTGAATGAACACGAGGCGGCACATGCATGGCATGTGGCCTCTCCCTTGCTGACGTGCTAACACCCGCATCCGGGGAAAATAATTTTAATTTTAATTCAATTAAAAATAATAAATGAATTTTATGTTGTAATTTTGTTTTTATAAAAAAAATATATATATATATATATATATATATATATATATATATATATATATATATATATATATAGATAGATATATATGACATTAAAAAAAAATTAAATAATAACTATTCGTATTCATAACAATGATATTTTAAAGAATACATAAATTTTTAATAGATTTAATTAATAAAACAGATAGTTAGAAATTTAATATTTTTATATAGAAATATGTAAAATATATATAAAACATAAATAATAGTTAAAAATTAAGATTTATTTTATCATATTTGTTGGATTTCGAATTGATAGTAAATAAAAAAAAGTGGCTAGTTGAAATTCCTCCATTTAACCCCAAAAAAATCAATTTACCATATAATTAAAATAATGATTCATGTTCATTGTTATTATATTTTGCAATTTAATATTTGATTTTAATTAAAAAATATATAAAAACTTATAATAATCTTTGGTCTAATTTTCCTTTAAGCATGGTACAACATTAAGACTTTCATCCACATATGGCTAAATTATGAATCAATGAAATGTAGCAAATTAATCTAGAAAAGAAGATACTTGTAAAATATATATAAAGCTCTAAAAACATCATCTAGTTTCAAATCTCCACTAATGACATGATGAGTTATAATGCATTTGATGTAATGGATTTGTGCTTATTAATATTATAGTATTGGCTTCAAATCTTATTAAACTTTTAATGTTAATTTTACACACACACTCTCTCTCTTTATCTATATATATATGACATTTTTTTCTTTAATTTCATTCTATTTTATTTTATGAGTTAATATATTATTTTTATTGTCTATTAATATGACTTTTAATTTATTGATATATTTTTTATTCCAAAAAAGTATATATAATATTATTGGAAACCACAAAAATTTTCAATATTATTTTTAAAGATTAATAAGAAAACAATATTTCTATATTAAAAAAAAAAAAATCCATATATAATTTTAAAATGTATATGGGTGTGTGGATAGCAAGTTAAAATTTTTACTTATGTAAAATAAATTATTATTTTTTATAATCTTTAGTCTACATGGGAAAGCAAATCATTGGCAAAAGTAAGATTCTTAGTATATAGAATGCTTAATGTTTATACTATAACAAAATAATAAAGATTTCAATAAATTCATTTTATGTTAAATAAAAAAGTATATATATATATATATATATATATATATATATATATATATATATATATATATATATATTGATACATTTATTTTATTTTATTTTAATATTGTTGATTTGATGGTGTACCACTATAGGTGTGATGTCATGTGTAGGACCAACTGCTTCATGACCTCAACTAGGGTGTACTACTGTAGGTGTGATGTACTACTGTAGTCATGAGTAGGACCAACTGCTTCATGACCTCAACTAGGGTGTACTACTGTAGGTGTGATGTCATGAGTAGGACCAACTGCTTCATGACCTCAACTAAGATGAGGTTCTTTTGACTCGAGCTATGAATAATGAACTACAACGAATGTGATGTCATGAGTAACCTCAACTAAGGTGTACGACCAACTGCTTCATGACCTCAACTAAGATGAGGTTCTTTTGACTCGAGCTGTGAATAATGAACTACAACGAATGTGATGTCATGAGTAGGACCAGAATAATGAACTACAACAAATGTGATGTCATGAGTAGGACCAACTGCTTCATGACCTCAACTAAGATGAGGTTCTTTTGACTCGAGCTATGAATAATGAACTACTGTAGGTGTGATGTCATGAGTAGGACCAACTGCTTCATGACCTCAACTAAGATGACGTTCTTTTGACTCAAGGTGTGAATAATGAACTACAACGAATGTGATGTCATGAGTAGGACCAGAATAATGAACTACAACAAATGTGATGTCATGAGTAGGACCAACTGCTTCATGACCTCAACTAGGATGAGGTTCTTTTGACTCGAGCTATGAATAATGAACTACAACAAATAACCCTTTACCCTGTGATGTCATGTGATGTCATGATGTCATGTGATGTCATGAGTAGAATAATTAACTACAACAAATGTGATGTCATGAGTAGGACCAACTGCTTCATGACCTCAACTAGGATGAGGTTCTTTTGACTCGAGCTATGAATAATGAACTACAACGAATAACCCTTTACCCTGTGATGTCATGCGATGTCATGAGTAGGACCAAAATAATGAACTACAACGAATGTGATGTCATGAGTAGGACCAACTGCTTCATGACCTCAACTAAGATGAGGTTCTTTTGACTTGAGCTATGAATAATGAACTACAATGAATAACCCTTTACCCGCGAGTGGAAGTGAAGACCTTAGAATGGAATCAAAGGGTTGATAGGAAGGTTTGGCAAGCACGAGCAACAATATTTTGTAGCCTATTTTCATTGTTGGAGAAGCGACGTTCTGTGGTGATAGGTGGCAACCCTGGCAACCCTCCTGCCCTATGTTAGTCTTCATTGGAGTAGACTATAGATTTGAGGAACAACAACGGGAAGAAGTCTCAAAGTGTTGTCTCCTTAAAGTATGAAGGAGCAGTTAGTGACCGTGAAGACCCTATGTGTTGATAATAGATGGAATTATGATAAGCTAGAGGGTAAATTGGATAGTTGAGGTTCAGTGGTCAGATGTACTTGGGGCACTAGCAAACGAATAGATGAACTCTTCCCTAGAGTGGCAGTGGTGGCATGGAGCCCCTCTTATCCAATTCCGGAGTTCCAGGTGTTGAAATATGTAACTAGCTTTGGTCTTCATAATGGCATACATAATGATGATTTTATGTATTTAATGAAAAGAGAAAAATAAATTTATTAGTTGTAGGCATGGGTTTCATGCTCAAGGGAAAATTTATTTTAAATCAATCACCCATTTAGTCCTTTTAGGTTTGTCATAAAGTCAATTGAACCATTTTCATGTATTGAAGACCCATTTGGGATGTTACATATTGTAAGAAAAAATATTTGAGTCAAATTAGAGTCAAACTATCCTCCAAGACCAAGTCAAACATGCAAGCATCAAGTTAGCCTAATGGAGCAACAAGTCAGCCTAATAGGAGGATCAAGGAAGCCTATATATAGGGAACTGAACATGATGTGGAGAACACACTCTCACTCACACAAGTTCAATTGTTCAATTATAAGGACGAAAAAATGCAAAGAAGAAGAAGACTAAGGAAGGAGAAAAGGTCAAAGTTTTGGGTTTATTTTGGGCTACTTATATCCGCACGTGTGAAGGAATGAAGGCACATATTGAAGAAGAAGACTAAGGAAGGAGAAAAGGTCAAAGTTTTGGGTCTATTTTGGGCTACTTATATCCACACGTGTGAAGGAATGAAGGCACGTATTGTTGTAGGGAAGTCGAGTTATAGAAATAAAGTTAGGTCACCAAGAAGAGTTATTTTGGAAGTTGTGTTTTCTAAGAAGGAGAATCTACCCAAGCAATGAAGTAAAGTTGCAATTGAAGTTTTTGGGCAAGTCAAAGTTGCAGTTTCTACGTAAGTCAAAGCTACTATGGCAGGTAAGTCAAAGCTTTGCTCAATTTCTAGGTAAGTCAAAGCTACTATGGCAGGTAAGTCAAAGCTTTGCTCAATAGGTTGAAGTTGTTGAAAAATAGATGATCTTTATTGTTTTTTTATAGTATAAACATTAAGCATTTTATATACTTAGAATCTTCCTTTTTCCCATGATTAGCTTTCCCAGGTAGACTAAAGATTATCAAAAGATATAATTTATTTTACATAAGTAAAATGTTTGACTTGCTATCTTATATATATATTAAATTGTATATGAATTTTTTTAATAGAAATATTGTTTTCTTATTAATCTTTAAAAACAATATTGAAAATTTCTATGTGGTTTTCAACAACATAATATATATTTTTTTGAATAAAAAATATATCTATAAATTAAAGGTCATTAATTGATAATAAAAATAATATATTAATTCATAAGATAAAATAAGATGAAATTAAAGGAAAAAATTTCACACATATATATATATATATATATATATATATATATATATATATATATATATATATATATATATATATATATATATAATGTGTAAAAATACTAGTAAAAGTTTAATAAGGTTTGAAGTCAATACAATAATATTAATAAGCACAAATCTATTACATCAATGTCTTATAACTCATCATGTCACTTGTGGAGATTTGAACCTAGATGATGTGTTTAGATTGCGGGCACCACAGGCTTACTAACCAACCACGGGCTTACTAACCACTAACCAGTGATTTTAGGTGACTAACCAGTGATTTTAGGTGACTTGGCTTTCCTTGATTATCCCACTATTAATTTAACAACTAAATTACAATATATTTCCCCCCAAAAAATATTTACTATTAATTACCTTTTATCTATGTACATAAATATTCTTTATTCAAAATAAATTTCTAAATAGAAAAGTTAATAACTAAATTATAATATATTTTCTAAAAAACCTTATATAACTAAATTATAATATATTTTCTCCAAAACAAATTTTACTCTTGATTACATTTTTTTACATACATAAATCTTTTTTATTCAAAATAACCTTAAATGACACAGTTAATACATAAAATATTCTTTATTCAAAATAACTAGATGGCAAAGCTTTAGATAATATGACTAGAATTTGAATAATCTAAGTGACAGGCATACCATAATATCATGCCCAAGCTTTTACGAGAGTCCACTACGAAGATTTTAAAATCTTATTAATTTATTAAACTTCTGAAAATTTTACAACCAATCTTTAAAATATTTTATTTTAATACTTTTCTTTACCAAATTCGAAGTACACATATTTTATTTTAATACTTTTCTTTACCAAATTCGAGGTACACACGACTGCACTCACTAATAGTAATCGAAATTGTTTAAAAGAAACGAACCAACCATACAAAGACAGATGTTAACAACTCATTCATTTCCAAAAATGTGATTGGCATTCTCAGCCTGGTCTAGTGAAACTTATGCTTTGTATTTTGAAACTGCACACAATCCAAAGCTAGATCCCAACAAGCCACCCTATGGTTGTGCTGTTTCTTAGTTGTTTTATTCCACTGAAGTTTTGTTCGAAAACCAGAGTTGGTGCCACGGCCAGCAACATAACACGAAGAAATCAAATCGTAATCCATTTTGAACTGAGTACAGCGAAGTGCCGATACAAGGAGCGTGTTATAGAAGCTGTGAAAATGCCAACGAGGGCCATTGGCACTCATCATTAATGCCGCACCCATTTTGTGCAAAACCAAGGGCAAAGAAACACAGAACTGCACCGTAAGTGGGTTGGAAATGTCTGTCCTATAGCCATGCCACCGAGATGAATGAACCAGGCTTTTGGGGCAAGCAAATGATAGATTCCACGCTCGGCAACCTCATTAACGAACCAGGGTATGTGGGCATTTGAAAATTTAAAACAGTAACCTATTAAATTTTTGAACCAGATTCTCTCTACATTCTATTACATTACCGAACCGTATACATTACACAAAGACCAGAAAGTAGCATTTAATCTCGATCAATAAATCCACAACACAATCTTCACAGCTTATAAGGGATATGTCAAATGACACCTCAAAAATCCCTGTGAGATCCACATTTCAGTGTTCGTATCATCGGCCACAATTTTCACGCCTTATAAGGGATATGTCAAATGAAACCGCAAGAATCCCTGTGAGATCATCATAAAGGGTGGGGCAGGGCCTTTGAATACCTGGTTTTCAGCGCTCCATGGAGAGCCCTCGCAATATCCAATAGATTGCCGATCATAAAGCGTGGGGAAGGCCTTTGAATCCCTGGTTTTTCAGTGTTCCATGGAGAGCCCATGGCATCGACAAGTATTTGAGGAAGAAACGTTTGCAGAAAAGGGGATATTCCTGCGAGAAATAGTGTGTACAACAGACAATTAACGGATTGTAACTGATTCAACGATTCAACGGATTCATACCGGTTTTTTCCAATCCAATGGCCGTCACTCTTTCCATCGTCTAACATCGGAATCGAAGGCTGACAAAGTTACAGCTGGCATGGGAGGGGAGTTTGTTTCAGAGGGAACGCCTTACGGCGTAATTAACACCATAAAATACCGATAATATTTAAAATTCTGAAAGTTGAATGCTATAATAAAATTCCAAAATTTTAAATATAAATCTCGTAAATATTTCCATTGGTACCTAGTCTCTTTAAGTCATATTTTTTTGTTAAATTGGAATTAGGATTATCAAACAACTGAGAGTACATAAAGTTCACTGTGATGAGCAACGAGACTATAACCTCCAACATCTCAACTCGGATTTTATGAGGTAAGACATCGAAAGGTGACTTGCAAGACATTGTCGTATCTTTAAAACTTGTTAAACACAGGAGATTTGAAACCAAATCAAATGTAATCAATCTCAAATAATTATGTACAACTTGTATATACGAATACATATAGGAAACAATTGAATTAGTTCTAGAGTCTTCATGGATTCCAATAACTACCCAAACTGACCCTATCATTAACCCTGAGGATTTGTTGTCCAATATTGCCTCCTTAATCCGAAGGGATGTACCAAAGTTCAAGAATGAGAGCTCAAAATGCATAAATGATTCACAACCAAGAGATGAATGTCTCTTAGAAATGGTTTTTAAGGATAATTACAAACCAAGATGGGAGAACTCAAGGTCTCAACCAACACCAACTATAGAACCTTCACAAGAACTCTCGGAACAACAAAAAATGAGGTTTTAAGGTAACCACAAACTCTAGAATGATCCCAACAGTTGTTGAACAATTCCAAACATGGAAGGCTTAGTCAACTGGATCAACTAAACTGCGACTCAGGCTTGCTTGACATCTCGAAGTCAAACTTGTAGTAGACCATCAACAATTCCCCCCTTCTTGGATACAAGGTGATAAGTACCCTTCATCAATGCAAGGGTGGTCATCACTCTCAAACATATTCTTTGGTATGACCTCTAAATATTCTTAGTTGTGTTTGTCCAATCCCAAGAAGCAATCCATATGAAATTTAGCTTCTCTCTTGTATTAGTCTTATTTTTGGAACCTGTATTTGTATGATGATTTTGCTTTCCATAATGCTCACACAGGTGAAGATGAAAACACTGATCTTTCCCATGTCCAACTTTGTTACACTGTTGGCATCTATCAACTTGTTCTGGAACAACACCATCTAGAAATCCAAAACTTTTGAATTCTATCGATTTAGCAAAATCTGGAATGTGAAAAGATGCATCCATCATATCCTTGCTGTAACCCAAACCAATTATGTTTTTATTGTTAGTAATCTCTTCCCATGGTATTATAAAAGTTTTGGTAACGAGAGGCTTCACATCTGTATGTAAGTGACTCTCGCATACATTTCCTTGAACATGAATTTCAATTGCACCCAAATTTGCACTTGAAATCACTTCATTGCAGTCATCATTTTTTAACTAATGATTGAGGTCAAACAAACTATTTTTTTCAATAATAACAAGTTCAAAATTCTTCTTTCATAATTCATGTAATTCATCTCACTGAAATTGGGATTCTAGCTCCAAGGATTCAATTGTGTTTTTAGCATTTTGCAAACATGACTAGATGTCACAGAGCATGTCCTTGCTGACTTGGACACTGTTATAAATAGTTAGCGACCTTAAATTGTGTAATAATTGTAACAAATCATCGACTTTGGCCATTTTCTCTAGCAATCAACTTTGAAAAAAATGGATGTCGGCTATCACTGAAAATGCACCCAATACAAACAAATTTACAAAGTAATTTCAATAATGTTTTGAAAAAGATCAAACAATTAGAAAGAAAATCATGTCATTTTGACACCTTCCCAATAGAAATTTATGTTTTAATTTGCTCGACTAAATCAGTCCTAGCGATCTCCTGCAAAAAAGTATTCAATCCTGCTATCTACAACGCTCAATCTTTCAATGAATCGAAAGGTTTCTTAGTATGAAATGTGCCACCTGTGCTAATAGGCATAGTGGTAATATGAGAAGGCATCCAAGCTGCCTCCCACTTATGCAAACCATAACATTTTAATACATACAAAACTACCACCTGAAAGCATATATTTGTAGACACCAATTGAATAAATGTTGAATGACTACAAAACAATGGTAAAGTATTTGCGTTGAGCATAGAAAAAGGTTACTTCAATCATTTTTTCTCCAAAAGGTTACCTCGATCTCTGTTTTATCCAAATTAAAATTCTGTCGTCTCCAAATTACAATTTTCAACTTTTAATAATCTTTCAAATAGATATCTCTCACTGATGGAACACTATACTGAAAGAACTACACTTGCATAATGCAATGTATATACACACTAACAAAATGCAACACATAAGCACATAGTTAAAAACTTCTCCGCACCTTCTTAAACTCCCCTCAGCTATAAAACTTGACATCAACAAGTAAATAGATAAACATGGGCTGACACAAACACTGTTTCTCCTTCAATCATCTGTTAAAGAAGTCATAGGTGTAGATATTCCACTAATGAGGAACTTACCTTATACAATATTCAAAATTTTGGAGGAAAGTGAGAATAATCACCCCTATAGAAAGGAGAAAAAAAATTCTTTTCCAATGCTATCACTCTCTGCAACCAATTGGCCCAATAAAATATGCCACCAAAAAATATTTACTTCTTAGAAATAACTGTCTGGCCAAAATCTCACGTACAAGTAAGCCAACAATCTCCACTGAATAACAAAATTAACTTGTTTATAGGTCATACTAAATGTTTTGTCACACTTTTTGAATGTAATAATTGAATTATTTATGTAATTTCACCTTTAACCATGAATGAGAGTAAATTTCTCCATAATCACTCCATTCTTTCAATCAATTCTTGTCTCGAAGTTCTATACAAAAATTATGTTCATAAAAATTAAATTAACTCTCAAACTTTTAACTGTCATGGTTAAATTTTCCAGTGAAACCAACCTCTTTTATATATCTTTCTAGCATCGAAGATCCATAATTTTCCAATGAAACCAACCTCTTTTATATATCGTTTTAGTATCCAAACTCAAGAATGATCCTTAATCTCTACCCGCCACAAAACTTATCCCTCCAAAAATAATGCTTGGCAATATTCAATAAGAATTCTTTTTAGTCAAAATTTAATAAAAGAAAAAAATATATATATCATCATTCACAGATTCACTTCAACCCATAAAAATTGTGCCTTTAAATGATATTATCATTTATCTCTTTTGACTGTACCTGGCTTTCAACATGTGAATAGTTGGTACTTCTTTTATCTTGCTACTAGACTGAACCGAAAATATCTTCACCTTCAAACATGCCAACATCACATCTCAATGACGACTCTAATTATTCTTGCATCGAATGCTAAATGCTTATTCTACTAGAATGGGTTCCTTAATTTAGGCGTTGAGGGTTCTAAGGAAATGAGAAAACAATATCATAGTGTAATACTTCTAGATATGCTCTACGACCTAGAAGAGGAGCCTTTAGAAAAAAACGACTTAGGAATATAAATAAACACAGAAAGGAAAATAACAACCAGCCATTCCTCGATCATTTTACAAATTCCTTTTTGAAGAAATAGTTTACACTTTGTCCATGCTTCTTGTGCTTTACATTAGTTATCCAAGGTACTATATTTTTTATTTTTTTAATTATTCTATGTTGACTCTAAGTGATTAAGACACATGACTAATTTGCAGTTTATAACAATAGCAGTTCCACTCTTCTTGCGGTATCAATGTTCATGATTAATTTGTAGGTTTTATTTAATTGAATTACACCGTATTCTTTTCCTATTCTAATGTAGGGCAGTCGATAATGTGCCACCCAAAAATTTTTAAGACAAGAAATGGTTTCGACTAAGCACTTAAATAATATGTTCTAAGTCGTGGAGTAAAATTAAATTAGTGCCTCCAAAAAAACCCACATACCATAGCAACACGATGGTCTAATAACACATCATCCTGTTCGTGACAAGGAAAACCATGAAAATTCTTCACGCTGCTCAATGAAGCCATCCGTCACTTAATTGCTTCTCCGCTCGATGGAATGGTTGGTCGATTCAGCTAGTCAAACTACAAAATCCTTGATTGTTGTTAAAATGTCTATTCGCCTTCAATGCCAAACTCTTTCATCTTTCCACAAAGCTCTTGAGAAAAGTGTTTTATGCTTTCACCGCTTGAGAGATGACCATGTTGCATTTGAATCATATGAAAGAACAAATATTCTAGTCACATAGCCGCTACCAATTATTAATCGAATAACTGCAACAAAATCGTCATTCAATGTTCCTCTGATTTCTAGCATACAACCCGACCAACAAAAGTCAAACTCCAGCAACAACAATAGTAAGAACCAATGAAATAAACAACCAATTCCTCTTTGACACAGTGCTGGTGGGCATGTAGGCCACAAAAGAACTAGTCACTCATGCTGGAAGATAAACCTCCACTCCGATACCACTATAAAATATACGCGACTAGAAACCAAATCAGATATATATTAATAAATCTCAAGTAATTATGTACATGTTGGACATATAAATACATAGAGGAAAATTTTGAATTAGTTCTCGAGTCTTCTTGGACTCCAATAACTACCCATACTAACCCTATCATTAACCCTGAGGATTTGTTGAGCAATATTCCCCCCTTAATATGAAGGGATGTACCAGTCCAATAAGGAGAGCTACAATGGTCTACTACATATTAGAGTTTGAGATGTCAAGTGAGCCTGAGTCAGAGTTGAGTTGATCGAGTTGATTGAGCGCTTCCATATTTCGAATTGTTTGATGACCTATTGTGCTAGTTCGACAGTGTATATTCACAAAACCACATTTTTTGTTGCTCTGAGAACTACTATAAAGGTTCCAAAGTTGGTGTTGGTTGAGACCTTAAGTTCTCCCATGTCTGTGTTGGCATTATTATACATGTGTTGTACTTGATGGCAACCCACTTGTAGCAGAACAACTCACTTGTACATGGTACCTAGATGAATCTATGTAACTAGATGAATCTACAGGAGAGATATCACATGTGACATAATCCATGGAAGTTGTGTTTACAGATGTGATAGAATTTAGGGTAGTTCAAAGGAATCATTTTAGAAGTAATATGGAAAATCACATTATAACAAGTCTATTTAGGGGGAACAAAGTAATGGTACAAAAGAATAGGATAAAGGAACAAAGGACTACAGATCAAAATCAAGAAATTGAAGAAAGGGAATGGTTTAAAAAATATATGCTGGTTCACCTTGTCTAAGTAGTGTATACACGTAGGCTCATGGAACAGAAGAAGTGTGTATGTATACACACACTCCCATAGGAGGAAAAGCGCCTACATGTTTGAAAACCAAGGTTTTGGTCTGAGGTATTTGGTCCAAGGTATTGGCCCAAGGTGTTTCGTCCAAGGTATTGACCATAGTTATTTGGTCCAAGGTATTTGTCCTAAGTGGTTTTGGTCTGAGGTATTGACAAAGGATCTAAGTATATAAGGAGGAGATGATCAAAGGTCTAAGATAATAAGTAATGAATATCTTATGAAGTGTTAGATTAAAAGAAGATATGCATGTTATGGGTTTCTAATGCTTTGCTTAATCTAGACTAAATATGCATGTGAGCATTTGGTGATGGATGAGATCTAATGATGGATCAAGATCATAATGACTTATCATTGTGTGATCTAATAATGGATGGGATAGATCTAATTTATAACACATGTTTTATCCTTTATATGTGATGATCTGGGTATGTTTGAAGTCAAGAATCACAATGAAGTTATAAGTAAGTATTTGCAGATCTATACACTGGTTCGCTTTGGTGAAGGTGCATATACACGCTGGTTTGGCTCTTCTAGGTAGCGTACGTAAAAGAAAAGCTTTATGTTCAAGGATGGTTGATCTATCATATCAGTGGTGTTGTTTTACTGTTGTGTTTCAATGAAGTCTTCTTAGCTCCGAAAGTAAAATTGAATGCATAAAGAGTTTGTGTGTCATTGACTAATTGATTGAGAAAGAAGGGCGATCCTTGTTTCTATCCGTTTAGAACTTTGTAATATGTAAGTAGATATTTAGAATATCAATGGTTGGTATAGTTTGTGGTTCAGAGGTTCTATCATTCAGTACCTTTAGAGGCATACGCAGGTTGGGCAAAAGGAAGTAGCATATACACAGAGGTTTTCTTCCTTAAAGGATCGTATACATTGTGACACATTCCTTTTGAGGTTACAGTTAGTTCTAGTTGTTGATGTAGTGTTCTAGGTTCAAATCTGTGTACTGGTTACATTGATCTGTCTGTTCCAGTTGATTGGTTGAATTTGATTAAGTTTGAATGAATGGTTGATTCAGTTGTGTCAAAGGTCGAGTGTTTGTTTGATTAAGTTGTGTCATAGGTTTAGACGTTTCAGTGATTGATTGTTTTAGTTATATCAAAGATTGATGATTGTGTTTCAATTATATTAGTGATTGATTGTTTTAGTTATATCAGAGATTGATGATTGGATTTTAATTATATCATAGATTGATTAGGTTTTAGTTATATCAGAGATTGATGATTGTGTTTCAGTTATATCAGTGATTATGGATGACTTTTGATGATGCATACAGTGCATACATGTTGCTTACATGGTGATCTTCATAAGGACAAGGAGAAGTACAATGCTTGAGCACACAACTTCATTATTTGACGATGAGTCACTCATTTCTTTTATGTTGTTTTCATCATGCCTTCAAAGATGAATAAAGTTCAGATGGTGCAGTTATGATAGTTCTTGTCTCTCACATGGTTGATGATTGTTGTTGTTGATAGTGTCAAGAAAGCTTCCCAAATGACTATGATTTCATGGTTTTCTAGCTACATATTTCTATCTCTTCGATGAATACGCATTAAGATGGATACATGGATGATTAATTAAGTTGCATATTGATAAATATTGTTAGTTGGCCAAGAGAATGGTGTTATTACAAGTCTCATGAAGACATAGCTATTTGAAGACATGGATATTCAGAGCCATGGCCTACTTAGTCACATTAATGATGACGCCTTCTTACTTTATGATGATAGGTTTGATACTAATATATGTTGATTATCAGGGTAAATACTTATCAGATGTGGGATGTTCCCTAGTGATGATACATGGTTGATATATTGTGGGTTCTTGTTGAAAGATCATGCAGTTCTTGATGATGAAGTTATGATCATAGATGATGACTATGGTGTTTTAACATACATATGATATGATGTGAATGATTTTATGTTACTGCCTGGAGATATGACATATGCTTAGTTGATTCATGGAAGGTTATGATAAGGCTCTTTCTACAAAGGAAACGAAGCAAGTTGATCTTGATGATATCAAGAGGATGTGTTGATATCTATATGTTGAATACTTTGTCACAGGTTGATGATATTTACTTTGTCATATCTTTAGGACTAATGATGGACATATATAGGTTGCGGGTCTGGATGCTTCTCACAGATTCTGATGGTGCAGATCATATATGGTGTATGATAGTTTCTAATGACTATCATGGTCTTATTTAGATCTTTGGTCTTTGTTATAAATGACATGTATATCACTTAATGAAAAGGTCAGATAAATGACCATGATGTAATAATATGTCTTTGTCTGTCATAGTCTTTTAATGAGTCCTTTTGGTCATATGATGTAATTTATACTCCCACTATGCATGGGAAGTGTTGTAGCTTAAGAAACCAATTTCTTGGTTGTGTACAAATTGTGCTTAAGACATTAATGGTTATAATGATTGTCACTTGTTTGTCACCTATTTGTCACTTAATTGTATGTTGTGTTCTCAAATGAAGGACCTAGGAGACTTGGTTTTTAACCCTCAATACTTAGGTGACATGAAAGTATCAGAATTCCATTTGATTGCTAAATATAAATGATAAATGAAGAAATCTTGAAGAAGTCAGAGACAATATGTTGTTTTACACAAAATCTACTATCTCTGACACTTGGAGAAGTTAAAGATAATATGTTGTCTTACATAGAAACTAGTATTTGTAACTTAGGAGAATTGTAGAGGTGGGAACTTCAAGTATAGGAGCGCTCTTTTAAGGGATTTGAAGCTCATTTACATAAGAAAATAAATAGCTACAACTTCACTTCCATACGTAAAGGAAGAAAACATATGATGACACATAACAGAGAAGACACAAAATCATACCCAACAATGTGTGGAAAACTTCTGATTCTTTCATTAATCAACAATTGTATCAGGGATACAGTGGCCTAGTATCCAGGTTCTCCAAAGTTCAAACCCCTTCTTTCCAAATTTCCCCTTTTTATACATTATGAGACAATTGGTAATCACCAAATTGTCAAACTAATTAACTATTTTCCTAACTGTCTAGAGTAAAAATTATTACAGAACATTACACAGAGGGTAAAAGGCACCTCATTCTAAAGAACATAGAATAGCAGGAAGTAACGGAAGTTAGAAATTGATGATGACTGTTAGCTTTTCAGGTTTGTTGTTTGGCTGATGAGTTTCTCTGTAGATGCTTTAATAATGATTAAACCATTTTAATCATAATAAACTGTATTTGAGAAAACCCGGTGCATGGACCTGGGCTCACGTATGTATCAGGCACGTTTTGATTGGTCGAGACACAAGCAAACCCGAGAAATCACCTTTCTTTGGAGTTTTGATCATCTCCCCCTAATTTTAATTATTTTTCTTAAACAACGGAATTGGCTAATTTATGCAGAACATTAGTTTACCATGGAACTAAAAAGGATTAATAATCCGATTCATAAACCTGTCGGGTCTGCCCTAGCTGTACATGAACCGTCCGATCACTCATTCAATAAACGATCTGATCCTTCAGAACCCACGAGACTTTAAACTTGTTTGAATTAAACCTTATCGAGTCCATCTTTTCAATGCTTCCTTGAATCCGATACAGACCTGATGGGAAATATAAAATGCCAGTTAATGATCTATCGGGTTTGATTTTAGCGATAGAATTTGATTACTTTTCCACCCAATATCCGTCGGGTCCCGTCTCTTTGGATGGATGGCTGAGATTGACCTAGATTTCAACATATTTAAACTGTGTTTGATATTCCGTCGTGACCGATTAGTTACCCACCTGATTGTCGTCGGATATGTGGCCTATTGATTAGACGGCCCAGATCTTCTTACGGGTATAACATCACATCAGATCTCTTAAATGAACCCATTCTAGTTAACTTATACGATTATTGTTGGATCTGTGGCTTGTTGATCAAACGGCCAAATCTTCTCATGAGTTCATATTCAAAAGCTAATCAAACAAAACACTTTATTTCTTTTAAAATTTGTGGGGGTAAAGAACATACGGGAGCTTCATTGAGGTTGAACCCCGGTAGTAATTTCAGTTCGCACATTATGGTCAACCATGCTAACGTCACGGTCAACTGCAGGGGTTGAGCTCTAATTAATCTTCGAGCTTATTGCTTCCCCGTAGCACATGTCATCATACTCATCAAGCTATTGCTTGATCGCGCCTCTTAAGCCTGCATGACCTTTAGACAATGGTTTGATTTTTCATTTATTTTTATTTTTATTTCATTTTGTGATAAAACTGAAAATAAGACTTAAATAACAATGGAAGCTACAACATCTGGCTCCACCTGGGGATAATGCTTTTGCCACAGAAGAACCAAGAACCGCAGATCAGTGCCTTCACCTCAGGCATGGAGTCATATATTTCTTAATCAATTTAAATGCTATGGGATTTGTACACTGAATTCACTCTGGTATCTACAATGATAGGATGCTTATGCTTCAGAACTAGAAATATTGCTTGAGGTATTGCACATTGACAGGCAGCTGTAGAGTTTCACCATCAAGATTCTTTGAACTGAACAATTGAGCATTGTCTGTTACGACTTTGATAGGGCATCCAAGTCTGTTGAACATGTTTTCCTCATATGCCTTGAGATCCTCATAGGACCAAGCCAAAACATCAGTGTATTTCCTAAAAGGCTTAATATATATCTCCTTATAATTAAGTGAAGCTTACTTGAACAATTTGACCAGCTTGGGCTCCTTCTCAGTTCCAATATTGTGATCTTGAATCTATTCATCTTGTGAAAGGAAACCATCACCTATTCCTTCTTCAGAATAGGCTCCATCAAAGAAGCACTTCCACACCCCTTATATTTACAACTTTTTATTTACACATACTGAAGTAAGATGCCTCTAATTATATTCAGCCAATTCCGCATTGTCATGCAACATGAAGTCATGTTTTTCCCTTTTCTATACAGGTGAATTACTTCCTTCATTATTTGTGATTGTTCTAATAAATCTTGTTTCTCTGTACAACCTCCTTTCTTCCCCACCAAAATTTTGTATGACAGCATGAGAAAAATCTAGTTTCAAAACACCACCCAATTTAGCCCCCCATGACCTATATACTAACATTCCAAAACTAGCAGGGATGTCTGCTACAGCTACATCCATTGCCAAAATTTTGGCTGGAATCTAGGCTAATGGCACCACCACATCTTTAATGCCCCATAGACACCTGACTTTATGCAAATCAAAAGAATACAAGTCTCTGTAAGGCTTAGTAACTTGTAGGTTTAGTCGTTTCATCACTGATAATGGCATAAGGTTATGTGAGGCTCCTGAATCAAACATACAATTGTGCAAGAGTAAATCATGAACCAATAAAGAAATGTAGAAATGAGGTGTTGAAGAATCGACCTCCTCCACATTTGAACCAAAAACCACTACTGGTTTATCCTCTTGCAAATTCACAATGTCATTTATATTCACATTCTAAGATGGATTGATAAACTCTGTAATTTCTCTTTGATAAGCTAGTGTTTTGACTAACTCTGTAAGGAGTACCTGAATTCTGATCTTTTCTAACTCTTTGGTGAAACTAAACACATGGCTTTATTTAGTATTCCTTTCATTCTCATCTTCACTCTTCTTCATGAATGAAATCTCTTATGGAATGGAAACAAGTTTTTCTAAAGGAATTTTTTCACTTTTGTCTTGAGAGGACTCACCTTCAAGCATTTGAGTCTTGCTACTTGTATTATGTTGTTGCTTTCCTTTATTCAATTGTTTTGTAGGTTGTGATTCTTGTTTTTGTGGAGTCTCCTTTTCTAAGGGAGCTGGAACTTGCTGCTCACGTTCATCTTATTGACTTCTAGATATTTTCCTTGATCTCAAGTCATATTTTTTATGCAATTCTACCTCCATAAAATCAGAAAACCGCTTCCAACATTCATCAATTTCATTATCATCATAGATGACATCTATTTCACTATATTCTCCTCCCTCAACACCTAGCTCATCTTCATCTACTCCATACAATGTGAAAATACGGTCATCATGATCCTTGGGATGCCCTGGTACTCTATCAGGATTTTCTTCTATATATAGTGGTGCTTGAATCTGATCTTCATCTTTTCTCTCCCTCTATAAAATTTGCAGAGGTTGTCTTTTATATTGAGGATTAAAATTTCTATTTTGTTGTACTTGTCTCTGAGAACTCTTACTCTCTAATTCTAATTTGACCAGTTTATTTGATAAATTTCTAATTACATTATTCATATCCTCTAATGTTTTCTCTTGAGAGGATTCTACTTTAGTCTTTCCCTTATCTTGGATAGGCTGTGTATCTAGTGTTTTACCTGCAACCACTAGATTTGTTTCTATCTCTAATGCATATGTTTGGATATGATCAAGGGTTGGGGAACTCCTCTCCCTCAATGTAAATCCAAAATACAACTAAAAAGCACCTGCGAAACTTATTTTTGCACCGGCGGGAGGGGGCTTAATCTCCACTAGAATACTATTGTACAATTTATTAAATCTTCTGATGAATTTAGCAACACCTTCATCAGATTTCTTCTTGATAGCATTAAAATTTGTGAGTGAATACCCATGATCCTTATTTTCTCCCCATCTCTGGGTGAACAGGCACTCCATATCTTCCCAAGAAGGAATAGAGTTATTACGAAGCCCCTTAAACCATTTTCTTGCTTCTCCATCCAAAGATTGAACAAAAAGTCTTAGAATAACATCCCAATGTTCAACATTTAGGTTTTCTGCAAAATTAAAAAATATTGATACATGATTCTCTACTGATTGTTCATCCTCCCCTATGAAACGAGGAAGAATCTTCAAGTATTCTTGTGGCATTTGATTCAACTGTTGTGGCAGTTGAAGAAGTGCATATATATTCATCAAGGATGCATGTGCTTCCATATTTTCTCCCGAATTTACTGAACCTTGATTACCAGCAGATGTGGAACCTGACTGAGGATTAAATGGAGTGTGCAAAGGTGGTAATGCAATTATAGGTTCAGGATGAATAACTATAGCAGATACTGAAAAAGAAATAGACTCTAAAGACTGTTCTTGACAGTTTGGCTCTTGAAGTGAATTGGATGTAAAAGGCGACTCTTGGTCAATAAAAGATGAATGTGAAATATGTGATGAACTCTTGTCTCATGTAGACAGTGTAGGACTTGGTGTAAGTGGAGTTTTAGGCCTTCAACCCTCTTGGAAACTAGCCTTTCAGGATATGAAAGGGCTTGAACTTTCTACAGTGATATATTTGACTTTGTATGGGGTCTCCTTGGAGCCAAAGTTATTGCTTATGTTTAAAATAGCAAAATATTTCCTCCTGACTGAACAACTAGAGGAAAATATTGAAAACCTAGGGAAAAGTGTTATTGTCCTCTCTCCCCGACAACAACGCCAATTAATGGTGTACCTTAAGAAACCAATTTCCTGGCTGTGTAGAAATTGTGCTTAAGGCATTAATGATTATAATGATTGTCACTTGTTTGTCACTTAATTGTATGTTATGTTCTCAAATGAAGGACCTGGGAGACTTGATTTTTAACCCTCAATACTTAGGTGACATGAAAATATCAAAATGCCATTTGATTGCTGAGTATAAATGTTAAATGAAGAAATCTTGAAGAAGTCAGAGACAATATGCTGTTTTACAAAGAATCTACTACCTGTGACACTTGGAGAAGTAAAAGATAATATGTTGTCTTACACAGAAACTACTATCTATAACTTAGGAGAATTGTAGAGGTGGGAACTTCAAATATAGGAGCACTCTTTTAAGGGATTTTAACTTCATTTACATAAGAAAATAAAGACCTGCAGCTTCATTACCATACATAAAGGAAGAAAATATACCATGACACATAACAGAGAAGACACAAAATCATACCCAAAAATGTGTGGAAAACTTCTGATTCTTTCATTAATCAACAGTTGTATCAGGAATACAGTGGCCTAGTATCCAGGTTCTCCAAAATTTGAGCCCCTTCTTTCTAAATTTTCCCCTTTTTATACATTATGAGATAGTTGGTAATCACCAAAATGTCAAACTACTTAACTATTTTCCTAATTGTCTAGAGTAAAAATTATTACAAAACATTACACAGAGGGTAAAATATACCTCATTCTAAAGAACATAGAATAACAGGAAGTAACGGAAGTTAGAAAATGATGATGATTGTTAGCTTTTTGACTTTGTTGTTTGGCTATTGAGTTTCTCTGTAGATGCTTTAATAATGATTAGACTATTTTAATCATAATAAACTGTATTTCACAAAACCCTGTGCGTGGACCTGCGCTCACGTATCTATCGAGCACATTTTGATTGGCCAAGACACAAGGAAATCTGACCAATCACCTTTCTTTGGAGTTTTGATCATCTGCCTCTAATTTTGGTTATTTTTCTTAAATAGCAGAATCAGATAGTTTACGTGGAACATTAGTTTAACACGGAACTGAAAAGGATTAACAATATGATTCATAAACCTGTCGGGTCTACCTTAGCTGTATGTGAACCGTCCGATCACTCATTCAAGAAATAGTCTGATCCTTCGGAACTCATGAGACTTTAAACTTGTTTGAATTAAACCTGATCGAGTCTACCTTTTCAACACTCCCTTGAGCCCCATATGGACCCGATGGGAAATATAAAATGCTAGTTAATGATCTATCGGGTCTAATTTTAGCGATAAAATATGATTACTTTTCCTCCTGATGTCCGTCAGATCCTGTATCTTTGGGTGGATGGTTGAGATTGGCCGAGACTTCAGCAAATTTAAACTGTGTTTGATATTCCATCATGTCTGATTAGTTACCCACTCTATTGTCATCGGATATGTGGCATATTGATTAGACGACCCAGATCTTCTCGCTGGTACATCGTCGCATCCGATCTCCAAAATGAACCCATTCTTGTTAACTTATGTGATTACCATTGGATTTGTGGATTGTTGATCAAATGGCCCAGATCTTCTCGTGGGTTCACATTAAAAATCCGATCAAACAAAACACTTCGTTTCTTTTAAACTTTACAGGGGTAAAGAATATATGGGAGCTTCATTAAGGTTGAATCCCTGCAGTAATTTCAGGCCACACATTATGGTCAACCATGCTAATGTCACGGTCAACTGCAGGGGTTGATCTCTAATTAATCTTCGTTCTTATTGCTTCCCTGAAGCACACATCATCATACTCATCAAACTATTGCTTGATCGCACCTCTTAAACCTGCATGACCTTCAGACATTGGTTTTATTTTTCATTTCTTTTGATTTTTATTTCATTTTGTGATAAAACTTAAAATAAGACTTAAATAACAATGGAAACTACAATAGGAGGGATGATGCAATAATTGCTATATTTCAGTCATGTATAAACATTTGGTATATCCCCACTTGGATGGGAGATTGATGTATGTATGAGTCATTGGTGATAGGAAGTTCATACTCACATAGTCAAGTTATAGAGTCATGTTACTCTTTTAGAAAATATATTTGCAGACTCTCCATGTGCTCAGGGGAAGAATGGATGGTATAGTGCATATCACCATGTACAAAGGGGGAGTTTAATTAGAGAATTCAACATGTGCCTAAGGGGAGCATGATCAATGTTCATATTCAGCTATTTAGATATGAATGTATTGATTCTGGTTAGCCCTTTACCCTTGATATCAAAGGGGTAGAGTATCTTGGTCCGCCCTTTTCCCTTGATGTCAAAGGGGGAGAGTATTTTGTTGTTTCTTGCTATCTCTAACAATTTCTATAGCTTGCAGTAATAAACACCAACATGGTTTCCATCAAGTCCAAAGGGGGAGATTGTTTGCATTATCATACATGTGTTGTACTTGATGGAAACCCAATTGTAGCAGAAAAAATCACTTGTATATGGTAACTAGATGAATCCACATAACTAGATGAATCTACAGGAGAGATATCCGATGTGACAGAATGCATGGAAGTTGTGTTTACAAATGTGACAGAATGCAGGGTAGTTCAAAGGAATCATTTCAGAAGTAATATGGAAAATCACATTATAACAAGTCTATTCAGAGGGAACAAAGTAATGGTACAAAAGAATAGGATGAAGGAACAAAGGACTGCAAATCAGAATCAAGAAATTCAAGAAAGAGAATGGTTTAAGAAGTATACGCTGGTTCACCTTATCTAAGTAGCGTATACATGGGAGCTCATTGAACAGAAGAAGCTTATATGTATACATGCACTCCCACATGAGGAAAAGAGCATACATGTTGCAAAACCAAGGTTTTGGTTAGAGGTATTTGGTCCAAGGTATTTAGGTCCAAGATATTGGTCCAAGGTATTTGGTCTGAGGTATTTGGTCCAACGTATTGACCCTAGGTATTTGGTCCAAGGTATTGCTCCTAAGTTGTTTTGGTCTGAGGTATTGACAAAGGACCTAATTATATAAGGAGGAGGATATGAAAGGGATAAGAGAATAAGTAATGAATATCTTATGAAGTGTTAGATCAAAAGCAAATATGCATGTTATGGGTTTTTGATGCTTTGCTTAATCTAGACTAAATATGCACCTGAGCGTTTGATGATGGATGAGATAGAATAATCGATCAGGATCATAATGACTTATCATTATGTGATCTAATAATGGATGGGTTAGATCTGACTTCTAACACATGTTTTATCCTTTATATGTGATGATTTAGGTATGTTTGAAGTCAAGAATCATAGTGAAGCTATAAGTAAGTATTTGCAGATCTATTCATTGGTTCGCTTTGGTGAAGGTGCGTATACACGTTGGTTCGGATCTTCCAAGTAGCATATGTAAAAGAAAATCTTGATGTTCAAGGAAGACTGATCTATCATATCAATGTTGTTGTTTTACTATTGTTTATCAATGAAGTCTTCTTAGATCTGAAAGTAAAACTGAATTCACAAAGAGTTTGTGTCTCATTGATTAATTTGTTGAGAAAGAAGGGTGGTCCTTGTTGCTATATGTTTATAACTTTGTAATATAATAGTAGATCTTCAGAATATCATTGATTATTATAGTTTGTGGTTTAGAGGTTTCATGATTCAGTACCTTTAGAGGTATATGCAGGTTGGGAAAAAGGAAGTAGTGTATACACACAAGTTTGCTTCATTAAAGGAGTGTATACATTCTGACACATGCCTTTTGAGGTTATAATTAGTTTTGGTTGTTGATGCAGTGTTTTGGGTTCAGATCTATGTATTGGTTACAATGATCTGTCTGTTCCAGTTGATTGGTTGAATTTGATTAAGTTTGAATGAATGGTTGATTCAGTTGTGTCATAGGTTCAGTATTTGTTTGATTCAGTTGTGTCAAAGGTTCAGAGGTTTCAGTGATTGATTGTTTCAGTTATATCAGAGATTGATGATTGGGTTTTAGTTATATCAATGATTGATTGTTTCAGTTATATGAGAGATTGATGATTGGGTTTAAGTTATATCAGAGATTGATTTGGTTTCGGTTATATCAGATATTGATTGGGTTTCAATGATTGGTTGATGCAGGTGTATTTGATGGTTGTATTGCAGTAGTGATTGATTTTGAGCTTCAATGTTAGTAATGGGTCTAGTATGAAAATTTGATGAAACGAGGCCTTCATGTGTATTGTTTTGTACCAGGAGCATCTAGTCTGAAAATTTATGAAACGTGGTCCCTGGTGGATACTGAGGGTTGGTGTCTTCAATGAGGAAGTTGAATCTTCCTACCACTACCAGTAGTGGTTGGTGATTTGATTAGGGGGGTGGAGCTCCATTCCAGTAGCAGTTGGCGAGTTTGTGAAGGTTGTAGCCTTCTTTAGGTTGGAGCCTACATACTAGTAAACATATCAGCTAGTACAAGATTTAAGGGGTTGTAGCTCCCTTCCAGTAGAATCTGGAGAATAAGAGAAGTTTGTAGCCTTCTATAGGTGGGTCCCTGTGTACTGGTATGAGTCTGCACCAGTACAAGATTGTAAACAAATTTTCTTATTATTTAAAGAAGACAAAGACGACAACAATAGGTGGTTCTCACCCACATTGACTTTCCACCTTAAATCTTGGTGTTCATGTGTGTTGCTTATGTGTGATGGTTTATTATGTTATTACTGCACATGGTTACTATTTAATGTTTACTAATTACTGAAGCACTAATTAAATATCAACATATGATGAGTTAACTGAATCATAAGTTCATTGGATATACACTGGTTACCTTAAGAACAGTTGCGTGCACACGCGAGTTCCCTTCACTGAAGTAGCGTATATAAATCTGATTATCGAAATGAAAAATTTATTGCCTCGTAAATATTGATTCAATGCCCCGCTCAGTATTATTTCCAACACTCAGTTTGTGGTCATCCTTAAAAACCATTTCTTGAGAGACATTTAGCTCTTGGTTGAGATGCATTTCTGCATTTTGAGCTCTCATTCTTAGACTTTGGTACATCCCTTCAGATTAATGGGGGAATGTTAGACAACTAATTTTATGTCAATGGGAAATGTATGAAAAACATAAAATATTTGGGTATATTTAATGTTTGAATTAATATTTATGTTATATAAGACAATATTAATAGCTGCAATGCAATATAGTCCTTGCCTCTACCACTAATTAATTGATTAAGGTAGTGAGGGGTCCACATTTTTTCCCATTCAAGAATGATCTGTTTCCACAATCATTTTCGTAATCCATTCTTATTTATTCCTCTCACATATGCTTCCTCAGCATGATCTCATTAAACATGAGGGAAATCATAGTGTTAAAAAAAATTTACATCGGTGGAAACTCCATGTACTTTGAGAAAATCACTACAACATAGAGGGAATTTTTAAGAAAATATTAGAGAGCTTTCGAGGAAATTTTCTTAAATGTAGATAAAAGAAACTTGTGTTTTGTCCTAAATATTTTCTAAAATTATAAGACAAACATTGTTGTCTCTTAGAAGACCATTTCATTTTTGTCTCTCCAGAGTCAATAGTTGAGATCAAAGACATTGTCTTAATAGAGACGATATGCCTTTAATCATAGCTATTTTCTCTCTAGAGCTAATACAAAATTATATTTAAAGAAAAAATCACTATAAAACAATGAATCCAAAAACATATTTCACCAATGGAATAAATCAATTTAAAAAAGAATTTAAATAAAAATAAACTACAATATCATTGATTAATTTGTTTTACGGTACAGTGAAATTGGACCACCAACCTCCCACTTTAAAAGAGGGTACTCTTCCATTGAATTAGCACCATTTAAAACAATATGAGAGGAGTTATGGTAGTCGCTGAAGTTTCATATATAGGAATTGATTTAAAAGAAATTCTTAACACATAATGGCATAATCTTTCTAAAATATATAATGATGGAACCCCTATTTCTAACTAAATAAAAAGTAACTCAATGGAGTTACCTCAATGACACACCCCTGTAGCATCAACTGCACAATATAATAGTACAAAATAATCTACAAACAAATTAATATAGTCATATAGAGAAATGCAACTAAAATTAGCACAAGTAGTACAAGAACCACCTAAAGAGCTACACCAAATTGCTGGTAGGCACTCACAACACATATGATGTGCACAAGGGGTCACGAATACATTGTCAACTAATTGAAGACAAATTGGGAACTCTCCTCTTTCACTGTTATTTAAAGACAAATTGGGTTTTCTTCTCTTTCACTGTTATGGATTGTTTTCAACGATAATATCCATTAACATGTAAATAGAAATAAATAACATAGATTTTTTAGGTCAAACCAAAATCATAACAAAAAAGAATCGAACTAATATGATATTTATTTTCCATGGATCAATGGAGATGTGCCTCCCTTAGATCTTCTATAAAAAGTAGTATAAAGATCATTTTCAGCTTCAGTAAACTCACACTCAATCACTTGTACATTAGTCAGAGGAAGAACAAGAATGAGTTTGAATATTCATTAACGAACATTAGGAATCACTCAAAGGGATTGGACATCAAAATCTAGATGAAATCCTAATTCAAAATTCATACCTCCCTTCTTTGTTAGTACATCTTTTTTTCGTTCGTAACATTAAGGGGCTTAAGATATCCTTAACTAATTTCAAGCCACGTTCATCACCTTCCTTAAAGGGTTTTTGTATTAATTTATACCACGTGGACACCACGAGGTATACTATTCAAATTATGACATCCTAATAGAATTTATAAAATTGAAACTATGAGATGAAACCAAAATTTTGCAACATTAAAATAAAATAGAATTATGACATCCTAATAGAATTTATAAAATTGAAATGTGAGATGAAACCAAAATTTTGCAACATTAAAATAAAATACATGTAGGTTTTAACTTTTCTAAACACTTCAACTACTTAATGAATTTTAGCACTAGGGAATTTGTATTCCCTACTAAAGATTTGAAAAACCCTCGCTATAGTAGAAGTAAGGTACTAAACATGATGGCAAATTAACATTATGTAGCAATGTTAAAATAGTTCGGTTCTAGCTGGAAATACTATTTTTGATTGTCAGTGAATGGAGCTTAAATAAATGAGAGTATTAAATAACAAGCTATGCTAGAATATAGTTCTAATATAGTATTAAAAATTAAAAAGAAGTATAATATTATTAGCATCCTAAGTGTGCAAGTAGTCTTAAAGGACTCACTCCTTGTAAAAAGAGACAAGATGATCCTTTGAGACTTTAAGCCAAAACAATTCCAAATAGACATAAATACTTATTAGTAAGTCATAAAAAAAACCACACAATGCACACACTCAACACATCCTTGATAAAAAGGGAAAAATAAACTGAGAGACAAACAACCATAATCTCATATGCAATTTTTAAATTACAAAACAATGTAAAGTGACATATATGCATACTTTCAACCATTCTAAAATAAACAAAGAAAGATATATTTGTAAGTATGCCCAAGCCCCTTTGAGTTATAAATGTGAATGGGGAGATTGCATTGACATTTGAAGCTACAGTATTAAATAACTATGCAATTGAAGTCGTCCATGATATCCTACTTGCGGAACTCTTACAAACCTTAAGGGAATGTATTAGTTATATGAAAAAGGATGTCTAGATGCATGTCACCACCATATATTATTAAATATTTTTCCATATTGATAATATTTACTAGTGACTCTTTTCTACATATATGGTCATGCTTATGCATACTATAATGTAAAAACAATCAAGGTAGAATGTCACAAAATATTATAAAGGGCCAAAATTGATAATTATTTGACAACAATCATTTATAAGAAGAAAAGAAGAGATCAAGCAAACATAATATCATAAGGTTAAGGATGTTTATAGACACATGTTTAAAGCATTATCATTTACATAAATTCTGTATAAATCGAGAGTAAAAAAATGGTTTTCAATTAATAAGAGGCGAATGTGGTAAAATGATGTGAAAATTACGCCTACTCTTAGGTCGCATGGTACTTAAAGTTGTCAACCATGCCTTATAGGTTGATATACTATGCTCATTCAGGTCTCCAAATCTAATTTGCATTATCATATTCAGGTCAATCCTATTCAAGATCCTTATGCATTACACTTTTGCACTTAAGGAAACCTTATTTTCCTATATAAATTTAGTTTTCCTATAGCTGTATACAACTTTATGTTATAGATGCATAAAATTTATTCCATGATAGTAATCGGTGTATTTTGAAGGGATTTTGGCTAAACGAAGTTACATACTGTGGAATTTAATTTTGTATGATAAATGCATGTGTCATGCCTGATTATATATCTTATATATTCGAATAGATCTGTTGGAATATTGCTCATTATAGTAAGGAAAGGACAAAGAAAGAACTAGCTCCAAACCAAATACATATATGTTTGTAGAATTGATTTCATTATGTATGTGTGTTATGATAGCTTACTTGATGATAGTAACAATTGTTTATAAGGAAACTGCATAATTCTTGATGATACACTTAATCATAAGTAGAAAAGGCTCTTTATAGGAAAAATCACATGAGGCATAAGGATGCTAGCTTGTATAACCCAGGCCAACACATATAGACATGAAAATGTTCCCTTTTCTAAAGAGGTTTTAAAATTTTGCTTGCACTCCAGAAAGCCTATGATGAATCAATCCTAGTTAAGGTCAAGGTTAAAAGGAGCCAATTAAATCATGGACCTTACTAAGTTTCAAATGGACACACAAGCATACACCCTTAGCTAATTCCTAAAGTCTATCAAGTATCTTATGCCTACCACTCTAGTTAACCTAATTTTTAAATTTTAGTTATATTTTGATATGCCAATATTAAAAAAAGTTATAACTTCTCAATAGTTCATTTTTTTATTGCTAACAGGTTGTGGATTCTTCTACAAAGTTTCCAACTATGCAAACATGCAAGGGATGTATCAAGAATAATTTAGAACATTCCTCACAACATGACAAGAATTCAGTTTTCTGACACACCCACCTACTTGTATGGACGAGGCCTTTATTCTTTTGAGAACACATAAATGAAAATTAATGGGTTTTTACCATTCAAACAATGTTTTTGGGCAAGGCAATCTAGAAAGGGTTTGGGGTCACAGAGAATGCTATGGGAAAAAACTTAAACTTAAGAAGATAAAATGGATTGTTTGAAAATTCATAAGCATGCTTTACATACCCCCCAAGCTATATTGAGAATATGGGTGTGTAAGATTAGCATAGGGTTACCTTATTTGGCCTTCCACTTTGCTAACACAAAAAATAATTGAATTAAAGAAATAGGGGAAAACATGAATATGCATGTATTGAAATAAAATAAAGGAAAAATAGACACAATAATAAAGTACAACCATTTTAGTGCTTGGTAAGAAATAAAAGCTGTGAGACATTCCTAACCAGAACAAAAACAAATAGGGAAATAGAGAGTAAAGAGGGATGTACCTAATCCATTGGCGATTATGCCAATGATGTCTCTACCATGGAGTAGAAAGGGTTACACATGTGCCTAAATAGGTAATGGTTTTTTAAAAGGTTTATGAGAGTGCAACACATTCTCTGGAAGCTTACCTCCCTAAACAACTTCAACAGTTTGCACTTTGTATTTTCACTTCCTTTCCCAAAAATTCTCACTTCACTATCCTTACTCTGTTTCCGATCCTTTTCATTTTCCTCCATATCTTTCTTTTCAATTCCATTTGCAATCTCATTTTTTTTTCCATTGGCAAGTTCCTTTGCATTGTTTCCATCAATGATCTCCTCCTCATTCTCCCTCTTGTCTTTCACTTCTTCTATATCAACGGAGACATGATTTTTTGGTAGCTTAAGAGAACCTAAGGCCTTGAGATGGTGCTTCTTGATTTTATTTTGTGAGAAATGAGTTAAAGAAAATCAATATTAGGAATGTGTACCTAGCCATCGATCATCTTCTCCTCCTTTCCCATTTTGTTTGTTTGAATTTTTTATTTCAGTGCACACATGACAAAGAATGTTAAGAGTAGCTTTGCTAAGATTTATAGAACATAAACCACATTGAAGATAGTCTCCTACATGTATATTTATTTATATGTCCCATAACTATGTCAAAGAAGGCATTATTTCTCTTAACGAAATTTAGAGTTTAGGAAATAATTATATGACATGAAATTGATAGTTATGACTATGGTTCATCGATGAATGAATGTGAGGCAGATAAAATTAAAGGAGAAATGGTCAATGTGTTGTTATATCAAAAATGTCACCAAAATTATCATCGCATATAGGCACCAAAATTATCATCACATATAGGCAAAAACTAAAATTGAAACATATTCAATGACATGAGATTGATATCCACGATTATGGTTCATATGTGACTAAATAAAAGCAAAATAAAAACATAACAAAAAATGTCAATGTGGTGGCAAACATTATGGATTCTTCTAAGGAAATTATACTTATATGGTCAAAACTTTTTACATCTCCTAATGGAATGGTGCTTCATGACTCAATCTGAAAATGAAATTTATGAAAAATTACCTAAATAAGCTCCAACAAATTAGATTGCTAGGTTTCAATGTGACATGAATTTCTTCCAAATCAGAGCCAAAACATTTGGGATTAATTAGACATGACAAGGAAAATAAGGGATTATAGATTGTGCTTGTACTGCTAGTTTGTTACCTTTCATTGGAAACAACTTTGAAAATATGCTTTACATCTAAGGTTTGGTCAACCCTGAAACATTTCAGCTCAACGTCCAACAGTATGAAAGTATGTGTTTCTTCTATTAGTGGATACTTTTTATATTCTTTATGATTTGAATATTTTCTAATTCCATCCCACTCAGGTGTCGGTGGGATAGGTGAACTCCCTTCCAACCCATAGTTATTTATCTATATTAACTAAGCGAGCCCTAAGGAACTTGTGTTTTAATATTTTGTAACTTCATACTTCATTATGATTTTTGTAAGCAATGCCAACTTTCATGGCACCACCAACCACTAGAAGGTTTTCTTTCTTTCCACCCTCAGGACAACAACATAATTTCTACTATCATGGAAGACACTATAATTCAAGTTTAAAATGTTCAAACTTCGGTATAAATTCATCCATTTTTATAGTTTTTAGGTTCTCCTATTTTTTCATTCGAAGAGTACATCCATATAAAAGTTATACTTTTGTGTATTTTGTGTTACAATGAATTTTTATTCATTCATAGAAGATTTGACTATGTCTGAAAGTTTCATATTATGTTAATAAACTGTTGAATCAGGATTAGGAACATATTTGATTGAATACGTAACTTTCATGTTTGAATGTAATTTTAAGATTATAGTACGTTTATAAATAGCCATATGTTTGATAGGATCTAACATTTAAATAGAACAGCGCTCTCACCACTATAATTTTCTTCTGGGGATTTGTCCTCAGAATGACATTTAAAGCTAATTATTGATTTTTTTTTTGAAACATCTTGTGTGGATTTAGGGTTTCTTATGAAGTTGTTCTTCTTATTTAATTAATCATAGAGTGCTTGAAAAACATAGGTAGTGGATTCTTGCTTCTCATTTGTATCAAATGTCCAACTCTCATCCACTTCTCATATTTGATAAAAGTAGAAAAAACAACATTTTGTTATTTACTATTACAATCCTAAAAATGACATCTAGTCCTTCTTAATTCACTTATTATATAAGGTGTTGACTGAGGTCTTAGAGGACCTAGATGGAATTCTTCTTCTTAGTCGAATGTGCATGTAGGAAATCATAACCATGATTCAGGTCCCAATATTTGTCAACAAGATGGACATTATAATCCCAAGGTGGAACAACCTCCTCATTTAGTTCATAAATAGAGTCCCACAATAAATTTTTCTCAGCTTGTTCTGATCTTGAAGTTGGATATGGGTTTCCATAAATAAACTTGGATTTTGGTTTTTCCACTGATGAACAAACTTGTTCCTTAAGGCCTCTATTGACATTATGTATCTAGTGAATAGTATCTTGTTGACTTGCATTAACGTCTTATACATTAAGTCACTTGGTTTATGTTTGAATTTGAGGATAATGAAATTCGTTAAAAGTTTGTCAATGCAAACATATATGATAAACTCATCATTAAATTTGATAAATATAATTAACTGAATTTGATTATAACTTGATATATTTAAACAAAAAATAAATATATTTTCTATAAAACTTCAAATTGACCCAAAAATGTGTGAAATTAATGCTAATACAAAATATATATGTACATATGTTTTTTTTTTTTTTTTTCCTATTTTAATGAAAAATGAGTCATAATATTTCTTTTTGGAAGCTTATAAATATTTCACATGGCCAATTAATTTTTTTCATTGTGGTCTAGGAGAAAGAAACAAGGTGATTGGGTTACTATGTCTATATTAATGTGGATACATGGATTCAAACCCCTCTGAGTGGGTATGGATTAGGTTAGGTGCAAGTGCTTAATGACTTTTGTGGCAAGATACATCCTTATATTGTGGTAGTTGCATCAAATAACAAAACATTTCTATTAAAAAAAAGTGTTATTATTTAAATTTCAATGAAATTCAATCTTTTTTAGAAACAATTTCCACACCGAGTGACTAACCCTATGGAAAAGAAACTTCATTATGAATTTGTGTATTAAGAGATCTGTACTAGATAAATGTTCTCATTATTTAGCAGTGGTTTTCAACATGGAAGGAACCCTCTAGAAACATTTGTGATTGAGAAAAGTCATTTGTTTCATCAACAAAGTTTTCCTTATTTAAAAAAAATGAAATATGGATACATAAGCGAAAGAGTGGGGAAAATGAAGAATTTGTGGGCGTGCATACAGAGAGTGAGGGACCCCATAAAAGGGAATATAAACAAATATATTTTGAACAAAAAAAGTTAATGTTTCTCATCAAAAATTCCCAATTCAACAATGAAAAATCACAAGGTTAGAGATTCATGATCAACTACAGTTGGAAGAAGCCTTCATTTGTTGTACGAATAAACTACGCACTCATTGTTATTTGTTTTCCAATTATAGAGAAATTCAATCCCACGAGAACATACAAATTTTTATGTGAAATAGATCTTGGGTTTTCCCTTGGTATGAAACAATGTAACAATTATTGACTGATGCACATGCCCTAAGTTCTAAAAATTAGAGTTTTTGTAGTTTGAAATTAAACCTTAGGTTAGAAATGGCACTTACTAGTCACAACCAAACATATGTTTAACACGCAGATAAACAAGTTGAAATACAACTTGTAACCTAAGGTAACTAGAAACACATCCAAACCAACAACAAGCATGCAAGTGACACATCGTTTCCAATGACACAATGAAAGAGAAAATTTCCAAAAATTCTCTAGAAAACAATACCATAGACACAACATAGATTTGCTCAGGCCATAGTTTTGTTGGGAAAAGCTTAGGTACATTGGTAGAATCAAAGAAAATATTCATAAAGGATTAGTAGGGAGGATGGTATAAGACCAGAAATCATGTTTCAAAACTTCTTTCTTAAAATTTCTACTATAAAGAGGTTGAAAAATAACCCATGAGTAAAAATTTTCCCTATAATAAACTTTGTAACAAAAAACAATTCCAAGATTTCATGGAGAAAAGGAAGATTCAAGAGTGAGCATGAAGAATAAAACTTAGTTTTTTATCCCTATTTAGTAGGTAGATAGTAGGAAAAATGCCCACAATTTTTTTCCATAAAACAAAGCTACAACGAATCTAGGATTTTTCTGTAGCAGCTACAGGCATAAAACCCTAGTTGAATTTAAAACCCTAGATCCAAAACAAGGTGAATAAAACAACCAAAAATAGATGCAATCTTAGATGTTTCAATATCCTGGACCTAAAATGCGTTTTAATCAAATTTAGATTGAAATCCTTATTATCCCATGACAGGTTTCAGAAATTAGCAATTCTTTATGTTCTCATCGGATGGGTGAAAATGAATAATCTTTTGAGTGACCCTATGTGCAAACAATAAGGGTTTGGGAGACATAATCCCATAGCTTTGATATAATCTTAAAGCTTATAATTCTATAACCATTAGGAAAGTATAGATTCCAGATGATGATCACATGAACCACTCAATGAGGATACTTGGTGAAAATCCTTGATACTTGCATAACTTAATGAATAGCATTATGAGAAGCTCATATGTTACATTAAAAATGGGGAAAATTTGAATATATATTAGCGGGTTTTACAATAGAAACTTTCAAGTCCACAAACATGTGGGAACACAAATCCCTCCTACTAACCACCAATGTGGGATATAACCGCTTATTAAGGTATAGTCTTAAATGGAGACAAGGGACACTAGGCCAAATGTTAAGATTATATAACATATTTCCAAGAATTACAAGTTTGAGATTATCTTGATTCCTGTACTATTTCAATTCTAGGGAGTGAGCCTTTCTCCCATTCCAATTCCAAGGCTTTTCCAGGTGCTTTTAACTCAATGATAATGATGAAGGGAGAAAGAAGACATCGTTGCCTTACCACTCTTAAATAATTGGAAAATGCGAAGGCCTTCCATTGAAAATTGGGGATTATCCAAGAGAACTTGTTACAAGCACACATGGTGGTTTATATATACCTTACCATGATAGAGAGAAAATGTTTCCACCACTTCTATGTTTCTCCTAAATTTATGTCTTTTGAAGTTTGAAGCTTTAACATTTGAAGCATTAGGATAAACTACTTTGGGAAACAAATTTTGTTTCTTTCTCATCGAGTTCCCTTCTATATTCTATTAACTAGGTAGGCATTAGGTGGATATTTGTTCACAACATTGTCATTTTTATTCACGGTAAAAAAATCAATCCTAGAGGCATGGGAAATCTTGAGATCCACTAAAACTACAAATTATAAAGAAACTAAGTAAATAAGAACATAAAGTTAAAGAAACAACTACCAAAATATTAAACCAAATCTATATTTCTTAATCCTTAGAACTTACTGAATAAAACAATAGCCCATTGACTAGAATCTTAGATACATTTTTAATTCATTCATGGAAATAAAGGGTGACCATGACATTAAGTAGGCTGAGAAGTGAGAGTGAGGATGGAGCATCATCATAGCTGTCCATGCCATCTCACTTAGAAAAATGATAACTTCCATACAATCTCACTTGATATTTCTAACGACAAGAGGAAATCTAAACCTAACAATGATGGTTGCAACTACTTATAGCAACTTAGCGCCCAAATTTTGTAGTTGGGGCCCAACCCCCAAGTATCATTATGACCTGTCACTCAATGTTTGGCTTCGTCTTATTGTTTCCTAATCTTAATGGATGTATGATGATTCCATGACCATGGGCCAATTTTGTAATGCTAGTTGGATACTTCATATAATTTTTATGCCATCAAATATTAGCATAGTGGGTGTTTTTGTGTGAGACAAACTCAATTTTTGAGCTCATCTAATGCACTTGGTGGTCCATTCCTTTTCTAAAATTATTATGCATTACTGTAGTTTATATTAATAATAAATTAAAGCATTGTATAAAAAATAAGGAGTAAAATTCACACAATAAAATAGATGAAAATGGTGATGGTAAATTAGATTTTTTCCCTGGAGCAAAAACTTTTTTGATGGGTAGTAACTAGGAAATGAGATAAATACGAGTTGGAAAATTTCAAGGATGCTAAGGCAACATGATAAGAGAAGGAAATCTCTCTATAATTCTACTACATACATTTTTTTAGAAATAAAACATAACTACTCATTCATGCAGGAATTCACAACATTCAGAAAATGGAACTACTCATTCATAGAGGATATCATAATATCCAATCCTAAATGTACATGAAAGATTATTTATATGCTCCAGAGGTGAAAAATATCAACACATTAATTCAGGTAATGTTATCAACTACAACAAATTTACATAAATAAGTCCAAATCAATGCAATTTCAAAACAAGCTCAAGTAGAGAAAAACAAAATGAAATATGCTATGAAAATAATAGAAATCATGAGACATAACACCTTGTTAATATGATGAGTCAATGAACATACACATATTTGTAACAATTCAATGTGGAATTCAATTGATATTTTCTCCTTGTGCATATTATTCAAATAAGTTCTTCATAATTATATTTTTTACTTGTTATAGATTCGTTTAGCTTCTTTGATTCATAACTTGAAAGGTGCATATCCACTTATGGACCTTCATACCGATATGAACTTACAAGTGCTGCTAGCAACTACAACAAAAAAATAACTAGATAGACATTAGCCAAACAAAAAGATCTATGGCATTTTATCACTTTTCACATGGAATTTTAATCTAATAACCACATACATTGACGATAATTATAGTTGTTGTTGTTAATCTGCTCTTCATTCGGGAGAACACCCTAGTTTAAGGAGAAATGAACAACTATATACAAATTCCTAGGTTCTAGTGTTTTAACTTGCAATAGTTTCCAAGACTCCAGTTAAAGACCACTAGAGAGAACCATAAATTTGTTATCTTAGAAAAATACGTAACTTATCCACTTTGTTGTTTTTTTCATAAATTGTTAATATTAGCTACAAACATTGGGTCCTGTATGGTAATGGTCAGTCCATAGATATTGTAGCACATCTTCAACCAATCATAGGACTTATTACACCTTTTTGAAGGATTCTAAAAATTATCTATAGAATATTCTGAGGACTACATACTGATATTTGAATTAAAAAGTAAGAATCCTTCAAATATTCTTCACCGATAAGACTAATATCTAGCCACAAAATCATAACGTTTTGTATCTAATCAGAGTTTCATGTGTTTTATAACTGCATCATGGTAAGATAACAATAAAAACATCTCTCCATAAATGCACGGGAAAAGTATTCCGTAACATGCCACAACTAGCACATATCAAAGAGTAGTCATGCTAGATAAATGACGACCTTAGTTATGAAATAATTATATCCATTACCTTGTCTTCCAAGGATGGCATGGTACTAACACCTTGCAAGTCACCATCATAGAATTGGATATACTCCTTGAAAATCCCACAAAAAATACATAGAAATTTTCGATTTTTAGATTGGATGTTATGTATGTATGTTGAAAAATACTCGCAAGTTGAATGGAATTTAAATTATGGGAAATGGTGTCATTGGCCCCACAATGTTTATTACCCATGTGCATTGTAAAATAGCAAAAATTTGGAAGAACATTATGACAACACGCAATATTCACACCATCTCTTTTGGTTGTATCTTACAGATAAGAAAATAGGACCAACAATAGAGGGAATTATTTATTGATTCTAATGGTGCTATGAATACCTTTTATGTGTAACGAAAAAAAATCCCAACTAGTACGCTATCACTATGACACCCAATGAGAGTTATACCTCCAAAAATGTAAAGATATAGGAATTTAATGGTTAAGTTAATACAGATACAATTGTCATTTGGTAGATTTTGTCTAGCTTCCACAATAACAACCCTAATTAGATATTTCAGGGAATCGTTAATGGCCCAAACAATAAGTTTCCTATGATTTGGCTAATATGATTTCCTTGTTAGCCAACGTAAACATGTCTCAATACTGGCCCTCAATATGTGAAATAAGGATGCATTGTCTAATAAATCAAATATTTATTCACAGGGCCACACATGACCACTATATCAAACAAGGAATTATTTGCAATGATAATATACAATTGAAGTAATCAACCAATCCCAACAACGAAAAAATTAACAATGGTCATTTGGTAGATTTTGTCTAGCTTCCACAATAACAACCCTAATTGGATATTTCATGGAATCGCTAATGGCCCAAACAATAAGTTTCCTATGATTTGGCTAATATGATTTCCTTGTTAGCCAACGTAAACATGTCTCAATACTGGCCCTCAATATGTGAAATAAGGATGCATTGTCTAATAAATCAAATATTTATTCACAGGGCCAAACATGACCACTATATCAAACAAGGAATTATTTGCAATGATAATATACAATTGAAGTAATCAACCAATCCCAACAACGAAAAAATTACCTCATTTGAAAGAAAATTGCATAAAATCCAAAATTTGTGGCTAAGGAAATATCAGTAACCCACCAACATGAACGTTATTATAGTAAGGACATATTAAATGCAAACTTCAAAAATGTACATTACAAGACATCTATTTCTTAATTCTTAGGAAATCACAATTTAGAGCTTTGCACATATTCCTACATACCATACTTGGAAATATGGTTAAAAGAAGAGTCTAGTTAAGGGCAGATCCTTGAATGTGATAGATGGGATTGGGTATATAGTCAAGAAATTCCAAAAAAGTATGTATTTCAAGACTTCAATGGTAGGATTCATATATATGTGGCATAAAATGGGTAGAGATCGAATATGTGCATAAGTGAAACTGCTCCAAAAATTGTTGTAGGGCATGTGTACATTAACAGACAACTCACGTGAAAAAACAAGTCCAAAGCTTCAAAATATCACAATATATCATGTTTAATGTCCCAATTGATGTGGGATAAGTGCAAACTCAAAAATAAACACAAAATACAACTTATTATTAAAGATATTAAATAGAAAAAAATAAAAGAAATGCTCCCTTGTATACATTAAGTCGAACACAATAACTAAGTTACTATAATTTGTAAACCTATTAATTTTTCAAATATAATGAAACAATCTGTGATGTTTCTATATCACTTATTGTTACTGGATACAGTTTATGTTGACAACATCCAAATTTTAGGATCCCTGATGGTGGAGCCAAGTGTAAAATAATGAGATACACAAGATCATGCATATTCTCAAGAACATCCCATTTCCACTCGATTTCTTTATGTCATGGTCAAAATGTTGATTTCCATAAATCTCACTTTCAGTAAGACAAGTTGTTCCCTTAGAGAGAGATTATTGGGTACCCTACAAACTGAACATATCAAGTCATGCAAGGCTTTCCTAAACATTATATTATGCAATCAAATCATGTCTTCATGAATAGAAATAGTTAATTCACTATAGGCACAACTTCCAAATTGTATGATTGAGGAATTTTTATTTCATAATCTCTTTTCATAAAATTTGTCTCCAAAAACATGGAACCCACAGATTAAAAATTTCATACAAGATATTTTTATAATTACTGATGGATTCACCAAGCCCTAAAAAAGTGGGTTTTGGAAAGACAATTCTAGCTCAACACCCCAATGCAATATTACTATTCATTATCATAGATTTTAAAAGTGACCTTACATCAACACGGATCTCATTTACTTGAATGGAAAACTATATGTAATCTGAAGGCTTCATTGAACAGCGAAGAAAATGGAAAGTTACACATTTGGAATAATTGAAATTGTTCTTAGAGCCATGTTTATCAATTATAGGCATATTTCTAAACTCAATACACAATAAAAAATTATAATGAGGAAACAACATTGAGAAATGTTGGTGCTTAGGTGAAGAGCCTCTTAACTAAAAGTATGACGTCAAGTAAAAACATAAAATATTTGATAATGTGGGATTAATTCCAATAATGTAATCTCGCCTCACCTAAATATGACACGAGAATATTTTATCACCAACCACATGTATATTTGACTCAAAAAAACAAAAAACTACTTCATTCACAAGTTGGAAAAGATTCTTTATAAGGGAGCCTAAGTAGAAATGTAAAGATTAACATGTTCTATTTCCTATTTTTTGGTAAGATAACATCAACTTCATTCTCAAATACATTAGACAAAGCTTGTTTTAAATAATCTCATAATGACAACATACATTTTCATTTCTCTATTGTCAATTGGGTGTAGCCTAGGCAGTTGAGAGGAGGTGCTAATATCCCCAACAAGGATCAATGCCAACAAGATTACACTACGCCTCTTTAACTCTTTATAGATATTTCCAATATCCAAACTCAAAATTTGACACTAGTGCACTAAAGTACATTTATGAAAATTCTGAATCATCTTTGTACCCAAAGGTAATAAATAAAATAAAATATTAATATGGATGGAAATCAAAAGCTAACTCATCACCAAGAGGGCCTTGATTCACTATTGTGGTTGGTAGGGCATTAGGCTATTCATAAGTGTTTCATTGTCATTATGATCTACCTCACTCAAGCGACATGTCATGAAGCTATAAACATCTGGCAGAATCATAGCAAAAGAAAACTTGTATGATGTAGTTGGGTTGGTAGAGTATTAGGCCATTCGCCACGGTTCCATTATCACTTTTTTCTACCCAAGAGCTCAACCTTGTACAACCCTCTACCTCTTTTTCAGTATGGCGGAACCATACAACCCCGTATGATTCCCCTTGTTGGACAAGTGAGAGATCCATTCACATCTATGTCTGAGTCTCCTCTTTGATTTTCCTTTAATGTAAATGTATTATACATTTCTAACCATCCATAAAGGCAAATATCCCTTCTTTATCACTTCATTATATCATTCTTTCATTCCCAACAAAGATGAAAAAGCTACCTACTAACTCTTATGTTTGTTGAATCAGGTCGATCCCATTGGGAAATTTGGTAGACTTTATGCCCCTTCGAAGTAGCACCTAATCGAACCTAAGGAGAATAAAATTGACATCACCTGGTAACCAACCAACCTAGAGTCGCGTTTCTTAAACCAACTCTAAAAAGTAAAGAAATTAAATTCTAAAGTGAAAATATAAGAGGGAAACTAAAAAAACATAAATGGATAAAGAAAATGTTGACACATTCCAGACATACATGATATCATTCAATAATAATCATCAATTGATGAAGCTGAGAACAAGTGTTCTCAGGTACAAATTTTCATTGGACCTACGATCTAAGCATAAGAAATTTCATATTCTCTATTGTGCAAAAACCACCTCATAAAAACATACATGATGTGAATATGAATCATGGCCACTCATAACGACGATCTTAATTTTCACTTTCTCCATCTCATCTTCAAGGATAACATCCACATTCCCCTGCCTTTTTGGTTTCCACCACTGAAGGAGCTGAACGATCTTTGTTAGAATAAATGCAAGGATCCTGCCACATAAACCTCTAGATATGGATGCCCCAATGACAAATCTTGATGTTGATTACCCTGTTTTCCAAAAGAGAAACCCCCCAAGTCTTGTGGTCGAGAAACAATCATGTTCCATATTTCCTTAACCCTCGAATGATGAGACCCATGGTCAATACTTGTACTCAATAATTTGTTAACCCATGAATGATCATACCCTTGTTCTAGCATCTCAAGTGAACCGTCGAGTAGTAGGGTTTCTTCATGATAAAAAACCTCCATCTCCATTGACCTTTATAGATAGATGAAGCTGGTGATGTAGTGTAGTCCGAAGCAAAGAAACCCCAATTCCTTAATTCCCTACAATGCCATACACAAATCTTTAATCATTTAATATGCCCAACCCATAAGCTCAAAATCGTAGTAGATAACCCTTAATCCAAATAGTTTTATCAACTTCCACGCCACCGCTCATTGGGAAATAGTGGATAACTACTCAGGACACATCCAACCTAATGTTTTGAGAAAACACTAAGCCCTCTCTAAGACCTCTCAGGATTGCTGCAACTGTAATCCATTTTCCTATCTTGCAGCTCTAGCTAGAGCCCGATTGTCATGCCCCTACACTGGCGGTATTCTTCCAACGACACTATAGGAGGTGCGGCACCACCGACCACTTTTTTTTCACCAATACTTGTGATCGTGGACTATGCCTACTTTCGATACTTAGTTTATTTTTCAGTAGCTAAGCATATCTTTTGTTACACCATTTATCATATTAATTTCTTTACCATGAATCAACATTAACATGAAATGCACAACAATATAACTGGGAGGGGTAATTCCCTGCAATGAGTCTGCCCTTAATAATAATAATAACAATTTACATATAAGTTACAATCCTGGAGGAAACCCCAGATTTCCTTGACACTTATACTTTTTCCGCCGATGCCACCAGCTCATCGCTGTCACACTGTGCCGACCAACTCATCGTGCCAAGCACACCCACCTGGCCACCCGAACAATCCTTTTTCTGATTCGTGCCTTCATGCACGACTGTTCGCACATTGGCGTTTCATCGGAACATGTTCAACCATTCACCAACTGGCATTTGCACGTCTCATTCACCCAGCGCCTTCGCACGCCCTCAGGCAACTTCCACGTTTCCACAGGATGCTTCGTTTCACCGGGTTCCCTCGCATGCCCTACTGTTTCACTCGACGCACGTTTATGCTCGAACGCCTTCATTCACCGAACGCCCTACGACACCCTCTATTCAACCTGTCATTTACCCAGACGCCCTCTCGTGCCCTTGCCTGATGTTCGATCGGACACCCTACCATTCCCTCACCCAACATTCAATCGTCCATTCAGCCAGATGCCCTACCGCACCCTCCGTTCGACTCGTCATTCACCAGGATGCCCTACTGCACCCTCACCCGACGTTCGACCGGATGCCTTATCGCACCTTTACCCGCTGAACTCGTTCAACAAAACTCATCCTCCATGTGCATCCGCCCGTGTTGTTTGAACCGCACCATGGCTCGCCCTATCACGCCCTTGACCTACACTTGGACCAAACTTCTTCGTTTAGGCATAGGTACTTCATCCCTCATCTGCTTGCACCATGCCTTCATTCTAGATCTCAACTTCGCACGCTTCACTATCCACACTTGGACACTTGAATGTTTGTTCTTTGATTATGGAAACGCTGTCCACGCCCTCTTACTTATACACATATGCTACCATGGAAGGTCATGTCGGCTCACCCAGACGACTCTTCGTTCAACCCATGTTTTAACTCTTCGCATGTCGGCCTGTTAGTTGGGCGCCCCTATTGGGATCGCCTCACCCTATAAGTCAACCACTCCAACACTTAGCCACATTTCAACAATTCAGCCTCACGTTTTCTCCATCGCATTGCTGCTCCTGTGGCTCGTCGCCATCACGCACCCTCACCGTGTCACCTGCAGCTCGTGGGCATGACATTCTGCCCCACTTGAATTCATTGTCATCCTCGATAATCCCTTTCACCCTGGCAATCATATGTTACCAAGATATCCATACCAATGCCACATAAACCACCGGTATGTCGTCCATAAATCGGAAAGTCTCCTCAATCCATGATCATCAACCACATCTTGTTGCAATCTCACATGCTGCTCCCACTGTAGAAGGCAGGTCCCTCCATCTCAAGCTACATGATTTTTTCAACATATCATGTTTGACCTCATCATGTCTCACCATCGTGTGAACTACTACAATGATACTCCAACACAATGGACCCCATGATTTGAACTATTCGGGTGATCAGTCTAATTGTCACGCTCAAACCATAAGAATGCACATCCTTATGCCATCATCAGTATTTTCTCCTAGCTCCTTGTCACAAAATCAACTCGATCAAGAATGCATCTCCATCTAAGTAAGCCATGCCCAGTTCCATGAAGTAGTCTTCATCTCATCTGTAACAAGTTGTCCATGATGTTTGATATCAATGTGTTGCATGAAATCAGTCGCATCTATCCCAACATAATCATCCATATGTATAAAATCCATCCCCTCAAAATGAAGAGATCTTTTCCCAACTCTCGATGTGCCACATCCAGGTTCATGAAGCAATCCTCCCTCATATCTGCAATGTGCCATCCCCCAAGCCTGTCACAGAAATAGGTATGCACCTGTCTCATCTCCCATGTATCAAAAGTGGTTAAGTCTCAGCTCAACCCATGCCCAAGTGTTGCCACCAAGGCATCATCCTTGTTGCAACTCCATCACTCCAAAGTGTCTCATATCGATCCTCCTCATCAAGTCACTCTTTTAGGCACACCCATACATGTACTCAAAAGTATGTACCGCATCCTTCATCAAAGTCTCTGACCTCACCTCCTCAATGCATCAGATCCTCCAAGTCCACCATAATATGAAGTCCTCAAAAGTCACAACCTCATGAGTCATCTTTACTCAACCTCTTAGCAAGCATAAATGTCTTGGTCCAACGGTCTTTGCAAGATGCCTCAGCTTTCCATGTAGTAGGAATGTTCCATAGTCTACTCACAATTCCAACCAAGTCCATGGGCTTGTTGTACTAAAGTGCACAACATCCCCATCGGCTCATAAATAAAACATCTCCATGTCACATCAGCAAATCCACCTGCAAAACATCCCTGCCTTGGCACTCCTCATTGGATTCCCATAAGGGACACCTCTACAAGTGCCCTTTCATAACGTCCCTGCATAAGACTTCCATGCTCGATGTCTCCTACTCAATTTCCATGACTCAAGTTTCCCATGTTGTCCAACTAAGTAGACCCATCACAACAATCGGTCATCCTTATCCAAGTCTACAAACCGGTCTATTGAACACGGTCACCCAAACCATATCATCATCACAAGAGTCTTTTCCACCATGGCTCCACCACTAAAGGTTCCACAAAGACTTCCTCTTGATCTCGGCCATGAGATGTCCACCCAACTATTACCATACTCAAGTGTGTGCCC
This sequence comes from Pinus tabuliformis, assembly GCA_031772625.1. Classification (NCBI taxonomy): domain Eukaryota; kingdom Viridiplantae; phylum Streptophyta; class Pinopsida; order Pinales; family Pinaceae; genus Pinus; species Pinus tabuliformis. Next base: position 1,458,538,426 of record CM062816.1, on the reverse strand, counting down.
TCCTCCAATCTGTCCATGAGTCATGCAGAGGACTTAGCCAATTCTTCATGTGGCTAAAGCATGACCCATTCTTCCGCAATTATAATCATGTTCCTCCCTTGTCATGGGCCCTTGTACCTTCTACCATAAGGTCATGAACAACCCCAACAAATCCTGCAATAGTCAATGGTCCTTGCTTCTCCATACAAGGTCTCACCATAGACATCGATGGTATGATCCTCCATTGCATTGGAAAACTAATTTTTCACTTTCCTGCATATGGTCCATCTACCAAATGCTCACCTGAAACACAAGTATCAATAGTACTTACTTCATCATGAGGCTCCTCTATTTGTATCCCCATCCACGAATGTCTGCAAACTGCACAATCCTGGTCCAACTTGATCAATTTCAAGTTAATCCTCTATTGTTGTCATATCTGCAACATCCTCAAATATCACGACTTCCTCTTCTTCATCATCACAATTTGCAGCTACAACCTGCTCCATTACAATGACCTTCCTATCAAGAAAGTCTTTCTGCATCGCATCCTCCATTTGTGTATACTTCCATTTTGTATACTCATATTGGTCCTCGAGTTCTTCAAGTTCTTCCTTTATCTTCGCATAACCTTCCCAAATCTGCATGTTCTTAGCTTTCATCGAAGCCCATTGAGAACTCCATTCCCTCATTTGTTCCAATGCCTTGTTCTAGAAAGCTTCTCCAGCATTGTGGCTAGATTCATCGGTCATAACCTGATGTCCTTCTTCCATTCCTGCCATCCGCTTTCTTTGCAAACCTGAATCACCTTCCAGATTTCTAAATCACCTATGATACCAGTTGTCATGATGTACAGTAGGATCAGCTCCTTACAAATCTAATTATCACCTCTGATACCACCTGTCACGCCCCTACACTGGCGATACTCTTCCAACTGCACTATAGGAGGTGCAACACCACTGACCACTTTCTTTTCACCAATACTTGCGATCGTGGACTATGCCTGCTTTCGATACCTAGTTTATTTTTCAACAACTAAGCACATATTTCATTATACCATTTATCATATTAACATCATTACCATGAATCAACATTAACATGAAATGCACAACAGTATAACTGGGAGGGGAAACTCCCTGCAATGAGTCTGCCCTTAACAATAATAATAACAATTTACATATAAGTTACAATCCTCGAGGAAACCCCAGATTTCCTTGACACTTACACCTTTTCCATCGATGCCACCAGCTTATCGCCGTTGCACCATGCCGACCAACTTGTTGTGCCAGGCATGCTCTCCTAGCCACCCGAATGATCCTTTGTCTCACTCGTGCCTTTGTGCATGACTGTCCGCACATCGGCGTTTCACCGGAACGTGTTCAACCATTCACCAACCGTTGTTCGCAAGTCTCGTTCACCCGATGCCTTTGCACGCCCTCAAGCAACTTCCACATTTCCACCAAATGCTTCATTTAACCGGGCACCCTCAGGCACCCTACCATCTCACCCGTCACATGTTTCTGCCTGAATGTCTTCATTCATCCGGATGCCTTGCCACGCCCTCCGTTCAACCCGTTGTTTACCCGGACACCCTGTTGTGCCCTCGCCCGACATTCGATCGGATGCCCTAACGCACCCTCACCTGGTGTTGAACCATCCATTCAGCTAGATTCCCTGTCACACCCTCCGTTCGACTTGTCGTTCACTCGGACGCCTTTCTACGCCCTTACTCGACATTCAACCGGACGCCCTGCCGTGCCTTGCCTACCGAACTCGGTCAGCAAAACTCGTCCTCTGTGTGTGTCTGCCTATGCTATTCGAACCACGCCCTAGCTCACCCTGCCGCGCCCTCGACCTGCACTCAGCCCACACTTCTTCGTTCAGGCGTAGGTGCTTTGGCCCTCGTCCACCTGCACCACGCCTTCGTTTCAGACCTCAACTTCGCACTCTTCACTCTCCACACTTGGATGCTTGAATGATTATTCTTTGATGATGGAATGGCTTTCCATGCCATCTTACTTATACACATATGCTGTAATGGAAGGTCACGTCGGCTCGCCTAGCCGACCCTTTGTTCAACCCATGTTTTAACTCTTCGCAAGTTAGCCTGTTGGTTGGGCGCCTCCACCTGGGACCACCTCACCCTATAAGCCAACTGCTCGAACACTTAGCTACATCTCAACATTTCGGCCTTGCGTTTTCTCCATTGCAGTGCTGCTCTCATGGCTGGTCGCCCTCGTGTGCCCTTGCCATGTCGCCTGCAGCTTGTGGGCATTACACCGATGGTCCCAAATAAGTCATTGGTCCCATTTCCCTAAAGAATCCAACTTTAACACATTTTTGGCACGACCCCCACCAAGATAGAAACAAAGTTGTTTGTAGTCCCTTTCGCCCTGCCCGACACCAGTGCATCCACAGATTCACTGCCTTTAGCTCAAGCTTCTTCATAGATTTCCTTAGCAAGCGAGGGTGAGTTGTTGATCATATCTACCAGGATGTATGGCTCCACAGGGCACACTCGAGAGTATACCCTTACTTCCTAGAAACTACCTCGCGGACATAAGAAGAAGTACTAAGCATGGTAAAGATAACTTCGGTTTTTTCCCAAGCTGGCATGAGTGAATCCACTCTTTTCCCCAACTGTCATGGGCTAATCCACCAAAACAACTTACTTATCATATAACCCTATGATCTTGTTCGGCGTCGGGCACATAACCCTGTGATCTAAATGGCCATCGATCATAAACTAGTATTCAATAGTTGGAATCATGCACTCTCTCCTACATTGCAAACCCTATCACTTGCATTCTTGTTGACACTTTCTCATTCCTACTATCTTTGCTGTAATAGTGGCAGTAAATGTAGAGTGAGTGTAATGTTTGAGAGCTTGATGTATGCGATTTATCTTTCATCTTTATTATTATATTAAGACATTAAAAATATTTTTTTTTAATTTAAATGAATTACAGTACAAATGTCATTTTTTAAGAAGAAATATTTATTTTTTCTTAAAAAATCATCTTAAAATCCCCTTAATTGTAGTGAATTTAAAAAGAAAAAGACAATAATTGATCTGAAATTAGACATGATGCAACACAGGTAAATCATTGTTGTATGCAGAGTGTGAACATTCATTGTGAGGAGTGTAGTAGTGAATTTAAAAAGAAAAAAGTAATAATTGATTTGAAATTGGACATGACAGAACACAGGTAAATCATTGTTGTATGCGGAGTGTGAACATTCATTGTGTGGAGTTTTCTCTGCACTTTCACACTCTGCATAATGAAAAACCTTTAGTACAATTATTTATATACATGGAAACTTAAACCATAAACAAAGTTATTTGTTTTGGTGTTATTAGCTTATTCATGCTTTCAAATTATTTATTATTTCAAGAACTTTTCATATAAACTACAAATTTTTATAATAAGATCATAGCAATAAATCGAGAATCTCTATATTTTAGAATCTAAAGATTATTTCTTTCAACATTTTGATGTTTGAATGAATTGACAATTATCAAGAAATCACAGGTTCCAAAGTTAATTAATGCATGAAGACGTTTTCGTGGCCTTCAAGGTAGAAACAACTAAGTTATAATATAGATTTTTGTGTGTGAAAACATAAATGTGGTTATTAACCTAAGGTCTTTCTATTTCAATGCTGAAGTTCAATAAATATCATAATTAAAATTATGTTCTCTTTAGATGAAATGCAATATGGTTATACAGAGGGGGCTTTGTAATTCACACCAAGAAATCCAATGTCATGATTAAAAATATGTTCTCTTTAAATGAAATGCAATGTGGTTATAAAAAAAGGCTTTGTAATTCACACAATGAAATCCACCTCTGCCGAGTGAGGATTGTTAGGTAGAGTGCAAAGATGGCTTTCATTGGCTTTGATCTCCACACAATTTAACGAACATAAAATAAGACATGAAGAAAAGGACTCCAGCGTAATGATAGACCCTAATAAATTCAAATGATAAATATTAATCTTACTGAGAGTACGCTAATGGCATTGCTACTGGAATCAAGGTTATTGGAACGAAGCACAGAGTGGCGAGAATTTGATTGGTCAAGCTTAAGATTGTTGTGAGGCGGTGGAGGATGTAGGGAAGGAGTGGTTATGCTCAGGCTAAAACATATATAGCTTTTATGTTTAGCACTTTCATAGCAAACAATCACGAAAATTATTATTTCCTATATAATGTTTTAATACCAATAGTAAAGAGTACCATTTTTCTTTTATTATTAACTTTGTTTTAAGTTTTCATTGGTTTATACCTATAAATGTTTTCAGAATAAAATCATAGAAATAAATCAAGTATCTCTATACATATAATGTTTTAATACCAATAGTAAGTAGTACCATTTTTCTTTTATTATTAACTTTGTTTTAAGTTTTTATTGGTTTATAAGTATAAACGTTTTCATAATAAAATCATAGGAATAAATCACGAATATCTGTATTTTAAAATATAGGGATTATATTTCTTTTAACATTTTGATGTTTGAGTGAATCGAGGTTTTTTAAAGAGATTGCAAGTTGTAAAATTAATCAATGGCCGAGGATGTTTGTACGGCCTTGGAAGTAACAACGATTAAGTTATAATATAGACTTTTGTGTGAAAACATAAATGTGGTTATTAATAAAGGTCATTGATTTCAACGTTGAAGTTAATTAAATTTGATAATTAAAATTATATTCTCTCAGGTGAAATACAATGTGGTTGTGACGATTGTCGAGATGGATTCATACTTCACGCAATGAAAGTCACCTCCCATTGTCAGGATGTGGAGTGCAGAGATAGGTTTCATTTTCTTTGTACTACACGCAATGTGACCACATTGTCAGGATGTGGAGTGCAGAGATAGGTTTCATTTTCTTTGTACTACACGCAATGTGACCAACTTGAAATAAGGCATCGCGAAAGGGACTACAACATAGTGATAGATGCTAATAAAACAAAATTCTAAATGTTAATCTTTAATCAGACTACGGTAATGGCATCGCTACTTGAATCAAAGTTTCTGAAAGGAAATGCAGAGCGGTGAGAATTGGATTGCTCAACGTTGAGAGCGTTGTGAGGCAGTGGAGGCCTTCCAGGAAAGGAGGGGTTATGTTCAGACTCAACCCGCTGTTGTAGATAATGTGGTATTGTCTTTAGATTTCAAA